>LR812535.1:2958629-3146129 GCA_903798195.1 Danio kyathit
CTGCTTTACACTCAAATTGCAGATTTAAAACACACTTTTTTCAAAATACTACACACATTTCTCAATCCTATTTTTTTCTGCCTGGGGATGGAAAGTGTATGTGTAACATCCCCGGCTCGTTCCTACTCACCCAATCCAGTTTCACCACCTCATACCAGTCCCATCCAATCACGAGAACCTTCCCCCGAGTATTACAGTTTTTCCCAATTGTTTACACACATTTTCTGAAAGCATGTCTCATATTGTCAGAACTCTACACACAAATCACAAAACACACACACACATTGAGCAAAACCCTTCAATTCTCGTGCAAAATGAAACTTTACATTCAAAACAATGCACTTTCTTCTCATAATGGTGTTTTGTTTTCAAATGACACACACAAACCATCACATGAATAGACATTTATAATAACCCTTTGAACACTGATGTGCTTAATGTAAAACACTATGACCACTTCTTCTCCATTCATCATAATGACTTACTGTGAGCCTTTTTTTGTTCAGTGTTACAATTACTGCAGACAGTACACAGGCCAACTGAAGTCCATTGTAAAATATTTCAGAATATTGTTTTTATACAAAACACACAAATACACGGTACCAAATATATTTTACTGTATTTTTCCCACAAAAACAGTGTACATCCCAACCAACACAAAGTTGCACATAATGTGGTCTATATATGCCATCAACCGAAGTATTTACAGAAAACAGTTACAGTAAAAAATAAATAAATACATTTTAAAAAAGTGTGGATTTCGGTCAAACACTTTCCATCCCCAGGCAGAAAAAAAATCCTCAATAGGGTTGAGAAATGGAGAATATGAGATGAGCTCTGATTTCTAAACTGCGATTATGTGTGACCGGTGTTTACCTATGCGATGAGTTAGTATGTAAAGGAGGACAACTGACTTTACAATTTTGAATGACAGTGCGTTCCATGTGAAAACAAGAGATTTTCTGCATGAAAATTGTGTCAAATGCAGAGAATTGTGTGTAGTGTTTTGAAAAAAGTGTGTTTTAAATCTGCAATTTGAGTGTAAAGCCGCGGTCACACTGGACCCCATAGACTTCCATTCATACGCACACGAATGCGTCAGACCGGAAACACAGGGTCATGCGTCGAGTTTCGCATTTCGCTGCGGTGCAAAGTTCAAGCTTGGTGAATTCTGACCTGCGAAATTGCATCACTTGACTGCGTGAGATCAATCCAGGATCAAAACATGACCTCTCTGAACAGAAATTTAAAACATGGAGCAATCGCTCGCTTTTTTAATGTCTAATCATCTTGTTTAATCCCGCCCCTTTTCGCAGCGCCGTAATTTCGCAAACTCAAACTCTAGTGTGACTTCGGCTTAAAGCAGAAATTGTGCTTCGAGTTTAGCAGAATTGGTTTAGGGGGTTGGTGCATGAGTTACATGTTGTAGTCATTGTGTCTGAAGTACAAGTAATTGTGTGTAAACAATTGGGAAAAACTGTAACCATCTGCACCTGTTCCTCATCAGCCTGAACACTATAAACACTCACCTCCTCCGTTCACTCTTCGACTGGGATTGAAGTCGTATGGTTGTCTTCACTCAAGCTCCCTCGTCTTCTCTTCTTCCATAGATGTTGCTTCTGAGTCTTCGTAACCATCGCACTGATAAAGGGAAGTGTCTTTACTATCTGACTGTGTCTGAAGATCTGTTATCACCCTCATGCACAATATGCCTGTCACCATCTACGAAGGTTTAGGATGTTAACCCATGCTTTACTCTCACTGTGTTTGTAAGGCGAAGGCTTGTGTGGTGTTCCTCTATGATCTTCCATTCCTTCTGAACTGTGTGACTGTGATTCCCCGCTGTGCTACAGCGAACAGTACTGACTAGCTCTAACACCAGCTCTACTTCAACAGTGCTGTGAGCAAGATCACCGGCACTTGAGATCTGCCTTTCATACAGCCTGTGTGATATTCCTTTGTTGCTTACTTTGAATAAACCTTGTGAAAAGATAACCATCTCTGTCTTCCTTGTCTACCAGCGTGACAGTATGACCGAAATCCACACTTTTTTTTTTACTATTCTGTAAATACTTCTGTTGATGGCATATGTAGACCACGTTATGTGCAACTTTGTGTTGGTTGGGATGAACACTGTGTACACTGTTTTTGTGGGAAAAATACAGTAAAATATATTTGGTACCATGTATTTCTGTGTTTTGTATAAAAATAATATTCTGAAATATTTTACAATGGGGGCAACGCAGTGGCGCAGTAGGTAGTGCTGTTGCCTCACAGCAAGAACGTCGCTGGGTCGCAGGTTCGAACCTCGGCTAGGCTGGGTCAGTTGGCGCTTCTGTGTGGAGTTTGCATGTTCTCCCTGCGTTCGCGTGGGTTTCCTCCGGGTGCTCCGGTTTCCCCCACAGTCCAAAGACATGCAGTACAGGTGAATTGGGTAAGCTAAAATTGTCCGTAGTGTATGAGTGTGAATGTGTGTGTGTGTGTGTGTGGAAGTTCCCAGAGATGGGTTGCGGCTGGAAGGGCATCCGCTGCGTAAAATCATGCTGGATAAGTTGGCGGTTCATTCCGCTGTGGCGACCCCGCAAGGGACAAAGCCGACAAGAAAATGAATGAATGAATGAATTTTACAATGGACTTATGTAGGCCTATGTACTGTCTGTAAGTGTAACACTGAAGAAAAAAGGCTTACAATAAGTCATGATGATAAATGGAAAAGTGGTCATAGTGTTTTACATTAAGCACATCAGTGTTCAACTGTTCTTATAAATGTCTCTTCATGTGATGGTTTGTGTGTGTCGTTTGAAAACAAAACACCATTTTGAGAAGAAAGTGCATTGTTTTGAATGTAAAATTTGATTTTGCAGGAGAATTGAAGGGTTTTGCCCAATGTGTGTGTGTTTTGTGATTTGTGTGTAGAGTTCTGACAATATGAGACATCCTTTCAGAAAATGTGTGTAAACAATTTGGAAAAACTGTAATTGATGTGCTGTTTATCTGGAAAATTGTTGATGTACTGTTTAACGCTACAATTTCCAAACAATATTTATTGATTTATTTATTTATATTTTATTTATTTATATTTTATTTATTTATTTGTTTATTTATTTATATTTCATTTATTTATTTATTTTATTTTTTAAATATATTTTAGTTATTTATTTATTAATTTTTTAAATATATTTTATTTATTTATTTATTTTTATATTTTATTTATTTATTTTTTTAATTTATTTATATTTTCTTATTTCTTTTTATTTATTTGTTTATATTTCATTTATTTGTATTTTATTTATTTTTATTTATTTATTTGTTTGTTCAATCATTCACCTAATTTTAAATAACTGATTGAATTAATACATCCATATAAAATCTAAATGGATGGATAAATTCTACAGTAACATTATTTTATAAATTATTCAATATATGATTATTATTATTATTATTATTCTTCATATGTTATTATTATTACTGGCGACGCTGTGGTGCAGTAGATAGTAGATAGATAAGAAGGTCGCTGGTTCAAGCCTCGACTTGGTCAGATGGCATTTCTGTGTGGAGTTTGCATGTTCTCCTTACGTTCATGTGGGTTTCCTCCGGGTGCTCCGGTTTCCCCCACAAGTCCAAACACATGCGGTACAGGTGAATTGGGTAAGCTAAATTGTCTGTAGTGTATGGGTGTGAATGAGAGTGTATGGGTGTTTTCCAGTGATGGGTTGCAGCTGGAAGGGCATTCGCTGCGTAAAACATATGCTGGATAAGTTGGCGGTTCATTCCGCTGTGGCAACCCCAGATTAATAAAGGGCCTAAGCCGAAAAGAAAATAAATGAATGAATGAATTAATACATCCATATAAAATCTAAATGTATGAATAAAAAATCCAGCAGTAACATTATTTTATTACAGAAACATTGGATCCAGAATATTACGCACAACCTTGGACACATCATCAGTGTTGTTTCCTGGACTCACTGGGTGTTTTGGGTCTTGCAACAGACACCCTCCTCCAGGCGACCCAACCGAGGCTGATCAGACCCCGACCTGTGTCCAGACCCATCTGGATGCTTTCTCCGCTGCCTCCATGTTGTTGCTTATGGCTCTTATTCGGTTGGTGCCTGTTATTCCCAGTGTACCATAGGCCTTGTTAAGGGTGTAGCTGGCAAATCCCCTACTGCCCACTTATACTGGCATACACCTGGTCCTCCACCCATTTGTCCGACACTGCTCCACCAGCTCCTGATATTTTTCCTTCTTTCTCTCCTGAGCCTCCTCCATCCTCTCCTCCCAGGGCACTGTTATCTCTAGCAGGATTAGTTGTCTTGTGGCCTCAGAGACCAAGATTATGTCAGGTCTCAATGTGGATTGGGTGATGTCTGCTGGGATCTTTAGTTGCCTCTTTAGGTCAACGGACATCACCCAGTCTCGGGTCATGGAGAGCAACCCATCAGGGCAGCTCTTTGATGTTTTCTCTGGCCTTTGCCCTTCCTTATTGAAGTGAATGGCCTTGGCTGTATTGACTGTCCTTGATCCCCTTGCTGATTGCCTCAGCAATGGATTTATGGACCTGATCGTGTCTCCATACCGACCCTCGCCTAGTGCCTTGGAGCAGCTGCTCAAGATGTATACTAGTGTCCCTGGCTTGGAACACAGCGGGCATGCAGGTGTCTCTACTCTGCCCCATGTGTACAGGTTAGATGGGCTGCATCAAGAACCTGATTCTCAGGGGGTTCCATGTCCATATGTCCTTCCAGGTGACATTCCGCTCCATCGCCTGCTTCCACTTCATCCAGGCACCTTGCTGCCGCATGGCAACTGCTCTGCTGGTTCTCTCCTCCTCAATTGAAGCACGCACCTCCTCCTGCACCAGCCTCTGCCTCTCCCTCCCGCTGGCCAAGCCGTGCCGGGTTGCTGCCAGGCTCCCAAATCTAGCTCTGCCTTGTGCTACTGCCCCAAGGATGGCCTTGTGCTTCAGCCGGGTTTCAGCTTGATGGACTGCCTCTGCTGCCCTCCACTTCCTTTCTGTCTTGATGACAATCCCTACCTCGGACACCTTCACATTTCTTGATCCAGAATACTGCAGATGTTCCCGTGCCTGTGGCACAATGAACTCCTCCCTGACTGAGCCAAAATCATTCATTCATTCATTTTCTTTGCGGCTTAGTTTCTTTATTAATCTGGGGTTGCCACAGTGGAATGAACCACCAACTTATCCAGCATATGTTTTACACAAAGGATGCCCTTCTAGCTGCAACCCAACACTGGGAAACACCCATACACTCTCATTCACACACACACTTATACACTACGGCCAGTTTAGTTCATCAATTCCCCTATAGCGCATGTGTTTGGACTGTGGAGGGAAACCGGAGCACCCAGAGGAAACCCACGCGAACACGGGGAAAACATGCAAACTCCACACAGATATAACAATACCTTATCTTAGTTAATTTCTTAATTTGTCAAGGTTTTTACTTCTTTAAAGCACCAGTGCATAGACAAATGTATACATACATACATACATAAATAAATAAATAAATACACTCAAAAAAAGCTGTAACCCAACATTGGGTCAAATTTGAACACAGTCACTCAACTGTTGGGTTAAAAAATGGGTTTGATTTTGTCTATTTGACCCAATGTTGGGTTACATTCAGTCATCTGGAGGAAACCCATGCAAACTCCACACAGAAATACCAACTGGCCCAGCCGGGACTCGAACCAGCGACCTTCTTGCTGTGAGGTCATGGTTAACCACTGAGCCACCGTGCTGTCAGATAATAATTTATTATTCAAATAAAGTAAAAAATTACACTCTAAAAGAAATTTCTATAATCCAATGTTGGGTCAAATATGGACAAACCCAACTGTTGGGTTAAAAAGTGTAATTAAATTTAATAAAAAAAACTTTACTCAACTTTGGGTTTGTCCATATTTAACCCAATGTTGGGTTAAAACACTCCATCCTCTTTTAGAATAAATGTATTTATTAATTTATAAATTGGGGGCGGCATGATGACATTTCCAACATTAGCTGGAATAGTTGGTGGTTCATTCCGCTGTGGTGACCCCTGAAATAGAGACTAAGCTGAAGGAAAATGAATGAATGAATGAATATTTATTTGTATTATTATTTTAATATAATATTATATATTTTTATATTGTTTTTTACTCTCTTATCTGAGTTAATTTCTTAATTTGTCAACGTTTTTACTTCTTTAAAGCACCAGTGCAAAGACAAATGTATACATAAATAAATAAATAAATACACTCAAAAAAAGCTGTAACCCAACATTGGGTCAAATTTGAACACAGAAACTCAACTGTTGGGTTAAAAAATGGGTTTAACTGTTTGATTTTGTCTTTATTTGACCCAATGTTGTTACATTCATTCATCTGGAGGAAACCCATGCAAACTCCACACAGAAATACCAACTGGCCCAGCCGGGACTCGAACCAGCGACCTTCTTGCTGTGAGGTCATGGATAACCACTGAGCCACCGTGCTGTCAGATAATAATTTATTATTCAAAAAAACAATTTTTACACTGTAAAAGAAATTACTATAATCCAATATTGGGTCAAATATGGACAAACCCAATTGTTGGGTTAAAAAGTGTAATTAAATTTAATAAAAAAACTTTACTCAACTTTGGGTTTTCCATATTTAACCCAATGCTGGGTTAAAACACTCCATCCTCTTTTAGAATAAATGTATTTATTAATTTATAAATTGGGGGCGGCATGATGACATTTCCAACATTAGCTGGAATAGTTGGTGGTTCATTCCGCTGTGGTGACCCCTGAAATAGAGACTAAGCTGAAGGAAAATGAATGAATGAATGAATATTTATTTGTATTATTATTTTAATATAATATTATATATTTTATACTATTTTTTACTCTCTTATCTGAGTTAATTTCTTAATTTGTCAACGTTTTTACTTCTTTAAAGCACCAGTGCAAAGACAAATTTATACATACATAAATAAATAAATAAATACACACACTCAAAAAAAGCTGTAACCCAACATTGGGTCAAATTTGAACACAGAAACTCAACTGTTGGGTTAAAAAATGAGTTTAACTGTTTGATTTTGTCTTTATTTGACCCAATGTTGTTACATTCATTCATCTGGAGGAAACCCATGCAAACTCCACACAGAAATACCAACTGGCCCAGCCGGGACTCGAACCAGCGACCTTCTTGCTGTGAGGTCATGGATAACCACTGAGCCACCGTGCTGTCAGATAATAATTTATTATTCAAAAAAACAATTTTTACACTCTAAAAGAAATTACTATAATCCAACGTTGGGTCAAATATGGACAAACCCAACTGTTGGGTTAAAAAGTGTAATTAAATTTAATAAAAAAACTTTACTCAACTTTGGGTTTGTCCATATTTAACCCAATGTTGGGTTAAAACACTCCATCCTCTTTTAGAATAAATGTATTTATTAATTTATAAATTGGGGCGGCATGATGACATTTCCAACATTAGCTGGAATAGTTGGTGGTTCATTCCGCTGTGGTGACCCCTGAAATAGAGACTAAGCTGAAGGAAAATGAATGAATGAATGAATATTTATTTGTATTATTATTTTAATATAATATTATATATTTTATACTATTTTCTACTCTCTTATCTGAGTTAATTTCTTAATTTGTCAACGTTTTTACTTCTTTAACGCACCAGTGCAAAGACAAATGTATACATAAATAAATAAATAAATACACTCAAAAAAAGCTGTAACCCAACATTGGGTCAAATTTGAACACAGAAACTCAACTGTTGGGTTAAAAAATGGGTTTAACTGTTTGATTTTGTCTTTATTTGACCCAATGTTGGGTTACATTCATTCATCAGGAGGAAACCCATGCAAACTCCACACAGAAATACCAACTGGCCCAGTCAGGACTCGAACCAGCGACCTTCTTGCTGTGAGGTCATGGCTAACCATTGAGCCACCGTGCTGTCAGATAATAATTTATTATTCAAATAAAGTAAAAAATTACACTCTAAAAGAAATTACTATAATCCAACGCTGGGTCAAATATGGACAAACCCAACTTTTGGGTTAAAAAGTGTAATTAAATTTAATAAAAAAACTTTACTCAACTTTTGGGTTGTCTTTATTTGACCCAATGTTGGGTTACATTCATTCATCTGGAGGAAACCCATGCAAACTCCACACAGAAATACCAACTGGCCCAGTCAGGACTCGAACCAGCGACCTTCTTGCTGTGAGGCGACAATGCTAACCACTAAGCCACTGTACTGCCCTGTGGGGATACAAATGTCTTTGTACTAGTGCATTAAAGATGTAAAAACTGTGCTTACATAAAGCTAAGATTCTGAAGACATTTGCAACGTGTTCAAATATAATGAAATCGTACAAACTGATCACATGTATATGCAACTTTACTCACTCCTATAGTGTTTTATTAATGCATGAAGGATTTTGGTGAACATGTCTGCTCATAAAGCTCCTCTACTCTGCAGTTTCTACATTACACACACTAGAGGGCAGACACACACAGCAGTTGTGTGTTTTTGGGTTTTGAAATAAGATTATTTTGCTTATTTTAAGGAGAAACTCACTTGATTTTGACTCATTATTTCTGAAAACAAGACTATATTTCTTTATTTGTCTTGAAAATCTCTCATTGATTTAAGAATTTGTAGATATTCAGACTAGATAAGAAGATTACTAGATAAGAAAGTTTCATTTGTGGTAGGAAAACATTTTTTTTAGTGACAACACACACACACACACACACACACACACAGAAACAAATACACACAAACAGAAATACACACACACACACACACACACACACAGAGAAACACACACACAAACATGAACACAAACACACACAGAAACAAACACAGACAAACACACAAACACAGACAAACACACAAACACACACACACACAGAAACAAACACACACAAACAGACATACACAGAGAAACACATACACACAAACATGAACACAAACACACACAGAAACAAACACAGACAAACACACAGATACAAACACACAAACACACACATACATAAACAGAAACACACACACACACACACACACACACACATACACACACACACACGCACGCACGCACGCACACACGCACGCACACACACACACACACACACACACACACACACACACACACACACAGAGAGAAACAAACACACAAACACAAATACACACACAAACAGAAACACACACACACAAACAGAAACAAACACACACACAGAAACAAACACACAAACACAAATACACACACAAACAGAAACACACACACACAAACAGAAACACACACACACACACACACACACAAACAGAAACAAACACACACACAGAAACAAACACACAAACACAAATACACACACAAACAGAAACACACACACCCACAAACAGAAACAAACACACACACAGAAACAAACACAAATACACACACAAACAGAAACACACACACTCACAGAGAAACAAATACACACAAACAGAAATACACACACACACACACACACACACACACACACACACACACACACACACACACACACACACACACACACACACACACACACACACAGAGAAACACACACAAACATGAACACAAACACACACAGAAACATGAACACAAACACACACAGAAACAAACACAGACAAACACCCAAACACACACACACATAAACAGAAACACACACACACAAACAGACATACAAACACACACACATAGAGAGAGAGAGAGAGAGAGAGAGAGAGAGAGAGAGAGAGAAACAGACACACAAACACAAATACACACACAAACAGAAACACACACACAGACACACACAGAAACAAATACACACAAACAGACATACACACAAACAGACATACACACACACACACACACACACACACACACACACAAAGAAACAAACATGCACACACAAACATAAATCCACACACGGAAAGAAACATACACAAAAACATACACACACACACACATACACAAACACACATAGAAACAAACACACACAAAGAAACAAACACGCGCACACATGCACACACATACACACTCGCTCTCACATTCACTCACGCACACACATACTGTTGTGCTTTTATCCTATGACACTATCGGTGTATTAAGTGTCCGTGGAGGCGTGAAAAAAGGCACACAACAACTGAAATCCATGCAAAACCTTTCCTTAAATAACACTTTGACAGCATCGAGGTAATGCTCTCGCCCAGTGCAGAGGGGTTTCTTAACCATCCACACTGGAACCTGCGAGCATACAACTGAATTAAAAACTACACACAACAGTCAACTAACTTCCAGTGTGATGACAAAACAGCATGGGATTGGCCAATGCACAACTTGTGACTTAATGTAAAGCAGCTGCGGTTAATAAAAGTCCTCTTGTCTTTTAATTGCTAAACGCTACAACAATACTGTACAGTAATCTGCAGTTTCTACATTACACACACTAGATGGCACAGACACACACACACGCACAGTGCTCCTCATCAGTATTGCATCATCAGCATTCTGTAGGAGAGTTAAAGACAACACTGTTGAGCTTTGATAACACACACAACTGTCACACAGAGGCGTTGTTAGGGTACGTGTGAAACAAGAAAATAATGATGGCTCAGCCGACGTTGCACTATGGTGCAAAGGTTCGTTTATTTACAGTGCAAAAAAAGTGTCCAATCCAAAAATCCCAAAAATAAAGTAGACAAAATATATATACAAAAATAAACAAACAAAAAAAATATAAAGACAATAAAGTAACAAATAAATATATACAAAATATTCGCTTTCCAGACTCAATACTTTCCAACCAATCAAACCTTAACGCCACTGTGTGACAAGTGGTGTCAGAAGTGGGATTGAGTGGCGTTAAGGTTTGGTTGGTTGGAAAGTATTGAGTCGAGTATTGAGTATTGAATTGTCTTTATATTTTTTTTGTTTGTTTATTTTTGGATATATATTTTGTCTACTTTATTTTTGGGATTTTTGGACTGGACAATTTTTTTGCACTGTAAATAAACGCACCTTTGCACCATAGTGCTACGTCGGCTGAGCCATCATTATTTTCTTGTTTCACACGTACCCTAACAACGCCTCTGTGTGACAAGTGGTGTCAGAAGTGGGATGGCCAGCCGTAGAAAAGTGACTTCTGGGAAACAGACCAGGAAGGGTCTGCGGTCACAAAAACCTGTGCTGGAGGAGGTGGCATGGGACACTATGGACAAAGAGGAGACAGCCAGTGCAGAGGGTGCCGAAGACAGGTCCCCTCAAGGCAAACCTGTATCAGAAGGTATGGAAGAGCGATGTGGTGGCATTGATGAGGACTTTTCTGACAGCTCAGTCGAAAAGGGAAGAAGGCCTCATCTATGAGCTTCGGGGGCTGCAAGAGTCACTGCAACACTTCGCTTCACCAGAGACTTCACCAAGCCAAAGCCTATGCCTAGATCTACCCACACCTGTAGCTTCATGGGGAGCATCAGCCATGCAGAACCCGACACTGTCGACACTGAGGGCGGCAGACCCACCACCACCAATGCGACCAGAGTCACGAATGCCAGCATTTCAAGAGGGAGAGGACGTGGAGAATTACTTGCGTCTCTTTGAGCATCTGGCAAAGGACCTTGGGTTGGCCGGAAGAGGATAGGGCGAATCGACTAGTACCCCTTCTCACCGGAAAAGCGCTGGAGGCGTACCTCGCGATGGACTGAAGATCAGCCTATAAGGATCTTCGAGAGGCGCTGATGGCAAAGTTCAACTTATCACCAGAGACCTACCGACAAGGATTCCGGCAGACGCTAACACCTGTTGGAGAGACATCGACAGAGACATACAACCGACTCAAGGGGCTCTACAAACGCTGGGTACGACCAGAGCAGTGCACGAAAGAGCAGATAGTAGAGGCTATCATCCTGGAGCAACTACTACGAGTGCTTCTACATGAGGTGCGGACCTGGGTAATAGAGCATGAGCCGATCGATGGGCTGAATGCTGCAAGACTGGCGACGCAGTACCTGAATGTGCACCGAGGAGGTCAGATGCATGCACGGGCTACACCAACACGAGGGGCCAAGCACACTGACACAGCAGAAAAAGGTACCGTTTCCTTTATTCCAAGTTAAACACTGATTTGTTTCTATTGCCAGCAAGAGGGTCACAAAACGTCGAACTGTCCAGTGCGCAAACCTAAACTATCAAGTCTTTGTTATGTCCCGAGGAAGGGTGACTTAAAAGACAATGTTTTGTTCACTAACAGACACATAGACGTCACAGTGAATGGACAAAGCGTAAATGCACTCACTGACACCGGCAGCACATATACAGTACACTGATAAAACGATGCTACGTTCCAGGAATCACCATTGACTTTACACATACACAGAACATTCAATGCGTACATGGGGACAAAAAGGATTATCCTACCACTGAAGTGACTGTTGTGATCAAAGATCAACCATACTTGATGTCAGTAGGGGTTGTGGATGCGTTACCTGTGGGTATGGTTTTGGGATGGGACCTACCTGTGTTGAATGAACTGTTAAACAATGCTGTTGAATGTACCAATGTGAATGCTGTTATGTCATGTCCTCTGCTAACACGCTCACAAACCAGAGCGGGTTTAGAACCCTTACCTAACATGGATGACAGTCTGATCCAAGGGGAGGGGGGCAAACCTAGAAAGTCGAGGTGACAGCGCCGAGTAGAGAAACAATTGGGTTCACCCATTGTTAATGTGTCAACTGAAGAGTTGAAGGTAACTGAATGGGACATTCTTGAAAATATAGCACAATTACAGGCTGAGGATGAAACACTGAAACCTTTGTTTGCCAAAGTGTGTGAAGGGGAAAAGCAAATTGAGACACTTGGGGCAGAAAAATATGTGGTTGAAAATTGTGTACTATATGTGTTGTCTCATGGTGTTAAACGTCTTGTCGTTCCAAAATGTTGCAGACCACTCATTTTACATCTTGCACACACCATTCCATGGTCCGGACATTTAGCACACCAGTAAAACATACCAACACATAAGTTCACGATTCTATTGGCCGTCTATGTACACTGACGTACACACATACTGCTCCACATGTGCTGTTTGCCAGAAAACCAGTTCTGTTCGCAGGTCAGCACGAGCTCCCTTGTACCCATTGCCTGTCATCACTACTCCATTCAAGCGGATCGCAATGGATATTGTTGGGCTGCTGGAGTACAGCAGCATGGGCAACCAATACATCCTAGTCATCTGCGACTATGCAACACGCTACCCTGAAGCCTTCCCTCTACGTAGCATCACAACTGCTAAGGTAATCACTGCATTGCTTCAACTGTTTTCCAGAGTTGGATTTCCAGAGGAGATCATCACTGATCAGGGAACCAATTTTACATCCCGATTGATGCAATTATTACACCAGCAGCTGGGTATCCATTCAATCCGCACAAGTCCTCCTTACCATCCACAGACCGATGGATTGGTGGAAAGGTTTAATCAAACCCTCAAAAGGATGTTGAGGAAGTTTGTGAGTGACAACGGCAAATGGCTACCATTCCTGCTTTATGCATACAGAGAGGTGCCACAAGCATCTACAGGCTTTTCACCGTTTGAACTTCTCTACGGATGGCAGGTGCAAGGTCCCCTGGACCTAGTGAAGAGGAGTTGGGAAGCACCAAGCACCACAGCCGAAGGGGAGACTAATATTGTAAGATTTGTCTTACAGATGAGAGACCGCCTTGACAAGTACCGTGAACAGGCTAAGGAAAATCTGGAGAAAGCCCAGAAGAACCAAAATCTGTGGAATGACCAGTGATCTCGGCGCAGAGAATACCAACCTGGACAGAAGATATTATTACTGTTGCCATCTTCCAACAACAAGCTCTTGGCAAAGTGGCAGGGTCCATATGAGATCATCAAGAAGAAGGGTCCTGTTACCTATGAGGTACGTCACTCAGATAAAGGGAAGAAGAGTCAAGCATATCATGTCAACCTCTTGAAAAAATGGCGGGAACGGGGACCTGAAATGAAGAAGGTTATGTTGGCCTGCAAGTTGGAGACACCAGAAGAGGAGGATGAGGACAAAATTGATGTTGAGACTATTGAACATTCCCAGTCAGTGATGAACCTGGACCATCTGGAAGGAAAACAAACAGCGGAACTGATGGAGGTGTTAAACAGGTACCCTGAGTTGCTGAGAGAACAACCTGGGAGGACGGACATAGTGGAGCACAAAATCTGTCTGACTGACTCAACACCAATTCGTCAGAGACCATATCGTGTGCCTGAGAGCCTGGTAACACCGTTGAAAGAGGAGATTAAAGTGATGTTGGACATGGGCGTCATCGAACCATCAACCAGCGCCTGGAGTAGCCCAGTAGTCCTCATGCCTAAGAAGGATGGTACAATGAGGTTATGCCTGGACTTCAGGAAGCTGAATGCCGTGTCCAAGTTCGACGACTACCCGATGCCATGCATTGATGAGCTTGTCGAAAGGATAGGGCAGGCGAAGTATATCACCACCTTGGACCTCTGTAAAGGATACTGGCAGGTGCCACTGGAAAAGACGTGTAAAGAATACACTGCCTTTAGGACACCAGTGGGGTTATATAATTTTACGACCATGAGTGGGCCAGACAAGAGACCAAGTATCTTGGGTTCCGGCTAGGGAATGGAGAAGTCCGACCACAAGTGGACAAGGTGGAAGCCATCCGCAACTGTCCTCGACCCTGTACCAAAAAGGAGGTACGATCCTTTCTCTGACTAGTGGGATGGTATTAGAGATTCATTCCTCAATTCTCTGAAAAAGCAGTACCCTTGACGAACTTGACGGCTAAAGTCATAAAGAATCCAATACCATGAACCGAAGAATGTGAGAAGGCCTTCATTACTTTGAAAGAGAGAATGTGTACTCTACCTGTGTTACGAAGCCCAGACTTTTACGAAGAAGTTCCTGGTACAGGAAGTTGCTTCAGCGAGAGGAATTGGAGCAGTACTGATACAGGAGGATGAAGGACAGGAACACGCCACCCTATACCTGAGTAGGAAGCTGTTGCCACGAGAGACAAGGTATGCCACCATTGAGAAGGAATGGTTGGCTATAAAGTGGGCACTGTACCGTTTGAGATACTACCTGATGGGTAGGGAGTTTATCCTAGAAACGGATCACAGAACCTTAACCTGGATCAATACGATGAAAGACCAGAATGCCAGGGTGACCAGATGGTACCTGTCACTGCAGCCTTTCAAGTTTCATGTCAGATACAAGGCGGGGAAGAGCAATGTCACGGCGGATTACCTGTCACGATTGCCTGACGACGGTGGGAGGTTATGTGACAAAGGAGTTTGTCACTGGCCTGCTGCAGAGCTGCACACGCACATATTTACACGCACACACATAACTTACCTTCACTCCACCAGTAGATCTACCGGGTGCACACGGGAGATTGCGCTGTAAAGGACCACATACACACAAACACATCATACACTCCATTAATCTTTACATATTCTGAGACACCATACACCACATTGCATACATTTGTCTTACCTGTGTGTTTGTTTGTGTTTGTGTTTGTCCGTCTCCTTGCGTCTGTCTTTTGGGTTGCGCAATAGCAGCTACGGGAGGCAAAAGGGGCCAAAAAAGGTCATGCGCAGCATTTTATGCACAGTGGTGCGCATGCGCAGAGTGGTCGGGCACCCGGGGAAGACTATGTGTTTTATGTGGGCGATGAAAAGGGGTGGGAGTCGTAGGAGTTAGATGTGTGAGTAGTGGCGTTAAGGTTTGGTTGGTTGGAAAGTATTGAGTCTGGAAAGCGAATATTTTGTATATATTTATTTTGTTACTTTATTGTCTTTATATTTTTTTTGTTTGTTTATTTTTGTATATATATTTTGTTTACTTTATTTTCGGGATTTTTGGATTGGACACTTTTTTTGCACTGTAAATAAACGCTCCTTTGCACCATAGTGCTACGTCGGCTGAGCCATCATTATTTTCTTGTTTCACACGTACCCTAACAACGCCTCTGTGTGACAACAACACTGGCTGAATCACCCTGGACTGAAGCCACACACACACACACACACACACACACACACACACACACACACACACACACACACACACACACACACACACACACACACACCCACAGATCTCTCTTTTATAGGCACAGAAATACTCTGACATTACACTAACTCTACAGTAACTCAGAGACACTATTCATCTTCATCCCCCAATAGCAACTGCATAGCAATGCGTTATAAACTTGCCAAACACACACACACACACACACATGCTCCTGCAAAGCGACCCCCTACCAACCATACATACAGTAACTACATAGAGACGCTCTGGAAACCACCCACAACACCCCACACTGACATGATTCAACTGCATTTATTTTTTTGGATTTTCTCTATTACTTCAGCACATGTTTTACGCAGCGGATGCCCTTCCAGCTGCAACCAAGTACTGGGAAACACCCATACACACTCTTTCACACTCATACACTACGGAAAATTTAATTCACCCAATTCACCAATAACGCATGTGTTTGGACTGTGGGGGAAACCGGAGCACCCGGAGGAAACCCACGTCAATATGGGGAGAACATGCAAACTCCACACAGAAATGCCAACTGACCCAGCTGGGACTCGAACCAGTGACCTTTTTGCTGTGAGGCCACAGTGCTAACCACTGAGCCACCGCGCCGCCTTTTGTATTGGTACTGTCTATCTTTTTATATCTATTTTATAAAGATATTTGTACTGTTTTAGTGTATAAAAAGCCTAACCAGGGACTAAGGATGCTCATCAGCCATTGACTAGAAGCCTATATGTTGAGCATCGGCTGCTTTAAACTGTAGCAGCGTAATACTGCATTGTCCCTGTTAAATAAAGAGAAATTAAATGAAAAAAAACAAGCCTGGCCCTAGTGAGTCCGCTTGCCAGATAAATTGACAATACTTGCTTTTGGTCCTTTATTATTATTTAAAAAAAAAACATCTCCCCCCTGAAAAAGGGCACTTTCTCCCCAGAAAGAAAAAAGGGCAGGTGCTCAAGCATTAATGAATGAATGAATGAATGAATTTATTTATTTTTTCACTTAATTTTTTCACTAATTAATTAATTAATTAATTTAATAATTAATTTATTTTATTTATTTATTATATTTATTTATTTTATATATTTATTTATTTGTTTATTATATTTATTTATTTGTTTATTATATTTATTTATTTGTTTATTATATTTATTTATTTATTTATTTATTTATTATATTTATTTATTTATTATATTTATTTATTATATTTATTTATTTTATATATTTATTTATTTGTTTATTATATTTATTTATTTGTTTATTTATTTATTATATTTATTTATTTATTTATTATATTTATTTATTTTATATATTTATTTATTTGTTAATTATATTTATTTATTTGTTTGTTTATTTATTATATTTATTTATTTATTTATTTATTATATTTATTTATTTTATATATTTATTTATTTGTTAATTGTATTTATTTATTTGTTTGTTTATTTATTATATTTATTTATTTATTTATTTATTTAATTTATTTATGTCTTTTATTTATTTATTTTATATATTTATTTATTTGTTTATTATATTTATTTATTTATTTTATTTATTTATTATATTTATTTATTTATTTATTTTATTTAGCTTATTTATTATATTTATTTATTTAATTTGTTCATTTGTTATATTTATTTTGTTTATTTATTTACACACACACACACACACACACACACACACACACACACACACACACACACACACACACACACACACACACACACACACACACACACAAAGTCAGAATTATTCGCCCCCCTTTGATTTGTTTTCTTTTTTAAATATTTCCCAAATGATGTTTAACAGAGCAAGCAAATTTTCACAGTATGTCTGATAATATTTTTTCTTCTGGTGAAAGTCTTATTTGTTTTATTTCAGCTAGAATAAAAGCAGTTTTTTATTTTTTAAAAGCCATTTTAAGGTCAAAATTATTAGCCCCTTTAAGCTCTATTTTTTTTTGATAGTCTACAGAACAAACCATCGTTATACAATAACTTGCCTAATTACCCTAACCTGCCTAGTTAACCTAATTAACCTAGTTTAGCCTTTAAATGTCACTTTAAGCTGTATTGAAGTGTCTTGAAGAATAATTCAGGGGGGCTAATAATTCTGACTTAAACTGTACATACACTTAAAATAATGATTTTTGCTGCTTGTTCAAGCTACTTATTTGAAATGAGCTGAAACGACAATTTTATTGGGGATACTTAATTATTTTATGTTCAATACACCTAAATTTGTTATGTTAACTTAATGGATTTGTGTTGTGGTTCATGCCACTGTGGCGACCCCTGATAATAAAGGGACTAAGCTAAAGGAAAATGAATGAATGAATGAATCTACTTAAAATACTTTAGAAAATGACTAACAAAATACTCGTTTGGTTTTTATTTTATTGCAAACCAAATCTTTTTCATCCTGAGAGCATGCATAAAATCAAAAACCCATGTTTTTTAAGCAAACATGTGTCCTCTTTCATTGGCCGGCCCTATTTTTCGAGTCTTGGCTTGGATGAATGAATTTGTTGGCTGTGAAAGATGAGCTGCCATGGTGCTTAATAATTCAGAGTTTGTAACAGACGGAGAAGCGGCGAAGCTGCACTTGACTGATATGGCCTGACAAAACAAAAGAGGAAAGAGGCGGCCATTGTTTTTATCGAAATCTGATCTTTGGAATAGCCGATGCTCTCCCTTTGTACACTTTGACATGGGAATACACCCCAGAATTCTGTTTGGACAGCCTGAGCGCAATGTTTGATGCGCTGCGGGGACCAGAAATGTGTTTCTGGGATATCATGTTTTTGTGTGGTCTAAACATAGACATATGCTGATATTCAATAATTCAATATAGAATTATTAGCCCCCCTGTATATTTTTTTCCCCAATTTCTGTTTAACGGAGAGCAGATTTTTTCAGCACATTTCTAATCATAATAGTTTTAATAACTCATCTCTAATAACTGATTTATTTTATCTTTGCCATGATGACAGTAAATAATATTTGACTAGATATTCTTCAAGACACTTCTATACAGCTTAAAGTGACATTTAAAGGCTTAACTAGGTTAATTAGGGTAAAGTTAGAGTAATTAGGCAAGTCATTGTATAACAGTGGTTTGTTCTGTAGACTATCCAAAACAGACATTGCTTAAGGGGGCTAATATTATTGACCTTAAATTCATTCATTCATTCATTCATTCATTTTCTTTTCGGCTTAGTTCCTTTATTAATCCAGGGTCGCCACAGCGGAATGAACTGCCAACTTATCCAGCGGATGCCTTTCCAACTGCAACCCATTTCTGGGAAACATCCATACACACTCATTCACACTCATACATTATGTACAATTTAGCTTACCTAATTCACCTGAACCGCATGTGTTTGGACTGTGTGGAAAACCGGAGCACCCGGAGGAAACCCATGCGAACGTGGGGAGAATATGCAAACTCAACTGACCCAGCCGAGGCTCGAACCAGTGACCTTCTTGCTGTGAGGTGACAGCACTACCGTGCCACTGCGTCGCCATTGACCTTAAAATGGCTTTAAAAAAATTAAAAACTGTTTTATTATTAAAAAATGTCTAGCCGAAATAAAACAAATAAGACTTTCTCCAGAAGAAAAAATATTATAGGAAATACTGTGAAAAATTCCTGAATCTGTTCAACATCATTTGGGAAATATGAAACAAATAAAAGAAATTCTCAGGGGGGCGAATAATTTAGACTTTGTAAAAAATGTTGGGTTCCACACAAGTGATTTGTGTCGACACAACATGAAGAAATCAAGTTAACTTATTAGTTTTTACACATTTAAGTGGAATGAACATAAAACATTTGAGTTGTCCTAAAAAACCCTCAAGAATTGTGTGGTTTCAGCTCTTTTTAAGTAGGTAGCTTGAACAAACAGCATTTTTTTAGTGTAACATGATAATGACCATGCACAGTATTAATATCATAATATTAGGTTCTTAACCACCAATTGCTGAAGACTTAATTGGTCTTAACCACACAGCAAGATGGTCGCTGGGTCGAGCCTCGGCTGGGTCAGTTGGCATTTCTGTGTGGAGTTTGCATGTTCTCCCCGTGTTGGCGTGGGTTTTCTCCGGGTGCTCCGGTTTCCCCCACAGTCCAAACACATGTGCTACAGGGGAAGGGCATCCGCTGTGTAAAACATATGCTGGATAAGTTGGCGGTTCATTCCGCTGTGGTGACCCCTGATTAATAAAGGGACTAAGCTGAAGGAAAATGAATGAATGAATGAATGAATAGCTCAAACATGAATATTTTTACATTATTGTGCCCTACTATATGCTGAAATACGGATTGAACATTCAGACAATTGTGTGAGAATACTGTACAATTAGGCTCCAATAGTTAATAAACAAAAAGCTTTTATTAGGGGATGTTGGGGCAACACATTGGTTAGCACTGTCACCTCACAGCAAGAAGGTTGCTGGTTCGAGTCCCGGCTGGGTCAGTTGGCGTTTCTGTGTGGAGTTTGCATGTTCTCCCCATGTTCGCGTGGGTTTCCTCCACAGTCCAAACACATGCGCTATAGGTGAATGGATGAACTAAATTGGCCTTAGTGTATGTCTGTGAATGAGTGTGTATGGGTGTTTTCCAGTGTTGGGTTGCAGCTGGAAGGGCATCCGTTGCATAAAACATATGCTGGAAAAGTTGGCAGTTCATTCCGCTGTGACGACCCCTGATAAGTAAAGGGACTAAACCCAAGGAAAATGAATGAATATGGTCACAAGCACATGCAAACCATTGCAGACGGCTGCATTGCTGCGTCTCGTCATTCATCATTTATTAAGCTGCGCCCATTTAGTTTCAGGCCTTATCAGTCTCACAGCTGATAATGGCAGCTATAAATGACACGGCTGATTTCTAATGCATGTTTCTGACAGGTGAACATATATTTAATCTGCTCCGCTAGACACAGGTGACTGCGCTTCTGTCATACTCGATCCAGACACAAGATAAAAACGAGACATTACTTGGTCTCACATAGGAAAACAAATACAAATGCTGGGTTCCAATTCACATACTTACACTACATCCTAAAAGTCTATTTTATTTGTGAACGACATACCTTTGAGTGGGCAACAATATGCAAGCTCAGGCACGTGCAGAGGTGGGGGCTCTGGGAGCTTGAGCCCCTGCCCTTTTTTCTCCTGGAGAGAAAGTGCCCTTTTTTGCCTGGGGATAATATTTCTTTTTTAAATACTAATAATAATATAATATATGTATAAGTTAATGCATGTTCTATTTAAGGACATCTTTCCCTGTCAAACAATAAAAAACGAAAATTTAAGTATATCTTGGTTATAGTCTAGCCGCTCCAAGCGAGCCTCGAACCGGCGATTTGGAAAGAAAAGCCACATGCGAGGCGAATGCTCTAACGAAGACTCTATTTACATTATTACTCTCGCCTCAAAAGTAAGGTGTCAACAGTGGAGTAACGTCTATCAGCGCCTATTCCAACTCCTGCATCCGCATTGCACACGGACTGCATCTGGGCCATAGCTTTACAGTCTGGTCCATACACACACTGCAGACGGAGTGTGTGTAAACATTACTCCCTGACCTCCGTTACGGCAGCGCGATATGATCAACAGAACCGCCGATGTAAATTCATCCGTCATTCATCTATGTTGTGTGGAGGTGAGTAACGGTTAACAAAAGACTACCTGAGGCTCAAATTTAACGTCAGCTATTTATCCAAAAGTTCAAAAGTAAATAGGCCATTTTGTCTTGCTAGCATCCTCTTGATTAATAACCATGTAATAAGTTAGCTAAAGTTTAGCCAGGGCAATATAGGCATACAGCTAATGCAATGGAGAAACGACAGCTGGATAGTGAAAATACTGCCCTCATCTTGTTTTTGCAGTCACACAGAATATATAATGTCAATTGAAGCTATAAAACATGCACATATAGGCTAGCTATGGAAGTCAGTGGCTATCAGTGTGTCCTACATTCTTCAACATATTTTATTTTGTTCAACAGAAAAAAAAAAACTCAAACAAAAATAATAGATTGAAAAGGGATAGTTCACCCAAAAATTTACATTTACTCACCCTCAAGTGGTTCCATTTCTTTGTTTCTTTATTTTGTTGAACACTAATAAATAAAAGATATATTTTAAAGAAAGCTATAAACTTGAAATCATTGACTTCCAGAGTAGGAAAAACAAAGTCAATGGTTACAGGTTTCTGCAAAAAAAAAACTGCTTTTTTTCTCAAAATATTACTTTGTGTGTTCAACAGAAGAAGAAAAAAAGTCAAATAAAGGTGAATAAATGGTGACAGAATTTTCAGTTTTGAATTAACTATTCTTTTAAGGGTGAGTATATGGTGAATTTAGGGTGAAATCTCCTTAATAATCTCATTATCATATATTTTATTCATTAAAGTACAATTATTACTATTATTTAATAAAAAGTGCCCTTTTTTTCCCATTTGAGCCCCCGCCCCTTAAAAGGTCTCTGCACGGCCCTGTGCAAGCTTTGCGATTATTCATTCATTCATTCATTCATTTTCTTTTTGGCTTAGTCCCTTTATTAATCCAGGGTCGCCACAGTGGAATGAACCGCCAACTTATCCAGCACATGTTTTACGCAGCAGATGCCCTTCCAGCTGCAACCCATCTCTGGGAAACATCCACACACACTCATTCACACTCATACACTACGGACAATTTAGCCTACCCAATTCCCCTATACCGCATGTCTTTGGACTGTGGGGGAAACCGGAGCACCCAGAGGAAACCCACGCCACCACGGGGAGAACAACCCCACACAGAAATGCCAACTGTCCCAGCTGAGACTCAAACCAGCAACCTTCTTGCTGTGAGGCCACAGTGCTAACCTTTGTGCTGCCCCTTTGAGATTATTTAATTTAATAAAATGTTTAATGTTTAAAATGTTTATTAATTTCCCAGTGATGGGTCGCAGCTGGAAGGGCATCCGCTGCGTAACACATATGCTGGATAAGTTGGCGGTTCAACCCGATTTTCATTTCCAAACAAAATGCAAAGTCCCCATGACGTTAGGGTTCAACGTTAATCAGACGTCATGTTGACGTCCTGTGCCTGCTGGGTGTTTAAGGCCATTTAGGTCATCATACAGTAAACATCCGTCATCTTCTCATCAGTGACATGCATCTAAACAGTCTCTAGGTCAATGTGTGTAAAGATTTTGAACATCTTCATGGACACTTTTAATACTTCCAAACAGTTTGCTGCAATTATAAAGTGCACACGTCTTGAGGTAGTTCATCATGAGGCGATTTATCTTCTACGGTATGTGCGATTTGATTGGACAGGAATCTAAGAACAGATTTTTCTAATCCCCATGGACAAGAAAAATAAAGTAGTGACTGCAGATTGAAGGAAAGTAGTGGAGTAAAAGTACAGATACTGCACTAAAAATGTACTCAAGGAAAAGTAAAAGTACACATTTTTAAAACTACTCAGTAAATTACAATTCCTGAGAAAAACTACTCAATTACAGTCATTTAAGCATTTGTAATTAGTTACCTTACACCACTGATTAATTAACAGTCATTCAAACAACTTTACAGAAGCGGCCTTGATGTTGGTTCCGCCATGTTTGTAGTTTGTTTACACTTTTTACCTGAGTTTGTAGTTCTTATGGAATTCACGTGTTTTCCTTTGACAAAAAAAAAAATGTCCACCCATAGGAAATGAATAAAATTTTGTTTTTTATTTGTCCAATAAAAACCAATAAGTCTTACCCAGCACAATGCTGCTCAATCATATTCCTAAATGAAGGTTTGAGTCTATACAACATGATCAAAGCCTCACTTACACACAGACACACACACACACACACACACACACACACACACACACACACACACACACACACACACACACACACACACACACACACACACACACACACACACACACACACACACACACACACACTGACATAGTTAAATACTGGCATCTAAATGCTGGATATTCTAATATTTTTAGCCATCATGCAGTATTATTTTTGCAGAAAAAAATAAATATTACCAATACAACATTAAAAAATAAGCATTTTTTTACAGTAAAATTTGGGCTAAATCATTTTCTTTTAGTTTTTAAAAATGATTTCTTTTATCTGAGTGATTTTTTTTTGTAAGTTTGTCACTTGAGCAAACACAAAACACTATAGTGTTATAAATTACCAAAGAAAATGCTATATTAATTTTTCATGTAAGTTCACGTTTTGCCTAATGTTATGATATTTTTCATTGCCATTTTATTCCTTTTCTGCTTGTCAACCAGCAATCAAATATAGTTTTACAATATGATAAGAAAATTACAGTTTACTTGTGGCAGAATAAGTTTTGTTTTGTTTTGCTAAAAATGAATGAAAGTGAATTAATTAATGGTCACAATGCTATTTTGTGAAAAATAAGACTAAAAATTCAGCTTTTTAGTGAAATTTACACTATAAAAAGCAATTAGTTAGTTTACTTTAAAAAATGAGTAAACCTGATTTTACTTTAAAAAAGTCAGTAAACCCATTGACATACCTTAACTTTTATAATTATGCACATAGTTTGTTTCCTTAATATTTATAAGACAACAGGTTTACTCAATTTTTAAGTAAAGTGAACTCATCACTTTTTATAATAAACACCAAATGCATCAATAATGCATCAAAAAAGACACCAAATGCATCATAATAAACACCAAATGCATCAAAAAAGACACCAAATGCATTAAAATAAACACTAAATGCATCAAAATAAACACCAAATGCATCAAAATAAACACCAAATGCATCAAAATAAACACCAAATGCATCATAATAAACACCAAATGCATCAAAATAAACACTAAATGCATCAAAATAGACACCAAATGTATCAAAATAAACACCAAATGTATCAAAAAAGACACTAAATACATCAAAATAAACACCAAATGCATCAAAATAAACACCAAATGCATCAAAATAAACACCAAATGCATCAAAAAAGACACTAAATACATCAAAATAAACACCAAATGCATCAAAATAAACATCAAATACATCAAAATAAACACCAAATGCATCAAAATAAACACCAAATGCATCAAAAAAGACACTAAATGCATCAAAATAAACATCAAATACATCAAAATAAACACCAAATGCATCATAATAAACACCAAATGCATCAAAATAAACACTAAATGCATCAAAATAGACACCAAATGTATCAAAATAAACACCAAATGTATCAAAAAAGACACTAAATACATCAAAATAAACACCAAATGCATCAAAATAAACATCAAATACATCAAAATAAACACCAAATGCATCAAAATAAACACCAAATGCATCAAAAAAGACACTAAATGCATCAAAATAAACATCAAATACATCAAAATAAACACCAAATGCATCATAATAAACACCAAATGCATCAAAATAAACACCAAATGCATCAAAATAAACACCAAATGCATCAAAAAAGACACTAAATGCATCAAAATAAACACCAAATGCATCAAAATAAACACCAAATGCATCATAATAAACACCAAATGCATCATAATAAACACCAAATGCATCATAATAAACACCAAATGCATCAAAATAAACACCAAATGCATCATAATAAACACCAAATGCATCATAATAAACACCAAATGCATCATAATAAACACAAAATGCATCAAAATAAACACTAAATGCATCAAAATAAACACCAAATGCATCAAAATAAACACCAAATGCATCAAAATAAACACCAAATGCATCAAAATAAACACCAAATGCATCAAAAAAGACACCAAATGCATTAAAATGAACACCAAATGCATCAAAATAAACACTAAATGCATCAAAATAAACACCAAATGCATCAAAATAAACACCAAATGCATCATAATAAACACCAAATGCATCAAAACAAACACCAATTGATTCATAATAATCACCAAATGCATCAAAATAAACACCAAATGTATTAAAAAAAACACCAAATGCATCAAAAAAAAAACACCAAATGCTTAAAAAAAAGACACCAAATGCATTAAAACAAACACCAAATGCATCAAAATAAACACCAAATGCATCAAAATAAACACCAAATGCATCATAATAAACACCAAATGCATCAAAATGAACACCAAATGCATCAAAATAAACACCACATGCATCAAAATAAACACCAAATGCATTAAAATAAAAACCAAATGCATCATAATAAACACCAAATGCATCAAAACAAACACCTCATGCATCAAAATAAACACCAAATGCATAAAAAAAACACCAAATGCATCAAAATATACACAACAAATGCATCAAAATAAACACTAAATGCATCAAAATAAACACCAAATGCATCAAAATAAATACCAAATGCATCCAATTAAGCACCTTGCAAGGTAAGAGACGGACACGACTTAATGCATCAAAATAAACATCTTGCTAGTTAAGAGACAGACAGCACCAACTGCATCAAAAATAAACACCTTGTGAGGTAAGAGACAGCAAAAGCAACAAAATAAACATCAAATGCATCAAAATAAACATCAAATGCATCAAAATAAACACCAAATGCATCAAAATAAACATCAAATGCATCAAAATAAACACTAAATGCATCACAATAAACACCAAATGCATCAAAATAAACATCAAATGCATCAAAATAAACACTAAATGCATCACAATAAACACCAAATGCATCAAAATAAACATCAAATGCATCAAAATAAACACTAAATGCATCACAATAAACACCAAATGCATCAAAATAAACATCAAATGCATCAAAATAAACATCAAATGCATCAAAATAAACATCAAATGCATCAAAGTAAACACTAAATGCATCAAAATAAACACTAAATGCATCAAAATAAACACCAAATGCATCAAAATAAACACCAAATGCATCAAAATAAACATCAAATGCATCAAAATAAACATCAAATGCATCAAAATAAACATCAAATGCATCAAAATAAACATCAAATGCATCAAAATAAACACTAAATGCATCAAAATAAACACTAAATGCATCAAAATAAACACTAAATGCATCAAAATAAACACCAAATGCATCAAAATAAACACTAAATGCATCAAAATAAACACCAAATGCATCAAAATAAACACCAAATGCATCAAAATAAACACAAAATGCATCAAAATAAACACAAAATGCATCATAATAAACATCAAATGCATCATAATAAACATCAAATGCATCAAAATAAACATCAAATGCATCATAATAAACATCAAATGCATCAAAATAAACACCAAATGCATCAAAATAAACACCAAATGCATCAAAATAAACACCAAATGCATTAAAATAAACACCAAATGCATCAAAATAAACACAAAATGCATCATAATAAACATCAAATGCATCAAAATAAACACCAAATGCATCAAAATAAACACCAAATGCATCAAAATAAACACTAAATGCATTAAAATAAACACCAAATGCATCAAAATAAACACCAAATGCATCAAAAAAGACACCAAATGTATCAAAAAAACACCAAATGCATCAAAATAAACACCAAATGCATCAAAATAAACACCAAATGCATCAAAATAAACACCAAACGCATCGAAATAAACACCAAATGCATCAAAACAAACACCAATTGCATCATAATAAACACCAAATGCATCAAAACAAACACCTCATGCATCAAAATAAACACCAAATGCATAAAAAACACCAAACGCATCAAAATAAACACTAAATGCATCAAAATAAACACCAAATGCATCGAAATAAACAGCAAATGCATTAAAATAAAAACCAAATGCATCATAATAAACACCAAATGCATCAAAACAAACACCTCATGCATCAAAATAAACACCAAATGCATAAAAAAAACACCAAACGCATCAAAATAAACACTAAATGCATCAAAATAAACACCAAATGCATCAAAATAAACACCAAATGCATAAAAAACACACCAAATGCATCAAAATAAACACCAAATGCATCAAAATAAACACCACATGCATCAAAATAAACACCAAATGCATAAAAAACACACCAAATGCATCAAAATAAACACCACATGCATCAAAATAAACACCACATGCATCAAAATAAACACCAAACGCATCGAAATAAACACCAAATGCATCAAAACAAACACCAATTGCATCATAATAAACACCAAATGCATAAACAAAACACCAAATGCATTAAAATAAAAACCAAATGCATCATAATAAACACCAAATGCATAAAAAAACACCAAATGCATTAAAATAAACACCAAATGCATCAAAATAAACACCAAATGCATCAAAATAAACACCAAATGCATCGAAATAAACACCAAATGCATCAAAACAAACACCAATTGCATCATAATAAACACCAAATGCATAAAAAAACACCAATGCATAAAAAAAACACCAAATACATCAAAATGAACACCAAATGCATCAAAATAAACACCACATGCATCAAAATGAACACCAAATGCATAAAAAAAACACCAAATGCATCAAAATGAACACCAAATGCATCAAAATAAACACCAAATGCATCAAAATAAACACCAAATGCATAAAAAACACACCAAATGCATAAAAATAAACACCAAATGCATCAAAATGAACACCAAATGCATCAAAATAAACACCACATGCATCAAAATGAACACCAAATGCATAAAAAAAACACCAAATGCATCAAAATAAACACCAAATGCATCAAAACAAACACCAATTGCATCATAATAAACACCAAATGCATAAAAAAACACCAAATGCATAAAAAAAACACCAAATACATCAAAATGAACACCAAATGCATCAAAATAAACACCACATGCATCAAAATGAACACCAAATGCATAAAAAAACACCAAATGCATCAAAATGAACACCAAATGCATCAAAATAAACACCAAATGCATCAAAATAAACACCAAATGCATAAAAAACACACCAAATGCATAAAAATAAACACCAAATGCATCAAAATGAACACCAAATGCATCAAAATAAACACCAAATGCATCAAAATGAACACTAAATGCATCAAAATAAACACCAAATGCATCAAAATAAACACCAAATGCATAAAAAACACACCAAATGCATAAAAATAAACACCAAATGCATCAAAATGAACACCAAATGCATCAAAATAAACACCACATGCATCAAAATAAACACCACATGCATCAAAATAAACACCAAACGCATCGAAATAAACACCAAATGCATCGAAATAAACACCAAATGCATCAAAACAAACACCAATTGCATCATAATAAACACCAAATGCATATAAAAACACCAAATGCATTAAAATAAAAACCAAATGCATCAAAATAAACACCAAATGCATCAAAATAAACAACAAATGCATCAAAACAAACACCAAACGCATCAAAATAAACACCAAATGCATAAAAATAAACACCAAATGCACCATAATAAACACCAAATGCATTAAAATAAACACTAAATGCATCAAAATAAACACAACATGCATCAAAATAAAAACCAAATGCATCATAATAAACACCAAATGCATCAAAATGAACACCAAATGCATCATAATAAACACCAAATGCATCAAAATGAACACCAAATGCATTAAAATAAACACCAAATCCATTAAAACAAACACCAATTGCATCATAATAAACACTAAATGCATCAAAATGAACACCAAATGCATCATAATAAACCCCAAATGCATCAAAATGAACACCAAATGCTTTAAAATAAACACCAAATCCATTAAAACAAACACCAATTGCATCATAATAAACACTAAATGCATCAAAATAAACACCAAATGCATCATAATAAACACCAAATGCATCAAAATGAACACCAAATGCATTAAAATAAACACCAAATCCATTAAAACAAACACCAATTGCATCATAATAAACACTAAATGCATCAATATAAACACCAAATGCATCAAAATAAACACCAAATGCATCAAAATGAACACCAAATGCATCAAAATAAACACCAAATGCATCAAAAAAGACACTAAATGCATTAAAATAAAAAACAAATGCATCATAATAAAAACCAAATGGATAAAAAAAAAACACCAAATGCATCAAAATAAACCCCAAATACATCAAAATAAACACCTTGCGAGGTAAGACAGAGCACCAAATGTATCAAAATAAACACCAAATACATCAAAATAAGCATCAAATCCATCAAATTAAAGACTAGTGTAGGGGAAGAGTCAGGGAATTTAACATTCGGCTTAAAGTGGGAAAACATTATTAAATTCCCGCTGTCCATTCTCTTTTATCTGCAGCTTATCTGTTGATATGAGATTAATCAATTGATCATTGTATTAATATCCTGGAAATGTGTGACTATAACCTGCATAACAAACGTTTTTCTGACTCAGCCTTACGGGAAAATATGCTCGGTAGCAGTAAATGGAAACTTTATGATCTGTCCGGCAACTATAAGTGACAACTGACGTATCAGAGGATGATTTTGACATATATGGCTCTTTGCTGATCCCCGTTGAATCGAAACAGGGCAAAGTCACATCCATTACTCTCCATTTCCTCCTGGCACAGGATACCACTGGTAATGAAAGCACCATTACCTCTGATAATGTGATAATGGGGCAAAGCGTCTGAGCAAAAGAGCTGTGCTTCAATAGATACACAGTGCACTGGCCATGCAGCGGACACCTTGATATCAAAACGACATCGAAAACACATCAAAAATGCTCATTGTTTTTATGTCATAACCTTGACGCCCATTTGACATCTACACATTGAACACACCAAACTAACAGCACAAACAAAAATACAGTGTACACTATCTGACAAAAGTCTTGTCGCCTATTCAAGTTTTAGGAACAGCAAATAATAAGTTCTCTAGAAAGGCCTCTAGAATACGCTTATTTGAGCACAATAAAATATGATCATGTCTTGATTTTGAATGATTTCATTAGGACAGTAAGGTCTGACTCTGCTTAGACAAAAGTCTTGTCACTGAACAGAAATAATGTCCAGTATAGAATATAAAGTCATGCTGCAGTGGAGACAGAATGAATATTGTGTCTGACTCCATCATGAGCTTGGAGGACTGCATCATACATCTCTGCAATGACTCAAATCACGCATTATCAAAGTCATCTGGAATGGCAAAGAAAGTGTTCTTGCAGGACTTCCAGAGTTCATCAAGATTCTTTAGATGCATTTCAATGCCTCCTCCTCCATCTTACCCCAGACATGCTCAATAATGTTCATATCTGGTGACTGGGCTGGCCAATCCTGGAGCACCTTGACCTTCTTTGCTTTCAGGAGCTTTGATTTTTATCTATGTACTTAAATATTTTACAGCTTATCAACCAGCACAAAACCCAAGGACAGCAATAACAACAATAACCTTAAAGGATCCACATAGCAACATATCTTCGAGACCACACAACAACACCCTAGCTACCACAATGTCTTAGTAACTTTCACCCACACCTATATATTAAATACAAATACACACATACACACACACACACACACACACACACACACACACACACACACACACACACACACACACACACACACACACACACACACACACACACACACACACAATGTATATATACACGTATTAGTGCTGTCAAACAAATGAATCATGTTTAATCACATCCAAGATAAAAGTTTGTATTTACATTACATACGTGTACTGTGTATATTTATCTATATATGTATAAATACACACACGTAAGTACTTACAGTTTTAAAATACAGTTTACAAAAGAAATATATTTACACATATTTTTATAATCATTTATAATTTATATTATACATATACACTTAGTGGCCACTTTATTAGGTACACCTTACTAGTACTGGGTTGGACCCATTTTGCCTCTAGAACTGCCTTAATCCTTCATGGCATAGATTCAACAAGGTACTGGAAATATTCCACAGAGATTTTGCTCCATATTGACATGACAGCATCACGCAGTTGCTGCAGATTTGTCGGCTGCACATCCATGATGTGAATCTCCCAAAGGTGCTCTATTGGATTGAGCTCTGGTGACTGTGGAGGCCATTTGAGTACAGTGAACTCATTGTCATGTTCAAGAAACCAGTCTGAGATGATTCACGCTTAATGACATGGTGCGTTATCCTGCTGGATGTAGCCATCAGAAGATGGAGACACTGTGGTCATAAAGGGATGGACACGGTCAGCAACAATACTCAGGTAGGCTGTGGCGTTGACACATGATGCTCAACTGGTACTAATGGACCCAAAGTGTGCCAAGATAATCTCCCCCACACCATTACACCACCACCACCAGCCTGAACTGTTGATACAAGGCAGGATGGGTCCATGTTTCATGATGTTGACGCCAAATTCTGACCCGACCATCAGAATGTGGCAGCAGAAATGGAGACTCATCAGACCAGGCAACGTTTCTCCAATCTTCTATTGTCCAGTTTTGGTGAGCCTGTGTGAATTGTAGCCTCAGTTTCCTGTTCTTAGCTGACAGGAGTGGCACCCGGTGTGGTCTTCTGCTGCTGTAGCCCATCCGCCTCAAGGTTGGACGTGTTGTGTGTTCAGAGATGCTCTTCTGCAGACCTCGGTTGTAACGAGTGCTTATTTGAGTTACTGTTGTCCTTTCTATCAGCTGGAACCAGTCTGGCCATTCTCCTCTGACCTCTGGCATCAACAAGGCATTTGTGCCCACAGAACTGCCGCTCACTGGATATTTCCTCTTTGTCAGACCATTCTCTGTAAACCCTGGAGATGGTTGTGCGTGAAAATCCTAGTAGATCAGAAGTTTCTGAAATACTCAGAGCAGCCTGTCTGGCACCAACGATCATGCCACGTTCAAAGTCACTTAAATCCCCTTTCTTCCTCATTCTGATGCTCGCCTTGAACTGCAGCAGATCGTCTTGACCATGTCTACATGCCTAAATGCATTGAGTTGCTGCCATCTGATTGGCTGATTAGAAATTTGCGTTAACAAGCAGTTGGACATATAAAAATATACAGAGTATGTTACATGTTCATTTATTATGTGTACAGAATGTGTGTATAGGTTGGGTTTGTCCTTAAGTGACCCAAATTTGGGATGAAATGATTACAGCATTTTTATGTAAATAAAAATGTGCAACATATTCGTACCCTAATTTAAAAATGTCTGCCATTGCATAGGATTTACAGCAACAGTGTTTTGTCCTCTGACACTGATCTTGCCGCATTTTATTAGTCTTGAGTTGAACTATGTTCCTCCTGAGCACACACATAAACACAGAACACACACTCTGACAACACGTCTTCATTACTACCCTATAAACACAGAAGACACACACACACACAGAGAAAGAGAGAGAGAGAGAGAGAGAGCTTCTGACTAAAGCTATTTATTTAGGAAGATGCATGTATGTTCATGTAAGCATCTATATGTATGTACAGTTGTGTATTTACTTATTTTTTAAACATCATTTTATTTATTTCATTTATTTAATCTCCGATTGTTTTTATTATATACATAATGCATATATACATACATAAAAACAATCAGAAATTAAATTAATGGTTGTATATATGCATTATATTATCACAATATTATTTATTGTCTATGTAATGATCAATGATGTGGCAATTCTTAAAAATAAAACTCATTTTAATTGAATTGGAAAGGAGAGAGATACACAGAGAGACAGAGATTTTTAATGGCTTATTATTTTATTTATTTATTTTATTATAATTTTAATATATATATATATATATATATATATATATATATATATATATATATATATATATATATATATATATATATATTATATTACAATTATTATTATTTTTCTATTATTCTGCTACGTACAGCATTTTGACATATGCATCTATGCCGTGCCAATAAAATAATCAAACTGAGTGAATTGAGAGATTTTTTTATTATTTATTAATTAATTTTTTTTATTTATAAAGAAATGTGAATAGCACTGTTATAATTTTTCATATTATCATTATTTATTATTGCTATTTTTAATTCTACTATGTACAGCATTTTGACAATATGCATCTCATTGCAATAAAATCAAATATTCTGAGAGAATAAAGAGATTTATTACTTAATACTTGATTTATTACTTATTAATAGATTTTTAATTATTTTTTATTTTATTTTATAAAAATATATAATTGTTACATTTTTTATTATTATTGCTATTTTCTATTCTGCTATATACAACATTTTGACAATAAATATGTCATGTCAATAAAATGAATGACCTTTTAATGATTAATTATTTTATTTCGAAAAATAAATATAATTGTTATCATTTTTAGCATTATTATTATTGCTATTTTTTATTCTGCTAAATACAACATTTTGACAATGCATGCAAGCCATGCCAATAAAATAAATTAAACTGAGAATAATTGAGAGATATTTAATTATTTATTATTTTGTTTTAATAATTTAAATAAAAAAAATATAAATAGCATTGATATAATGTTTTATATTATCATTATTTATTATTGCTATTTTTAATTCTGCTATGTACAACATTTTGACAATTTATATGTCATGTCAATAAAATTAATACAATTTTAATTATTTATTATTTTATTAAAAAAAAAAAAAAAAAAAAAAAAAAAAAATATATATATATATATATATATATATATATATATATATATATATATATATATATATAAATATTATAACTGAATTATCATTACTTATTATTATTATTGCTATTTTTATTCCGCTATATATACCATTTTGACAATTTATATGTCATGTCAATAAAATTATTTAAAATTTTAATTATTATTTTATTAAAATATATATATATATATATATATATATATATATATATATATATATATATATATATATATATATATATATATATATATATATATATATATATATATATATATATAATTGTTATAAATTTTATTATCATTATTTATTATTATTGCTATTTTTTATTCTGTTATGCTCAACATTTTGTTATGCTATTCTGTTATGTACAACAAAATGTTTTATAATTTTTTTATTTTATTAATTTATGAAAAGAATGTGAATAGCATTGTTATAATTTTGTTAATACCATCATTGTTATTTATTATTATTATAATTATTATTATTATTATTATTATTCATTCATTCATTCATTCATTTTCTTGTCGGCTTTGTCCCTTGCGGGGTCGCCACAGCGGAATGAACCGCCATTATTATTATTATTATTATTATTATTATTATCATTACTGCAGTTTTTATTCTGCTATGTACAACATTTTGACCATGCATCCATATCATGCCAATAAAATGAATTAATCTGAGACAATTAAGAGAGATCTTATATTATTTATTATTTTATTTTATAAAATATATCATTGTTATAATTTTTAAATTATCATTATTTATTATTATTATTGGTATTTATTATTCTGTTATTTACATTTTGACAATATATATGTCATGTCAATACAAATAATACAATTTTAAATTATTTTATTAAAACAAATATATAATTGTTATAATTTTTTATTATTATCATTATTATTATTATTATCATCATCATCATTATTATTATTATTATTATTATTATTATTATTATTATTATTATTGCTATTTTTTTCTATGTACAACATTTTGAAAATATGCATGCCATTAAGAATTAATTAAATTGAGAGAATTGATAGAGATTTTTAATTATTTAATATTTTCTTTTATTAATTTATGGAAAAAATGTGAATAGCATTGATATAATTTTTTTAATATTATCATTGTTATTTATTATTGTAACTATTGCAGTCTTTATTCTGCTATGTACAACATTTGACAATATGCATCTAAGTCATGCCAATAAAATAGAGACAATTAAGAGAGATCTTTAATTATTTATTATTTTATTTATATAAAAAATATATCATTGTTATATATTTTTTAAATTATCATTATTTATTATTATTATTGCTATTTTTTATGCTACGTACACAATTTTGACAATATGCATCTAAGTCATGCCAATAGAATGAATTAAGTTAAAAGAATTGAGAGAGACAAAGGGAGAGAGAGAGTGCAAGAGAGAGAGAGAGAGAAAGAGAGAGAGAGAGCTAGGTTGTTCTGAGTGGTTGCTAGGGCGTTGCTAGGGTGTTCTAGGTGGTCGCTAGGCAGTTGCTAGGGTGTTCTGAGTGGTTGCTAAGGTGTTGCTAGGCTGCTCTAGGTGGTCGCTAAGGTGTTGCTAGGGTGTTCTGAGTGGTTGCTAAGGCATTGCTAGGCGGTTGCTAAGGTGTTCTGAGTGGTTGTTAGGTCGTTGCAAAGGCATTGCTAGGTGGTTGCTAAGGTGTTCTGAGTGGCTGTTAGGTCGTTGCAAAGGCATTGATAGGTGGTTGCTAAGACGTTGCTAGGTGGTTGCTAGGGTGTTCTGAGTTGTTGCTAGGCAGTTGCTAAGGTGTTCTGAGTGGTTGCTAGGCGGTTGCTAAGGCATTGCTAGGTGGTTGCTAGGGTGTTTTGAGTGGTTGCTAAGGCGTTGTTAGGCAGTTGCTAAGATGTTCTGATTGGCTGCTAGGTGGTTGCTAAGATGTTCTAGGTCGTTGCTAAGGTGTTGCTAGGTGGTTGCTAGGGTGTTTTGTATGTTTGCTAGGCCGGGGCTAGGATCTTCTGAGTGGTTGATAAGGTGTTGCTGGGCAGTTGCTATGGTGTTCTGAATGGTTGCTAAGGCATTGCTAGGCAGTTGCTAAGGTGTTCTGAGTGGCTGCTAGGCGGTTGTTAAGGCGTTGCCAGGGTGTTCTAAGTCATTACTAAGGCGTTGCTAGACCATTGCTAAGGTGTTCTGGGTGATTGCTAGGCGGTTGCTAGGGTGTTCTAGATGGTTAAAAAGATGTTGCTAGGTGCTTGTTAAGGTGTTCTGAGTGGTTGCTAGGCAGCTGCTAACATAAATTACCATCTTTCTAGCATAAATTAGCATGTCGTTAGCATTGAGTATGATTTAGCATGTCACTAGCATGTTTCTAGTGTAAACTAGCATGCTGCTAGCATGAATTTAATATGAACTAGCATGTTTGCTAGTATGATTAGTATGTTTGTTAGTATGTTTCCATTATGGATTAGTATATTGTTAGTATAAATTAGCATGTTGCTAGTATGTTTATGTATGAATTAGCATGTTGCTAGTATGATTAGTATGTTTCTGGTATGGAGTAGTATATTGTTAGTATGAATTGGTATGTTGTTACTATGTCCAATGTAAAGTCAATGGCAGTTTGTTAATTTTTATTTTACAATAGAAGTCTATGGGACAGTTGCTAGGGTGGCGTAAGTGGTTGCTAGGGTGTGGCTAGTAAGTTAAAAGGTCATCAGTGATTGGCAGATTGGTAGTCTGAGTTAAATGAGCGTAAACTTAAGTCTGTATGACAGTCTGGCGGAAAGTTATGATTTTCTCAAGCCACCATAAATATGATATATTGAATAATATGATATATTATTTATATTTTATTTAATTATAATATATATATTCAGATTATTATTAATATATATATAATTGTTATTTTATTCTTTTTTTTTGTTTTGTTTTTACTACTACTATGTTGTGTGCTGTTTTTTTTTTAATTATATATGCATGTTACTTTTTTATGTAAACTTTATAAATGCTTTGGCAATACATTTGTAAAATTTGTCATGCCAATAAAGCAACTATTGAATTGAATTGAATTGAATTGAGAGAGAGAGAGAGAGAGAGAGAGAGAGAGAGAGAGAGAGAGAGAGAGAGAGAGAGAGAGAGAGCAATAGCGAGCAAGGAAGGGAGGGAGGGAGAGAGTCAATGTTCATTTGGAGCGGAGACAGAAGACAGGCACTACAGGAGGCTGCTAGACACAAACAACACGATCATGATTTAAAACACACTGCAGTAAAGAGAGAGAGGAGCAATCGCAGCAGGACTCCAGCTGAAGGACCCTGTGTGAGTGTGTGAGTGTGTGTGAGACAGACAGAGAGACAGACAGAGAGAAAGACAGACTGTTGTGGCAGGCATGGCGTCGGAGCCAGAGCTAGAGCCGGGCACTCAGTCTAGAGTGATGTTTCAGACCAAAGAGGAGGAGCCTGCCCAACGCAAACTGGGTAAACTCACGGTCAAATACAACCGTAAGGACCTGCAGAGGAGACTGGACATCGAGGAGTGGATCGACGACCAGCTGCACCTGCTGTACGACTGCCAGGTAGGAGACAAACACATGACCAAGCACACAACCAAATGCATCCACGTAAACACCTTGTGAGTCAAGAGATAGACAGCACTAAATGCACCAAAATAAATACATTGCAATGAAACAGAGACAGATAAATGCATCAAAATAAACACCTTACGATGTAAGAGACAAATGCATCAAAATAAACACCTTGTGAGGTAAGAGAGAGAGCACCAAATGCACCAAAATAAACACCAAATGCATCACAATAAACACCAAATAGACACCAAATGCACCAAAATAAACACCAAATGCAAAACAATAAACACCAAATAGACACCAAATGAATCAAAATAAACACCTTGCGAGGTAAGAGAGACACAGACAGCACCATATGCATCAAAATAAACACTGTGAGTAAAGAGACAAACACATGCATCAAAATAAACACCTTGCAAGGTAAGGGACAGAGCACCAAATGCACCAAAATAAACACCAAAATCCATCACAATAAACACCAAATGCACTAAAACAAACATCAAATAGACACCAAATGCACCAAAATTAACACCTTGCGAGGTAAGAGAGAGACAGACAGCACTAAATGTATCAAAATAAACACCAAATGCATCCAATTAAGCACCTTGCAAGGTAAGAGACGGACACGACTTAATGCATCAAAATAAACATCTTGCTAGTTAAGAGACAGACAGCACCAACTGCATCAAAAATAAACACCTTGTGAGGTAAGAGACAGCAAAAGCAACAAAATAAACATCAAATGCATCAAAATAAACATCAAATGCATCAAAATAAACACTAAAGGCATCACAATAAACATCAAATGCATCAAAATAAACACCAAATGCATCAAAATAAACACCAAATGCATCAAAATAAACACCAAATGCATCAAAATAAACACCAAATACATCAAAATAAACATCAAATGCATCAAAATAAACATCAAATGCATCAAAATAAACACTAAATGCATCAAAATAAACACCAAATGCATCAAAATAAACACTAAATGCATCAAAATAAACACCAAATGCATCAAAATAAACACCAAATGCATCAAAATAAACACAAAATGCATCATAATAAACATCAAATGCATCATAATAAACACCAAACGCATCAAAATAAACACTAAATGCATCAAAATAAACACCAAATGCATCAAAATAAACACCAAATGCATCAAAATAAACACCAAATGCATCATAATAAACATCAAATGCATCATAATAAACACCAAATGCATCAAAATAAACACCAAATACATCAAAATAAACATCCAATGCATCAAAATAAACACTAAATGCATCAAAATAAACACTAAATGCATCAAAATATACACTAAATGCATCAAAATAAACACTAAATGCATCAAAATAAACACTAAATGCATCAAAATAAACACTAAATGCATCAAAATAAACACTAAATGCATCAAAATAAACACCAAATGCATCAAAATAAACACCAAATGCATCAAAATAAACACAAAATGCATCATAATAAACATCAAATGCATCATAATAAACACCAAACGCATCAAAATAAACACCAAATGCATCAAAATAAACACCAAATGCATCAAAATAAACACCAAACGCATCAAAATAAACACCAAATGCATCATAATAAACATCAAATGCATCATAATAAACATCAAATGCATCAAAATAAACATCAAATGCATCATAATAAACATCAAATGCATCAAAATAAACACCAAATGCATCAAAATAGACACCAAATGCATCAAAATAGACACCAAATGCATCAAAATGAACACCAAATGCATCAAAATAGACACCAAATGCATCAAAATAAACACCTTGCGAGGTAAGAGAGAAACAGACAGGACTAAATAGTGTACATCAAAATAAACACCAAATGCATCCAATTAAGCACCTTGCAAGGTAAGAGACGGACACCACTAATTGCATCAAAATAAACACCTTGTGAGTTGAGACAGACATCAGCAAAAGCATTAAAATAAACACCAAATGCATCAAAATAAACATCAAATGCATCAAAATAAACATCAAATGCATCAAAATAAACACTAAATGCATCAAAATAAACACTAAATGCATCAAAATAAACACTAAATGCATCAAAATAAACACCAAATGCATCAAAATAAACACCAAATGCATCAAAATAAACACCAAATGCATCAAAATAAACACAAAATGCATCACAATAAACACCAAATAGACACCAAATGCACCAAAATAAACACCAAATGCAAAACAATAAACACCAAATAGACACCAAATGAATCAAAATAAACACCTTGCGAGGTAAGAGAGACACAGACAGCACCATATGCATCAAAATAAACACTGTGAGTAAAGAGACAAACACATGCATCAAAATAAACACCTTGCAAGGTAAGGGACAGAGCACCAAATGCACCAAAATAAACACCAAAATCCATCACAATAAACACCAAATGCACTAAAACAAACATCAAATAGACACCAAATGCACCAAAATTAACACCTTGCGAGGTAAGAGAGAGACAGACAGCACTAAATGTATCAAAATAAACACCAAATGCATCCAATTAAGCACCTTGCAAGGTAAGAGACGGACACGACTTAATGCATCAAAATAAACATCTTGCTAGTTAAGAGACAGACAGCACCAACTGCATCAAAAATAAACACCTTGTGAGGTAAGAGACAGCAAAAGCAACAAAATAAACATCAAATGCATCAAAATAAACATCAAATGCATCAAAATAAACACTAAAGGCATCACAATAAACATCAAATGCATCAAAATAAACACCAAATGCATCAAAATAAACACCAAATGCATCAAAATAAACACCAAATACATCAAAATAAACATCAAATGCATCAAAATAAACATCAAATGCATCAAAATAAACACTAAATGCATCAAAATAAACACCAAATGCATCAAAATAAACACTAAATGCATCAAAATAAACACCAAATGCATCAAAATAAACACCAAATGCATCAAAATAAACACAAAATGCATCATAATAAACATCAAATGCATCATAATAAACACCAAACGCATCAAAATAAACACTAAATGCATCAAAATAAACACCAAATGCATCAAAATAAACACCAAATGCATCAAAATAAACACCAAATGCATCATAATAAACATCAAATGCATCAAAATAAACACCAAATACATCAAAATAAACATCAAATGCATCAAAATAAACATCCAATGCATCAAAATAAACACTAAATGCATCAAAATAAACACTAAATGCATCAAAATAAACACTAAATGCATCAAAATAAACACTAAATGCATCAAAATAAACACTAAATGCATCAAAATAAACACTAAATGCATCAAAATAAACACTAAATGCATCAAAATAAACACCAAATGCATCAAAATAAACACCAAATGCATCAAAATAAACACAAAATGCATCATAATAAACATCAAATGCATCATAATAAACACCAAACGCATCAAAATAAACACCAAATGCATCAAAATAAACACCAAATGCATCAAAATAAACACCAAACGCATCAAAATAAACACCAAATGCATCATAATAAACATCAAATGCATCATAATAAACATCAAATGCATCAAAATCAACATCAAATGCATCATAATAAACATCAAATGCATCAAAATAAACACCAAATGCATCAAAATAGACACCAAATGCATCAAAATAGACACCAAATGCATCAAAATGAACACCAAATGCATCAAAATAGACACCAAATGCATCAAAATAAACACCTTGCGAGGTAAGAGAGAAACAGACAGGACTAAATAGTGTACATCAAAATAAACACCAAATGCATCCAATTAAGCACCTTGCAAGGTAAGAGACGGACACCACTAATTGCATCAAAATAAACACCTTGTGAGTTGAGACAGACATCAGCAAAAGCATTAAAATAAACACCAAATGCATCAAAATAAACATCAAATGCATCAAAATAAACATCAAATGCATCAAAATAAACACTAAATGCATCAAAATAAACACTAAATGCATCAAAATAAACACCAAATGCATCAAAATAAACACCAAATGCATCAAAATAAACACCAAATGCATCAAAATAAACACCAAATGCATCAAAATAAACACAAAATGCATCATAATAAACATCAAATGCATCATAATAAACATCAAATGCATCATAATAAACATCAAATGCATCAAAATAAACATCAAATGCATCATAATAAACATCAAATGCATCAAAATAAACACCAAATGCATCAAAATAAACACCAAATGCATCAAAATAGACACCAAATGCATCAAAATGAACACCAAATGCATCAAAATAGACACCAAATGAATCAAAATAAACACCTTGCGAGGTAAGAGAGAAACAGACAGGACTAAATGGTGTACATCAAAATAAACACCAAATGCATCCAATTAAGCACCTTGCAAGGTAAGAGACGGACACCACTAATTGCATCAAAATAAACACCTTGTGAGTTGAGACAGACATCAGCAAAAGCATCAAAATAAACACCAAATGCATCAAAATAAACACCAAATGCATCATAACAAACACCAAATGCATCAAAATAAACACCAAATGCATCAAAATAAACACCAAATGCAACACAATAAACACCAAATGTATCACAATAAAAACCAAATGCATCATAATAAACACCAAATGCATCAAAATAAACACCAAATGCATCAAAATAAACACCAAATGCATCAAAATAATTACCAAATGCAACACAATAAACACCAAATGCATCAAAATAAACATCAAATGCATCACAATAAAAACCAAATGCAACACAATAAACACCAAATGCATCACAATAAAAACCAAATGCATTAAAATAAACACCAAATGCATTAAAATAAACACCAAATGCATCAAATTAGACACCAAATGCATCAAATTAGACACCAAATGCATCATAATAAACACCAAATGCATCAAAATAAACACCTTGCGAGGTAAGAGAGAAACAGACAGGACTGAATACTGTACATCAAAATAAACACCAAATGCATCCAATTAATCACTTTGCAAGGTAAGAGACGGACACCACTAATTGCATCAAAATAAACACCTTGTGAGTTAAGAGACAGACATCAGCAAAAGCATCAAAATAAACACCAAATGCATCAAAATAAACACAAAATGCATCAAAATAATCACCAAATGCAACACAATAAACACCAAATGCAACACAATAAACACCAAATGCATCATAATAAACACCAAATGCGCCATAATAAACACCAAATGCATTAAAATAAAAATCAAATGCATCAAAAATTAACACTGAATGCATCAAAATTGGGATAAATTAAACATCTTGTGAGGTAAGAGATAGACAACACTAAATGCATCAAAATAAACACCAAATGCATAAACACCTTGCAAGGTAAGAGACAGACAGCACCAAACGCACCAACCTTTGAGTTTTTTAGCCCAGGATAATTGAAAATAAGTGCCTCAGTTTACATATTTGCAAAACGTAAAATACGGATATGTTTTGTTGTACGCTTCAGATGACAAATCCACTAGAGGGCACTGATACATTTTTGTGAGTCTGACATGTACTACAAAACACACCCTAAGTAGCATATTTCAGATGACTAATCCACTAAAGGGCACTGTCTACATTTGTTGCAATCGAAATGTTTCTCAGGGTGTGTTTTGTTGAAGGTTTTAGATGACAAATCCACTAGAGGGCACTGTCTACAATTTTGGTGAATCTGAAATATGTTACTTAGGGTACATTTTGTATGCTTTAGATGACAAATCCGCTAGAGGGCACTGTTTCAATTTTTGCTAATATTAAATATGTAACTAAGGGTATGTTTTGTTGTACGTTTCAGATAATAAATCCAATAGAGGGCGCTGTCAAAATTTGTTTTGCAAATTGAAATGTTACTTAGGGTGTGTTTTGTTGTAGGTTTTAGATGTCAAATCTACTAGAGGGTGTCTACAAATTTGGCAAATCTGAAATATGTTACTTAGGATGTGCTTTGTTGTACGTTTTAGATGACAATCTCCTAAAAGGCGCTGTCTATATTTTTGCGAATCTGACATACGTTACCTAGGTTTTGTTTCACTTTATAAATCAGATGACAAAAATCCACTAGAGGGCGCTGTTTATATCTTGCAAATAAAAAATATGCTATCTAGGGTGTGATTTTTTAACGTTATAGATGATATAGTAGAGAGCGCTGTTTACATTTTTGTAAGTCTGAAATACGTTACTTAGGGTAGATTTTGCTGTATGTTTCAGATGACAAACCCATAATAGGCACTGTTTACATTTTGAGAAACGTCTGTGAATGTTTTGTGTATGTTTCAGGTGACAAATAAGAGAGTGCTGTCTACATTTTTACCAATTGTAAAATACGTTGCTCGGTTTTTGTTTTGTTGTTCGTTTCCGATGATAAATCCACTAGAGGGCGCTGTCTATACATTTTTGGGATTCTGAAATATGCAATTGAATCTAATTAAAAAAAATGAACAAACAACACTGCAATTTTTAGAGTGATTATGTTAGATTATAGATATAGATGGTGAACAGGGGCGGACTGGCCATAGGGAGCACTGGGACATTTCCTGGTGGCCTGATGGTCAATCTGTCCTGCCACCGTGAGTCTGGCCTGCCGCGCACCCCCCAACCACCACCACCCCCCGCTCTTCACTTTCTATATCGCAACACAGATGTGGCCTGTCACCGGCACTCTGGTCTGTCATGCACCACCACCGAACCCCCCCGCTCTTCACTTTCTAGATCGCATCAGATGTGGCCTGACTGACGGTTACTTTGGCCCGGTTGAAAATGCTTTCCCAGTCCGCCCCGGACTGATGGTGAATATGTTTTTTAGACTTTTAATAGTTAGGATAATGTCTCGTTGGATCATATAAATCGACTATGATCTATGTTGCTGAAGATTTATGATCATAGTAGACTAGCATTGGAAATATTTCGTCATTTACACATTGCTCAACCCCATCAGAAATGAATTATTCCATTTATAAATTCTATTACAAGCCTTTCACAATAAGATAGTTCACTGCTTTAAAGCTTCAGAAATGTGCTTTAAAGGCATATATTCATTCGTTAGATGCTTTAATTCAAAGCGGCTCACAAAAGAGCATCCTCTCAAGCACACGTTTGCTTCACTGGATCTATATAGTGCACTTATATAAACCACCAACACTTAAATCAGTGACATGGTGTCAATTACCACAGAAAATCATTTTAGCTCCTTCCTCAGACTACAGTAATGCACTTAACACCAGAAGAGCAGAATATGAAATAAATAAACCATATACAGTTGAAGTCAGAATTATTAGCCCCCCTGAATTATTAGCCCCCCTGAATTATTAGCCCCCCTGTTTATTTTTTTCCCCCAATTTCTGTTTAATGGAGAAAAGATTTTCTCAACACATTTCTAATCATAATAGTTTTAATAACTCATTTCCAATAACTGATTTATTTTCTCTTTGCCATGATGACAGTAAATAATATTAGACTAGATATTCTTCAAGACACTTCTATACAGCTTAAAGTGACATTTAAAGGCTTAACTAGGTTAATTAGGTTAACTAGGCAGGTTAGGGTAATTAGAGAAAGTTATTGTATAATGATGGTTTGCTCTGTAGACTATCGAAAAATATATAGCTCAAGGAAGCTAATAATATTGACCTTAAATTGGTGTTTAAAAAATTAAAAACTGCTTTTATTCTAGCCAAAATAAAACAAATAAGACTTTCTCCAGAAGAAAAAATATTATCAGACATACTGTGAAAATTTCCTTGCTCTGTTAAACATAGTTTGGAAAACATTAAAACATTAAAAGAAAATTAAAAGGGGGTTCAATAATTCTGACTTCAACTGTATGTATATATATATATAGTACAATATTTTAACTCATTTTTAAATTATTCTGTCTAACGTTCGTTATCTGTGCTGTTCTATTGGAATTTTCATTCCAAAATGGCCGCCGCGTGACACTAGCGGCATCTAGTGGCTGTTTCCAAATAGCGAGTGTCACCTCTTGGTGATTCTATAGACTGATTTCATGCGGCCGCCATTATTAACAGCGAAATCGAGGCTGTGGTGGGAAGAAACTCGGAAGTATAGACTGAGTCACAGAGGAATATTGTGTACCTGGTTGTATATCTTATCAGCGAAGAGAAAGTGACACAAATTTATGATTTCACCGCCTTCCGAGTGACCTGAAGGTTCGTTCTGAATGAATAGTGAAAATAAAAAGGGATATTTGACCTCATTTTCAGCTAAGTTAAGGGAAATGGCGTTACTTAGCTAACGTTTTCTTTCCCAAACACACATTTTAGATGCCATTCATCAAACTCAAGTTAATGAACTGATTCTTTCACTATATTAGACTAGTCACGATACAAAATTTCCGTAATGAAATGTAAAAAAAACGCCAATTTCTCGTTAACATTTAAGACACTGATCATGGAGTTCTTAAACAGCGCTGATTTGCCATTGTGTTCACGTGCTCAACAGAAATCACTCTGATTGGCTGTGAAGGTCATCAGTTCACCTCACCGCTGTTTACTGAGTGCAAACACAGACGAGCGATCCGCTAATGAAACGACTGATCTTCACGGCTTTAAAACGCTCCAATATCCGTCTGTGTGTGTTTTCAATCTGTGAAGAGCAGGAAGCTGATAACCTTCACAGTCATTCTGTTGAGCACTGGTGAACACTACGGCAAATCAGCTGTGTTTATGAGTGCGCTCAGCGGCGCGTAAATGTTAGCGGGAAATTGACGTTTTTAAAACTTCAGTACCGGGACAACACTGTTAAAGACAACACGAAGATGTGCTACAGAGGACTGCAGTGTTTTATCACTCACCAGGTTACATAGGCTGAAGCAGGAAAGCGTCCCCACAGTGTTTACCTGCTGCCATGAACTGAAGCCTAGGAGGACACTTAAGTGTATCACTCTTTAAGAGATTGTGATGTTGTTTGATCCCTAATATGCTTTTAATTGTTTAAATTAAACTTTACTGAGTGATATTAAAGTGATGTTTACACCATTTCTGCATTTTGAAATCGCAGCAACAGCTGGAGGTTTGTAGTACACAGCATGTTGTTGCAATGTTTACAGTGCTGATCCTATACTTCCGGCTTTCTTCCCACCGCAGCCTCGCTTTCGTGTTTTAAAATGGCGGTCGCGTGAAATAAGCGTATGCTCTTTAATTTAATTGAACACAAACAGGAAGTGCATTTTCAGATTTTAATCTATTATTATTTGTCTTAATGACATGCACAGATAAATTGTTCAGCAGAAAACATCAATATCAACATGAGCTAACAAAGTCAGTACGGTTAGTTTTGATTTCAATTATACTTTATTGTATTTCTATGAAATTATCTGCAACTCCCCCTTGCTTTTGCAATAGTTTCTATGTTATAATGTTGTATTGAATGTGTTGTCGCTATTCATTCAATCATTCATTTTCTTTTTGGCTTAGTCCCTTTATTAAAAAGGGGTCGCCACAGCGGAATGAACCGCCAACTTATCCAGCAAGTTTTTACGTAGCGGATGCCCTTCCAGCCACAACCCATCTCTAGGAAACATCTACAAATACTCATTCACACTTATACACTACGGACAATTTAGCCTACCCAATTCACCTGTACCGCATGTGTTTGGACTGTGGGGGAAACCGGAGCACCCGGAGGAAACCCACGCGAACGCAGGGAGAACATGCAAACTCCACACAGAAACGCCAACTGACCCAGCCAAGGCTCGAACCAGCGACCTTCTTGCTGTGAGGCGACAGCACTACCTACTGCACCACTGCGTCGCCTGTCGCTATACAATAAAACAAAAACAAAAAACGGACATTTGAGGACACGCGACAACTGCCGTCTCCGCGTTACCATGGCGACAGGAGGACATTAGCATTCATGATGAGGCTGTGACATTTCCTGCAACACTCGAGCAGAGAAGCAGATGATATATGAACAGACCACACACAGACACACGAGAGGCTTTCTCTATACTCTGATTATAATCATTCAGACTGACAGACGATCTATAAAAACAGAAAACAAACACTGAGACTACACGTGCCGTCACTGGGTCTAGAAGTCTAGAAGGGATACAGCTGCGGATAATAATGTTTATATAGCATAGTTTTTGCGACACTGTACAAAAATAATAATGAATATTGTTTTTATATTACTCTGAGAGTTGGGTTTAGGGTTGGTATGGGTGTAGACATTAATAAAATACACTTAATGGGTTATTGAATAAATAATTTGAATAATATTTGGTATAATTATTGATTTTAAATTACTGTGAGGGTTGGAGTTGAGGTAGACATTATTCATTCATTTTCTTGTCGGCTTTGTCCCTTGCGGGGTCGCCACAGCGGAATGAACCGCCAACTTATCCAGCACGATTTTACGCAGCGGATGCCCTTCCAGCCGCAACCCATCTCTGGGAACTTCCACACACACATTCACACTCATACACTATGGACAATTTAGCTTACCCAATTCACCTGTACTGCATGTCTTTGGACTGTGGGGGAAACCGGAGCACCCGGAGGAAACCCCCGCGAACGCAGGGAGAACATGCAAACTCCACACAGAAACGTCAACTGACCCAGCCCAGCCGAGGTTCGAACCTGCGACCCAGCGACGTTCTTGCTGTGAGGCAACAGCACTACCTACTGCGCCACTGCGTTGCCCGAGGTAGACATTAATAAAATACAATTAAATTGGCAATTTAATAAATAATATGATTAATATTCGTTATAATTACTGTTTTTACATTGCTGTGAGGGTTGGGGTTGGGTTAGACGTTAATAAAATACAATATAATAGGTAATTTATTAAATAATATGAATAGTATTCGGTATAATTACTGTTTTCACATTGCTGTGAGGGTTGGGTTAAGGCAAAGACTATAGAATACACAAGACATGTCACTCGTATCTTTTTGAATGGGGAAAAGTGTAACATAAATATGGGGAGTGAAGCCCCACCTACTAGTACAGGAGCCAATCAGCGATCGCTTTATGGTGAACAAAGCCCATCTTCTATTAAAGAAGCCAATCCTCAATAACTATAGATTGCCGATACTCAGAGGGAGGGGCTCGGACCAGGCGTAAGTTTCTGCTGATTTTGTGAGATTTGGACGTTTAGAAATTAAACCAAAGGCACAGATGGCCACCGAGTGAAATGACTTGCCTTAAAGGGACTTTGGTTTAGGGTTGAGGTTGACGTAGACGTTAAAAAAATACAATTAATTGATAATTTAATAAATAACAATTCTCATTAACTCTCAACACTGCTGTGGTCTAACTGATAACCACGGCCAGACGGAATCTGCTGACGTTTTTTGCTATTTCTGCTGAGAATTTTGGTAAAAATCTGCGGATTTCTGCAGAATTATTTTAGGAGTCTCATAACTAAAACCTTAATATATGAACTAAAAATTATATCTTTTTTTTTTTATAATTATTTTTTAGGGGTTTTCACCTTTATTGACAGGACAGTAGAGAGTATTGACAGGAAAGTGTGGGAGCAGAGAGAGGGGAAGGATCGGCATAGGACCTCGAGGCGGGAATCGAACTCGGGTCGCCGAGAGCACCGGAGTGCATGTGTCGACGCACTAATCTTTTTTTAACTTTTATATCTTTTTAAACTTTTATTTAATGTTTAAAATGCAAATCCAATTAGATTAACAGTAAATAGTTAACTGTAAGTAAATAAACAGAATTAATGTTGGGCTAAAAATCTGCGGAAAATCTGCGAAAAATCTGCAGAAATCTGCGCGCGCAGATTACGTGTGGGCCTACTGATAACCAAATTAACAATGACCTCATCATTCACTCAGACTCAATTGGTTGTAAACTTTTATCAATATCCTTGTGGTGAACACAAAACAAGATATTCTGAAGAGTGCTAGGGGAAAAAAAAGGAGACATTGACATGTGAGGGAAGTTGGGGCGTCGCTAGACCCAATTTACTAGGTCACGTGCCCCAGTATAAATCGCCAGTGCCCCAGTAAATGCTTTGAGATATGATTTACTTCATATGCAAGTGTATGTATTAAGAGGGGTATTCAAGGAATAGAGACGTTATTCTCTATGTGCAACCGAACCATCGCTGGTGAAAGCACTGTAGTTTAATCAAAAAGCAAACTGATGCATCTCTGCATGTGCGCAGAAAACCTTACCCACGCGCCTCACACACCGCTCCTGCTGGACCCTGAAGCTTCTCTTCTCCTGGTGCGAGTCCCGGTTGTTAACATGTACGATGAAAAAAATACCCGCTGCTCACGCGCCGCTCAAGACACAGTCTTTTATGTGGAGGTGACGGGCGGCACGGTGGAAGTGAGTTTTGCAAGTCGACAAAACTAAAGATTAAACAATGTGATGGTGATCTTACTAAGCACGCCTCCTGATAGATTTTTTTGTATGAAGCACAAAGGATGGATGTAGTCAGGGAGGTAAAACTTAATAATAATTCTCTGCCATGTGTCAAGTCTAAGACAACAGATAATTAAACATCTTTTTTGTATTCTATAGAATTGCCTATATAGAATTTCATTCAAATTAAATTATTATTCATGCAAAAGATTTTTTTAAAATGATCTTAGCATCACTCCAGTTGTGTCTTTACATTATTTTCCAGTTACATTTAGGATTAATTATTTAGAAAAATAATTGTATAATAACAACAATAATTTTATTTGTTTATATAAATATATATATATAATTTTTTTTTAAATTAATTAATTATTATTTATTTATTTTTTTTAGGGGGGTGCCCCAGTAGAGCTTTATGTCTAGCAACGCCCCTGGAGGGAACTAAAAATATATGAAAGTCAATGGCTGTTTCTGAATATGCATTCTTCAGCGGTCTTGCGTCCTCGTGTAACGTCATCATCAGCTGCCAAAGTTCAGTTTCAATACTCAAGACCGCAAGAACAAAGGACGCGTGAAACTTTCCAGACTTGAGCGCCGATCTCGCTCTAGAAGTCCCAGAAGTCATTGCGACTGGAGGTGGGAAGAGCAGCATTTTATTTAGATTTATTACTAAAGTTCAGAGATATAAGTTATTTACCTCAGGAGTTTTTCTAAATGAAACGGTGAATATAAACATTACCATGGACATCTTAATGAAGGAATAAACACATTAAGGGTGTTTATTTGCTGAAATTCTTATTAAAATCTGTTTTATTTATCTTGCGCAATGTATATTTATGTTTTATGCATAGTATATATTGTGAAAAGGGGAAAAACAATAAATCGTATGAATGCTGTAATGTTTAAATCATTTTCCATTTAAAACACGTGAAGGTCATGTGACCATCAGGAAGAACGCAGCATCTCATTTCTCACAGGACGTGTTCTCTGCTCTCGTGGTCCCCTGAGTTCGTTCTTCTGAGGACACCTGGCAAGACTGGTCTCCACAAGAACATGAGTCTGTTCTCTGCGTTCTTGGAATTGAGAAACAGCCAACGGCTGCATTTACCCCAGCATTCTTTAGTATATCTTTATTTATCTTTACTAGGGATGCTCAAATGAACCGTAAGAGTGCGTTTGTAACTGATTAATTGTATCAGTTAAACGATAAAAAATTATTATTTTATATATTTTTAAAGTTTGGCTGCATAATGGGCCAATCACAGCGAATGTGTTGAGAGGTGCATCCTTTGAGTGGTTCACTAACGGCTGCAAGTGTTTTCCGCGCTGCTTATGCGCCCCTCGCGTTTTTGCTGTTGTGCGCTGTGTGCTCACAATTGAAATAAATCAACTCTGAGCGGAAAAAGCGTGTTACCTCAGTCACGTCTTTTTCATTCTTCAATCAAATGAAAGCAGAGGCAGGGTTTCTGTTGAGGTGACAGCAGTGTTTGTGTTATCAAGATGACTACGGAGAACTTTTAATGATGGAGGAGAGACTTGTGGTCGCTGTTTCAAGTTATCCAGAGCTGTATGACTTTACAAATCAACACTCGCGCACAATACGGGTCAGCTGATTCAGTGGTTTCCTAATGACATACAAAAACACACCACGCTTCTTTTTTTCTTGTCAACAAAAAGGCAGTGTGGTGCACCTCGCGATTTTGGAACCGAAAGGCGCGTTCAGTGTGATCCGCCCCTGATGTGCAGCATATTTGTTAATTCGTGGGACGGTAATACGTGCAACCACACGTGCCTACAACACGTTTGCCAAAGAAACATAATGAAATAAGAATATTGCAGTTTAACACAGATGAGTTGCCAAACCAGCGCTGATGCTGATCGCCTCTGTTCTGCATTTGCATCATAAACTCAACAAATAGGCTATAATTTTGATAATTTAGTGTACAAACAACAAACCAACCTTTTTTCCATTTAGAAAATGACAGTTATTAATAGTTCCTATATAATATACATTTTTAAAATAGCCTGCATAGCCTAATCTATACGAATCAAACAAATCCAAATATTTTCTTGATGTTTGCATAAAGATAACTCTGTACCAAACTGAGGCTTTCAATTTATAGCTTATAAAACATGTATGCAAATGAATGCAATATCATATATAGACAACAAAATTGTAATACGCTATAGTAGCCTTTACCTTTCAAAAAGTCAACATATGAGTCCTAAGGTTCACTTCACACACAGCGCGCGCACAAGAACCGCGAGTGAGACAGAGGAAATAAGTCATAATCATAAGACGTAATCTTTAAACTAATGACTTCTATTTGAAATGTTGACAGAGGATTTGTGATATAATAATAACAGTGGAGCATTAATTAAATGCATATTTTCTGTGGAGCGATTGATTTAAGGTAGCTTAAAATTTTTATTTGACGGAAGACAAAAAACATGATTGGAATAAACAGCATATGCTGGTTCATAAAAGGATTCAGTCAGTGTTTTCGATTTGTAATCAAAATTTGTAATTTAAATGAAAAATATCAAGGGCAGGCCTATTTATTTTATTTAGTTTATTCTGTTTTCCTATGCTGTTGGAAACCCTGCATGTGCGTGAAGATGCTCTGTTATGCTCTGTTTGCTGCTGCACTGCATGTTAAAATAAAAGTGCAATATTTAATGTGTCACACAAAATAGGCACATCAATTATTTATTTTAATTAAATAATAGTGTAATATTAATCTGACCAGTTAACCGATAATATTCGGTTAACAAGTAGCGGTTGTCAGTTGGCAAAATTAACTGAAATGAGCATCCCTAATCTTTCGTATATCTTTCTTTTGGGTGAACTGTCCCTTTAAATGAAACCCAGGGTTTCACCACTTGTATGATGTAATATAATGTAAATAATGCCTCTTTGTCAAATATGCATAAAAACACACAACATTCATTCATTTTCCTTCAGCTTAGTCCTTTTATTAATCAAGGGTTGCCACAGTGGAATGAACTGCCAACTTATCCAGCATATGTTTTACGCAGCGGATGTTCTTCCAGCTGCAACCCAGTACTGGGAAACACCCATAGACACTCATTCACACACTCATACACTACGGACAATTTAGCTAACCCAATTCCCCTATAGCGCATGTGTTTGGACTGTGGGGGAAACCGGAGCACCCGGAGGAAACCTACGCCAACACTGGGAGAACATGCAAACTCCACACAGATTTGCCATATGACCCAGCCGAGGTCATTTTTTAAATATAGGTCATTTAGGTCATATATAGGTAAGGTTTTTTTCAAGTTACAAAACCTCATTTAGTTTTGGTTTCGGTTCTAGTTTTACTCATCCATAATGACTATTATAGATTTTATTGCTGTCATTCTGTTTTGCTCTTGGTGTTATAATGTTTCAAGAGTTCACACTTAGCTGATGATTGATTATAAAGCAAGTTTGGCATGCTGTCCCGGGAGAGAGCCCTGAGCTCAAAAGGTCCTTGAGCCCTGGGCTCCCTCCCGTTTGCAGGGCGAGAGGGGAGCTTTGAGCACAGGTAGATCTCGAGAACTCCCCCTTTTTTGATAAGAACTGATGAAAGAAAATGATTGCTATGAAGAGATATGCTGATGGATAAAAGTTTGACTAGTGCTAAATTTAGATTGATCAATTAACTAGTTGTGCATGTTTTTGGAATGTGGGAGGAAATCGGAGAACCCGGGGGAAACCCACGCGCGCACGGGAAGAACATGCTAACTTCGCACAGAAACGACAGCCAGTCTGTTAAAGGACTAGAACCGGTGATGTTCTTGCTGTGAGGCAACAGTGCTAATCACTGGGCCACCGTGCCGCCCTATGAAAGGAAAAGAGGAGGAGTAGGGGTGGAAGGGGGGATTCTTCAAATCGAAGATGACTGTAGTGAGAAACTCTGACTCTTTATAGTGGGTTTAGAGATCGTCTGATTGGTTGGTCATACATGGTTAATGCATGACCAGCCGTGTTCAATCATAATCACGTGATCATCTCGAAATTAGTTTATAAATAAACTTCACTTAGATAAGATGGAGATTTAGATTTAGACTCAAGGTCAAAGCAGAGTTCAGTCTGACACAATATTGAGAGCAAGAAAAAAAGAGAGAAAATGTTCAGACTAATTTGTTCTATATCATGCATGTAAATCCCATTGAAGGAATACAGCGGGGGAAATAAACATTGAACATGTCATGTTTTTTCCTGGGAATAATATTTCTAAAGGAGCTGTTGACATGGAATAGAAGCAGATTTTGGTAAAAACCCAAACAATACAAACATAAAAGCAAAACAAAGCAAATAAAATCTGAAAATGAGTTGTGTGTAATAATGGAATGATAGAAGGAGAAGGAGCTGAACTACTGAAGCGTGTTTAATACTTTATATTACAGACTTTTTTGGTGCTGCAGCTTAAAGACGCCTCTCATATGGAGAATGAAGACACATGCATTGCTCAGGTGTGAGTTTCTCACAGACTTCAACAGAGTGTCTAAATCGTGATGCTTCTGTGGGTCTCGTCTATCAAATCTGAGCTTTATTTTGTATTTTCTATTGGATTCGGTTCAGGTGATTGGCTGGGCCATTCTACAGCTTGATTTTCTTTCTCTGAAAGCATCTGAGGCCCCGTTTACACTAATGCGTTTTCGTTTTAAAACGCATAAGTTTTGCTACGGTCACGCCATCCGTCCACACTACGCCGGAGTTTTCGAGCCCCAAAAACGGAGCGTTTTGAAAACGCTGGAGAGGTCGTTTTCATTCTAAAACGCTGCTGCTCCGTCTCAGTGTGGATGGGGGAAAACGGAGACATCTGAAAACAGAGGCGTGGCTGCTGAGATTCGCTAACTGATTGGGGCTTTTGGGTCATTGCGTATCCTTCCCTTATTCGTCAAGCCCCTATCACATGACTTTAACGCTATTGGAAGACGGCAGACCAGCCTTCACTGTAAACAACACCATGGACACAGAAATGGGAGCGTTGTTTGCACTATTGTCCGTTTTAGGCGCCATTGTGCAGTTAAACTCTGCCTTTTTTACTACAGCAGCTGCATATATTCACAAGAGGCAAGCTATTGTTCGAGCACTCGCTAATCGCTCGCGTTCATCGTTCAACCAGCATTTGTTGACTAACAATAACCAAATGCCGAGCAAGACACATGCTTCCTGTTTATACTTTAACGTGCATGCAGAGAGTGCACGAATGGTCACGTGATATACGTTTTTGGTGGAGTAGTGTGGACGGAGATATGTTTAGAAATGCTAGATGAAACGCTAGTGTGGACGCGGATCGTTTTTGATCTAAAACGCCGTTTCAAAACGAAAACGCATTAGTGTAAACGGGGCCTCAGAGTCTCCTTGGCTGTGCTTTATGGATCATTGTCTTGCTGAAATGGTTTCATCTTCATCCTCCTGCTAATGTAGATGTTGGACTGAAGCAGCTGATCGTCATTTACACTGAGGAAGGGCAGAGGGTTGCTGAAGAACTACTGAGAGATTTCAGCTGCTGTCTGGGCTTTCACTGCTGAACTACACCTCCCTTTTTTCATGTGTTCAATACTTTTTCATTCCATTTTGTCTGTGAGAAACTCACACCTGAGCAATGCATGTGTCTTCATTCTCCATATGAGAGGCGTCTTTATGCTGCTGACATCAACAAAAACCTTTTAAGTATTAAATAAGTTTCAGTAGTTCTGATGCTAATGCTTTCTCCTTGTGTCGTTTCATTGTTATTACACACAACTCATTTTTCAGAATTGTTTTGTTTTGTTTTATTCTTATGTCTGTATTGTTTGGGCTTTTACCAAAATCTGCTTCAATTCCATGTCAACAGCTACTTAAGAAATATTATAGTCAGGAAAAAACATGACAATGTTTTCTTTCAGTGCAAGATTAATTCAGCACCGGTGTTACAGAGAAAGATACAGGAAGTCATTTTTACCAACTGTGATCAGATTATATAACCAAAATCATACTCAATGAATTATGCTGAATTGTAACAGCATTAGATATGGACAAGTGTCTACTTGTTGTTTGAAACTAAGGTGTGCAGTGAGAATGAAATTTGATTAATATTATTTTTTTATATATACATGTAATTTATTTTATCTATTTTTAGTATGAGATCTCTGCTGTGAAGTGAATTTCCCTTTGGGATTAATCAGGGGTGCCTCCAAGGGGCCAATATGATTTTGCTGTTGATATTATTAATTTAAATGACACGCAGTGTCGCGCCACACAGCAGCATGCATTTCTGAATTCTAAACATAAGTTTCTATCAGGTGACACACACCGGCGCCGCAAGTGTGCGATACTTTCAACTGTCATGTGCGCGCCGCGTCGCGGTGCAGCGTGTGATGCCCTTCAGTCAAAGTTAATTCAGTGTGCTTGGTTATTAGTCTCGGTGTAGGCTACAAGCTCAGAGCTTTAAACTAGCACACAGTTGGCTGTAAAACTATACAAAGACACAAATGATTTTGTAGTCTCTGCTTGGTCTGTGTCTGAGTCGTACATGTACGGCTGAATGCTGGTCCTCTCACTTATGTTGCTTCTCTCTGTCTGCCTGTCTGTTGCCAAACACAAAGCGGGGGAGCTCTTTGCTCCGCCCCCTTGTTAAGTTGGGCGGGAAGTCAAAACTAATTTTCAAGTGAAGCAACACGCCCCTAAAACAGCGAACTGTGTACACGCCCCCAACATGACACTTTTTAACACATCATAATAAACAAATCTGAATTGTGTTTTAAACTGAACCTAAACTGGCACACTCAGAAGAACCATAATATTAATATTACATCTTAAAAAAGGGGTAAAACAGGTGCCCTTTAATATTTACCTTAAGGTACATCAATAGAAGAAGCTGCATTAATAAAATTGTGGCTCAAAAAGGAATATGGATAAATGATATTATTAGGGTCTGTATAGTGAGTGTGTGTGTGTATATATAATAATGCCATTTGTTCAGTTTGTTCATTTGTTTGTTTTATTAATTAACTCATTAATCTTCATTAATTTTAGACATGGCATATACTGTATGCTGTACAATAAAAGTATGTGAAAAATAACTGAAAATTTATGTATACGAAAAGTGTTTTTAAACTAAATACAGATTTTTATTTGGTTTGCACGTGTACTTGCTGAATTATTTCAAGAAATAAATTTCATTTCAAGAGTAATTAATTATATGAATTAAAACCACATTATTTCATTTACCAGAAACAAAAATATAACATTGCAGTGAATTCATTATTTTTTGTGTGCCACCCCAAGATTTGGTGTGGCCTCTTCTGGCCACCCCTAAGAAAATTTTCTGGAGGCCCCACTGGGATTAATAAAGTCTAACAACCAAGCAAACAATGTGTTCAAAACTTATTTCCCTGCTGTAAATGACAGCCTCACTAAACTCGAATAGAGGAAAACAAACCAAATTTTACAGTGTTTCCTCTAGGATTTTTCCCAGCTGTGGCGGCAGGCTTTTTTTTTTACACAGATCTGCCAACTATTTCAATGACAAATATTACACGCAGTATCAAGTCGAGATCGCATTCAAGTAATATGAGCATGCAAATCTCTTTGCTTGTGCGCCGATTTCCTCTTCGTGCACAAAACTTCTTGCACGCCCTCAAATTTACATGCTCAAGTGCAGATCTTCTCGTGCTCTTCAGTAAGCGCTGCTGAAATGCGATTTAGTGCAATTTAGTGCGTTTTCCGACATTAACGCTTCCTGAAGTAAAGTGAAACGGCTATAAACTCCAGAAAGATAAGCATACTTATGGAAACTGTGTTCATCTTAACTGAAAGCTACGCCGTGTTTGCTGGTGCCCCACGCATCACGCACCTGTCAGTCAGTCAGTCAGCATGTCACCTTAAAGGGTTGAACAAATAGCGCACAGCACTACTACGGTTACAGAAAAGTTTGCGCTGTTATAATTCACTGACCTTTTAATATGTTTTGGTGCGATTATAACCCGCTATAAAAAAAACACGACTAAATGTTGTAAATGAAAAGTTGTAATGTAGCCGTGGCGGGATGAATTTTGGCCTGACGGCCCGCCACGGATGAATGAATATAGCGGAAACCTTGTGTTAACAGATTACAAGTTGAGTGGAAATCATTTCTTGCTCTGTGTAATAAATATCCAGGTCACTGAGCGGTGCTGGTTAATGTCTGACCCGGTAACTCACTTACTATAGTAAACTCAAGGACATTCGTGAGGAATATTCAGATCTTCCAGCATGTCTGTGTGTGTGTGTGTGTGTATGTGTTTTTCTGACATATGAGGACACAGGGGCGCCGCTGGCCACCACAGGCCCTCTGACAAGCGAATTAGAAAATGAATGAAAGTGAAGAGCCGGGGTGGTTCGCGGGCCCTTTATAATGTCTCTGTGGGCCCCATGAATATATGGGCCCTTAGAATCGTCCTAACTTCCCCCCCCTTAGCGGCGCCCCTGTGAGGACACAAATCTGCATATTGGCACATGTATTACAAGAAGGCGGTGAAATATGAGGACATTGCTGATGTCCTAATTTCTCAAAAAGCTTATCACACAGAATGAGTTTTCTTCAGAAAGTTTAACTGCACACAGAGTCCTGTGAGGGTTGGGTTAAGGAGTAGGGTGGGGTTAGGGTGATAGAAAATACAGTTTAGACAGTATAAAACTATGAAAACCTATAGAATGTCCCCACAATTCACAAAAACAAACATTTGTGTATGTGTGTGTGTATGTGAGAATGTGCTGAATAAACTAGCAGATGTTTAGTGTGTGTGTGTGTGTGTGTGAAATTTCTGTGAAAAATGCATTTGAGCAATTCCAGCTGGCCTTACAGCAAGAAGGTCTCTGGTTCGAGTCCCGGCTGGGTCAGTTGTCATTTCTGTGTGGAGTTTGCATGTTCTCCCTGTGTTGGCGTGAGTTTCCTCCGGGTGCTCCGGTTTCCCTCACAGTCTAAACACATGCGCTATAGGGGAATTGATGAACTAAATTGGCAGTAGTGTATTGGCATGCGTGTGAATGAGTGTGTATGGGTGTTTCCCAGTACTGGGTTGCAGCTGGAAGGGCATCCGCTGCGTAAAACATAGGCTGGAATAGTTGACGGTTCATTCCGCTGTGGTGACCGCAGATGAATAAGGGACTAAGTTTGCTATTTTGCTGAAATCTTTCATACACACATAGACACAGACATCAGACATAGATCAGTTTGAGGGGATTAAAGTGGAGCAGCTTAGAGGCGTCTGTTGTGTCCTAAATACATGCTAAAACAGCTTAAAGAGGACGCTTTCATGTTTACTGGGGCTACATCTCACTGATACAATGCTTTTCAGTTATTTTTATTTTAGTCAGCTTTGTTTTGACTGTTTGGCGTCATCTAGTGTCTGAATAATGCTCAGGTTAGTGTATACTCCATCAGCTGTTTTAGTGTCTGTCAGCTTTGTGTTTTTGTCTGCTTGTCTCCATCTTGTGTCTGAATAATGTGCAGGTTAGTGTATACTCCATCAGCTGTTTTAGTGTCTGTCAGCTTTGTGTTTTTGTCTGCTTGTCTCCATCTTGTGTGTAAATAATGCACAGATTAGTGTATACTCCATCAGCTGTTTTAGTGTCTGTCAGCTTTGTGTTTTTGTCTGCTTGTCTCCATCTTGTGTCTGATTAATGTGCAGGTTAGTGTATACTCCATCAGCTGTTTTAGTTTCTGTCAGCTTTGTGTTTTTGTCTGCTTGTCTCCATCTAGTGTCTGAATAATGCGCAGGTTAGTGTATACTCCATCAGCTGTTTTAGTTTCTGTCAGCTTTGTGTTTTTGTGTGCTTGTCTCCATCTTGTGTGTAAATAATGCACAGGTTAGTGTATACTCCATCAGCTGTTTTAGTTTCTGTCAGCTTTGTGTTTTTGTCTGTTTGTCTCCATCTTGTGTTTAAATAATGCGCAGGTTAGTGTATACTCCATCAGCTGTTTTAGTTTCTGTCAGCTTTGTGTTTTTGTCTGCCTCTCTCCATCTTGTGTCTGAATAATGCGCAGGTTAGTGTATACTCCATCAGCTGTTTTAGTGTCTGTCAGCTTTGTGTTTTTGTCTGTTTGTCTCCATCTAGTGTCTGATTAATGAGCAGGTTAGTGTATACTCCATCAGCTGTTTTAGTTTCTGTCAGCTTTGTGTTTTTGTCTGCTTGTCTCCATCTTGTGTCTGAATAATGTGCAGGTTAGTGTATACTCCATCAGCTGTTTTAGTGTCTGTCAGCTTTGTGTTTTTGTCTGCTTGTCTCCATCTTGTGTCTGAATAATGCGCAGGTTAGTGTATACTCCATCAGCTGTTTTAGTGTCTGTCAGCTTTGTGTTTTTGTCTGTTTGTCTCCATCTAGTGTCTGAATAATGAGCAGGTTAGTGTATACTCCATCAGCTGTTTTAGTGTCTGTCAGCTTTGTGTTTTTGTCTGCTTGTCTCCATCTTGTGTCTGAATAATGTGCAGGTTAGTGTATACTCCATCAGCTGTTTTAGTTTCTGTCAGCTTTGTGTTTTTGTCTGCTTGTCTCCATCTTGTGTCTGAATAATGTGCAGGTTAGTGTATACTCCATCAGCTGTTTTAGTGTCTGTCAGCTTTGTGTTTTTGTCTGCTTGTCTCCATCTTGTGTCTGATTAATGTGCAGGTTAGTGTATACTCCATCAGCTGTTTTAGTGTCTGTCAGCTTTGTGTTTTTGTCTGCTTGTCTCCATCTTGTGTCTGAATAATGCGCAGGTTAGTGTATACTCCATCAGCTGTTTTAGTTTCTGTCAGCTTTGTGTTTTTGTCTGCTTGTCTCCATCTTGTGTCTGAATAATGTGCAGGTTAGTGTATACTCCATCAGCTGTTTTAGTTTCTGTCAGCTTTGTGTTTTTGCCTGCTTGTCTCCATCTTGTGTCTGAATAATGCGCAGGTTAGTGTATACTCCATCAGCTGTTTTAGTGTCTGTCAGCTTTGTGTTTTGTCTGCTTGTCTCCATCTTGTGTCTGAATAATGTGCAGGTTAGTGTATACTCCATCAGCTGTTTTAGTTTCTGTCAGCTTTGTGTTTTTGTCTGCTTGTCTCCATCTAGTGTCTGAATAATGAGCAGGTTAGTGTATACTCCATCAGCTGTTTTAGTGTCTGTCAGATTTGTGTTTTTGTCTGCTTGTCTCCATCTAGTGTCTGAATAATGTGCAGGTTAGTGTATACTCCATCAGCTGTTTTAGTTTCTGTCAGCTTTGTGTTTTTGTCTGCTTGTCTCCATCTAGTGTCTGAATAATGAGCAGGTTAGTGTATACTCCATCAGCTGTTTTAGTGTCTGTCAGCTTTGTGTTTTTGTCTGCTTGTCTCCATCTAGTGTCTGATTAATGTGCAGGTTAGTGTATACTCCATCAGCTGTTTTGGTGTCTGTCAGCTTTGTGTTTTTGTCTGCTTGTCTCCATCTTGTGTGTAAATAATGCACAGATTAGTGTATACTCCATCAGCTGTTTTAGTTTCTGTCAGCTTTGTGTTTTTGTCTGCTTGTCTCCATCTAGTGTCTGATTAATGCGCAGGTTAGTGTATACTCCATCAGCTGTTTCAGTGTCTGTCAGCTTTGTGTTTTTGACTGTTTGGCGCCATCTTGTGTCTGAATAATGCTCAGGTTAGTGTATACTCCATCAGCTGTTTTAGTGTCTGTCAGCTTTGTGTTTTTGTCTGCTTGTCTCCATCTTGTGTCTGAATAATGTGCAGGTTAGTGTATACTCCATCAGCTGTTTTAGTGTCTGTCAGCTTTGTGTTTTTGTCTGCTTGTCTCCATCTAGTGTCTGATTAATGTGCAGGTTAGTGTATACTCCATCAGCTGTTTTAGTGTCTGTCAGCTTTGTGTTTTTGTCTGCTTGTCTCCATCTAGTGTCTGATTAATGTGCAGGTTAGTGTATACTCCATCAGCTGTTTTAGTGTTTGTCAGCTTTGTGTTTTTGTCTGCTTGTCTCCATCTAGTGTCTGATTAATGCGCAGGTTAGTGTATACTCCATCAGCTGTTTTAGTTTCTGTCAGCTTTGTGTTTTTGTCTGCTTGTCTCCATCTAGTGTCTGATTAATGTGCAGGTTAGTGTATACTCCATCAGCTGTTTTAGTTTCTGTCAGCTTTGTGTTTTTGTCTGCTTGTCTCCATCTTGTGTCTGAATAATGCGCAGGTTAGTGTATACTCCATCAGCTGTTTTAGTTTCTGTCAGCTTTGTGTTTTTGTCTGCTTGTCTCCATCTAGTGTCTGATTAATGTGCAGATTAGTGTATACTCCATCAGCTGTTTTAGTGTTTGTCAGCTTTGTGTTTTTGTCTGCTTGTCTCCATCTTGTGTCTGAATAATGTGCAGGTTAGTGTATACTCCATCAGCTGTTTTAGTTTCTGTCAGCTTTGTGTTTTTGTCTGCTTGTCTCCATCTAGTGTCTGATTAATGTGCAGGTTAGTGTATACTCCATCAGCTGTTTTAGTGTTTGTCAGCTTTGTGTTTTTGTCTGCTTGTCTCCATCTAGTGTCTGATTAATGTGCAGGTTAGTGTATACTCCATCAGCTGTTTTAGTGTTTGTCAGCTTTGTGTTTTTGTCTGCTTGTCTCCATCTTGTGTCTGAATAATGTGCAGGTTAGTGTATACTCCATCAGCTGTTTTAGTGTCTGTCAGCTTTGTGTTTTTGTCTGCTTGTCTCCATCTTGTGTCTGAATAATGCGCAGGTTAGTGTATACTCCATCAGCTGTTTTAGTGTCTGTCAGCTTTGTGTTTTTGTCTGCTTGTCTCCATCTTGTGTCTGATTAATGTGCAGGTTAGTGTATACTCCATCAGCTGTTTTAGTGTCTGTCAGCTTTGTGTTTTTGTCTGCTTGTCTCCATCTTGTGTCTGATTAATGTGCAGGTTAGTGTATACTCCATCAGCTGTTTTAGTGTTTGTCAGCTTTGTGTTTTTGTCTGCTTGTCTCCATCTTGTGTCTGAATAATGTGCAGGTTAGTGTATACTCCATCAGCTGTTTTAGTTTCTGTCAGCTTTGTGTTTTTGTCTGCTTGTCTCCATCTTGTGTCTGATTAATGTGCAGGTTAGTGTATACTCCATCAGCTGTTTTAGTGTCTGTCAGCTTTGTGTTTTTGTCTGCTTGTCTCCATCTAGTGTCTGAATAATGCGCAGGTTAGTGTATACTCCATCAGCTGTTTTAGTGTCTGTCAGCTTTGTGTTTTTGTCTGCTTGTCTCCATCTAGTGTCTGAATAATGCGCAGGTTAGTGTATACTCCATCAGCTGTTTTAGTGTCTGTCAGCTTTGTGTTTTTGTCTGCTTGTCTCCATCTTGTGTCTGATTAATGTGCAGGTTAGTGTATACTCCATCAGCTGTTTTAGTTTCTGTCAGCTTTGTGTTTTTGTCTGCTTGTCTCCATCTTGTGTCTGATTAATGTGCAGGTTAGTGTATACTCCATCAGCTGTTTTAGTCTCTGTCAGCTTTGTGTTTTTGTCTGCTTGTCTCCATCTTGTGTCTGAATAATGCTCAGGTTAGTGTATACTACATCAGCTGTTTTAGTCTCTGTCAGCTTTGTGTTTTTGTCTGCTTGTCTCCATCTAGTGTCTGAATAATGAGCAGGTTAGTGTATACTCCATCAGCTGTTTTAGTCTCTGTCAGCTTTGTGTTTTTGTCTGCTTGTCTCCATCTTGTGTCTGATTAATGCGCAGGTTAGTGTATACTCCATCAGCTGTTTGTGTTTTTGTCTGCTTGTCTCCATCTTGTGTCTGAATAATGCGCAGGTTAGTGTATACTCCATCAGCTGTTTTAGTTTCTGTCAGCTTTGCATTAATTAAAGAATTAATAAACTATTACAGCTCAGAACAATGTTTTGTGTCTAATTTGTATGTTTTGTGGCAAGTAGTCATGTAATAAGCGTGTTAAATACATCCAGGCTGTCACTTTCACAGAATAAACACTTCAGTCTTATACAACAGTGCTTCGCTTCACGTCAAGCTGTATTCTGAGATACATCATCTCTAACTTACTTAATATTCCTGCAAAGAAGGTTATGAGAATGTAATGTTCATAGCATCTAGTTTTGATCTAGCAAACATTAAAAGAGCAATATTTTATGAGAATGTTACTTATGAATGTTTTTTAATATATTCTGGAATATAGAAGCGAATAAAACAGTTTGGCATACATCATCAGAATATATATTTACATTTAGTCATCTAGCAGATAGTTTTATCCAAAGAGACGAACAAATGGGGTATAATAGAAGCATTTCAGGTTACCAGACAACTGCAATATATAAATTTCATATAAAAGTCCAAGTCGGTTTCTTTTATTTTCATTGTAAATTAGTTAAGTGTTGACAAAACAGATGAGTCTTCAGACGTTTCCTACAGATGGCAGAGAGTTTTTGCTTGGATTGGATTTTTTGGTTTTGATCTATGCTTTCTTTCATCACTTTGTGACTTCTTGACTAAGGCCCCGTTTACACTAATGTGTTTTCGTTTTAAAACGCATAAGTTTTGCTACGGTTACCCCATCCGTCCACACTATGCCGGAGTTTTCGAGCCCCGAAAACGGAGCGTTTTGAAAGCGCTGGAGAGGCCGTTTTCATTCTAAAACGCTGCTGCTCCGTCTCAGTGTGAATGGGGGAAAACGGAGACATCTGAAAACGGAGGCGTGGCTGCTGAGATTCGCTAACTGATTGGGGCTTTTGGGTCATTGCGTATCCTCCCCCTATTCGTCAAGCCCCTATCACATGACTATAACGCTACCGGAAGACGGCAGACCAGCCTTCACTGTAAACAACAACATGGACACAGAAATGGGAGCGTTGTTTGCACTATTGTCTGTTTTAGGCGCCATTGTGCAGTTAAACTCTGCCTTTTTTACTACAGCAGCTGCATATATTCGCAAGAGGCAAGCTATTGTTCGAGCACTCGCTAATCGCTCGCGTTCATCGTTCAACCAGCGTTTGTTGACTAACAATAACCAAATGCCAAGCAAGACACATGCTTCCGGTTTACACTTGGACGCGCATGCCCAGAGTGCGCAAATGGTCACGTGATATACGTTTTTGGTGGAGTAGTGTGGACGGAGATAAGTTTAGAAACGCTAGATGAAACGATAGTGTGGACGCGGATCGTTTTTGATCTAAAACACCGTTTCAAAACAAAAACGCATTAGTCTAATCGGGGCCTGAGTAAGGTGCTATATAAATAAATTGTACTTACTTTTGCGTAGAGATAAGCAAGCCTAAATCAGTATAGGGATAAATATAAGACAAGGATAAATCAATAATGTTTGGCATAAGTCAGCTGAATATACAGTACATAGAAATAAAACTGTAGAGTTTGGTGTAAGTGATTGGATTATAGATTGGAATAAACCAATGATGTTTGGTTTAAGTCATCATAATATTGTTTGAAATAAGGCAGCAAATGTTGCCATACATCAGCGTAATATAGAATAAAGCAGTAAAGTTTGGTGAAAGTCTATTACACGGTATTTAACTGTAATATGATCTGAATTTGACTTGTGCAGTATGATACTGTATTTTAAAGCTGCATTGTGAGAATTACTGTATATTCTACAGCAAAGTAAAATACAATACTGTAAATACATAAACACCTAAATAAATGGTGCTGTAAGTGCAAATACAGTACTTTTGCTGTAATGGATTTACAGTAGCTTACTGGTGAACTGCTGTCAGTAAGTTACTGTAGATTCTACAGGAAATCGTTAACAGTGTATAGATAGGAATAAGCCAATTTATTTAAAGGGGACCTTTTATGTCTCTTTTAACAAGAAGTAATATGCATCTCTGATGTCCCTAGAGCAGGAATGTCAAACTCAATTCCTGGAGGGCCGCAGCCCTGCACAGTTTAGTTCCAACCCTGCTTCAATACACTTACTGGTAGGTTTCAAACAAGCCTGAAGGACTCAATTAGTTTGATCAGGTGTGTTGAAGCAGGGTTGGAGTTAAACCGTGCAGGGCTGCTGCCCTCCAGGAATTGAGTTTAACATCCCTGCCCTAGAGTGTTTATGTGAAGTTTCAGCTCAAAATACCACACAGATAATGTTTTCTAACTCTCTGAATCTGACCCTTTTAGTCTTTGATCCTAATTGTGGTGTTTTGGTGACTGTCGCTTTAAATTCAAATGAGATTGTGCTCTTTTCAAAAGAGGGCGGAGCTACAAACGCCTGTGTATAGCATAGCTGCAGATAGCTGCATAGCTGCAGATTCAAAAACAAGACAAACGTCCTATGCTAATGAGGGAGAGATGGGCACTAGTGGAAGTAAAATGCATCTCTGATGTCCCTAGAGCAGGGATGTCAAACTCAATTCCTGGAGGGTCGCAGCCCTGCACAGTTTAGTTCCAACCCTGCTTCAACACACTTACTGGTAGGTTTCAAACAAGCCTGAAGGACTCAATTAGTTTGATCAGGTGTGTTGAAGCAGGGTTGGAGTTAAACCCTGCAGGGCTGCGGCCCTCCAGGAATTGAGTTTAACATCCCTGCCCTAGAGTGTTTATGTGAAGTTTCAGCTCAAAATACAACACAGATAATGTTCTCTAACTCTCTAAAACTGACCCGTTTAGTCTTTGATCCTAATTGTGGTGTTTTGGTGACTGTCGCTTTAAATTCAAATGAGATTGTGCTCTTTTCAAAAAAGGCGGAGCTACAAATGCCTGTGTGTCAGCATAGCTGCAGATTCAAAAACAAGACAAACGTCCTATGCTAATGAGGGAGAAATGGACACTAGTGGGCGGGGCTTCCCCCTCTGATGACACGTACAAAGAGAGAATGTCAATCAAAGTGTTTCTGCTAATCAAGTTATTATAAAATAATACAATTCATTAATGTTTACCATTAGAGGCTGGATATATTCACAAACTGCTGACACACAACCCCTTATAAATCATTTTTGCATAATAGCTGCCCTTTAATTCATCAGAATATAGATATAAATAAACCAATAAAATTTGGTTTTAGATACCGTAATGGAATAAACACATAAAATGTGGTTTAATATTGTGCTTTACTGTAGTTTACTGTGGTTTACCGTGGTGTGTTTGGGAGTGCCGCTGTGTTCCTCCTGGTTTTGGTGATGCTGTGAATATTTCATGGCCTGACGGAAGGGTTTCACTCAGGTTCTCTTCCGTGTGGAAGCCTGAAACGGTCCGCCCACTCTGCATTATTCATGAGCGCCTGTAATTTATGCGTGACCTCACTGGATCCTGCAGTCTCTCTGGCCAGCTCGACACAAACACACACACACACACACACACACACACACACACACACACACACACACACACACACACACACACACACACACACACACACACACACAGTTGACTTTTATTAACATTACATTATAAATGTTGAGTAACTGAAGTTAAAAAAACTGACTGGTGATGGTGTGTTAGTGCAGTTGCTGGAGTGTTGCAGTGGGGTTTATTTTTAAGTGTGCAAAACAACATGCAAATTTAGAAGGATAATTCATTTATTTATTGCGACGCACTGAAATTTTTCCCTTTTAGATATAAAAAGGGTCTTGCATATGACTATTTTATACAATTGTAAATAATATATGTCATTTTTATATATTATATTATGTTAAAAGCAAAGTTTTTGAAAGTCATATTTATCAAATATCGGGTACAACGACAGATTTTTAATTTTTAGACGTAAAATACCTTCTATAGATCCTAAAGGTATGATTACATTATTCATTCATTTATCTTCACCACAGCAGAATGAACCGCCAACTATTCCAGCATATGTTTTACACAGCGGATGCCCTTCCAGCAGCAACCCAGCACTGGGAAACATCCATACACACATACACTACGGACAATTTAGCTTACCCAATTCCCCTATACCACATGTTTTAGGACTTCTGGGGGAAACCAGAGCACCCGGAGGAAACCCACACCAACACGGGGAGAACATGCAAACTCCACATAGAAATGCCAACTGACCCAGCCAGGGCTCGAACTATGCAACCTTCTTGCTGTGAGGCGACAGTGCTAACCACTGAGCCACCATGTCACCCTCTTTTCTAGTCTTTCCAAATTTCATAATTTCCCTGTTTGCTTATAATTTTTTTGTACGTGTGTTAGTATTTTCTGAATGAAAACATTATGAACACTGGCAATGGGATGGCAACACGGTGGCTCAGTGGTTAGCACTGTGGCCTCACAGCAAGAAGGTCGCTGGTTCGAGTCCCAGCTGGATCAGTTGTTGTTTCTGTGTGGAGTTTGCATGTTCTCCCCGTGTTAGCGTGGGTTTCCTCCGGGTGCTCCAGTTTCCCCCACAGTCCAAACACATGCGCTATAGGGGAATTGATGAACTAAATAGGCCATAGTGTATGAGTGTGTGTAAATGAGTGTGTATGGATGTTTCCCCAGTACTGGGTTGCGGCTGTAAGGCCATCTGCAGTGTAAAACATATGCTGGATAAGTTAGCGGTTCATTCTGCTGGGGTGACCCCTGATAAATAAGGGAGTAAGCCGAAGGAAAAATGAATGAATGAATGAAAAATAAAAGTGATTTAAATGTGTTATCAGGCAATATTATTATATAATATTGCATAAATATTATGATTCACATTTATGTTTTATATATATTCAGTTTCAGCTGTTTTTTTTTTTTAAAATAAAAAATGTTATGCTAAAATTATACTGATTTATGCTGAACTATAATTCAGTTATAGTTCTTTTAGTATTTCCATTTAAAACACAAACACTGGCACAGACTCCGGGTGCTCCAGTTACCCCCACAGGCCAAACACATGCGCTATAGGTGAATTGGGTAGGCTAAATTGTCTGTAATGTACAATTAAAGTCAGAATTATTAGCCCCCCTGTTTATTTTTCCCCCCAATTTCTGTTTAATGGAGAGCAGATTTCCTCAACACATTTCTAATCATAATAGTTTTAATAACTCATCTCTAATAACTGATTTATTTTATCTTTGTCATGATGACAGTAAATAATATTTTACTAGATATTTATCAAGACACTTCTATACAGCTTAAAGTGACATTTAAAGGCTTAACTAGGTTAATTAGGTTAACTAGGCAGGTTAGAGTAATTAGGCAAGTTATTGTATAATGATGGTTTGTTCTGTAGACTATTGAAAAAAAATAGCTTAAAGGGGCTTATAATATTGACCTTAAAATAGTGTTTAAAAAATTAAAAACTGCTTTTATTCTAGCCGAAATAAAACAAATAAGACTTTCTCCAGAAGAAAAAATATTATCAGACATACTGTGAAAATTTCCTTGATCTGTTAAACATCATTTGGGAAATATTTAGAAAAGAAAAAAAATTTAAAGGGGGGCTAATAATTCTGACTTCAATGTATGTGACTTGTATGTGTGTGAGAATGAGTGTGTATGGATGTTTCCCAGTGATGGGTTGCAGCTGGAAGGGCATCCGCTGTGTAAAACATATGCTGGATAAGTTGCCGGTTCATTCCACTGTGGCAACCCCAGATTAATAAAGAGACTAAGCCGAAAAGAAAATGAATGGATGAACATTGGCACAGAATATGGTTATCACATGAAATATGATGAGGGTAAAATATGTTTTGCTTTACTATCAAAATTACTTTGACTCCCATATACAGTTGAAGTCAGAATTATTCGCCCCCCTTGGAATTTTGATTTCTTCATTAAATATTTCCCAAATTATGTTTAATATAGCAAGGAAATTGTCACAGTATGTCTGATAATATTTTTTCTTCTGGAGAAAGTCTTATTTGTTTTATTTCGGCTAGAATAAAAGCAGTTTTTAATTTTTTAAAGCCATTTTAAGGTCAATATTATTAGCCCCTTTAAGATAATATTTGTTTTCAATAGTCTACAGAACAAACCATCATTATACAATAACTTGCCTAATTACCCTAACCTGCCTAGTTACCCTAATTAACCTAGTTAAGCCTTTAAATGTCACTTTAAGCTGTATAGAAGTGTCTTGAAGAATATCTAGTCTAATATTATTTACTGTCATCATGGCAAAGATAAAATAAATCAGTTATTAGAGATGAGTTATTAAAACTATTATGATTAGAAATGTGTTGAACAAATCTTCTCTCAGTTGAACAGAAATTGGGGAAAACAATAAACAGGGGGCTAATAATTCTGACTTCATTTGTACATCTATATCTTATATCTAATTTTATATATTTACATTTTTGATATATTTTTAAACATTATATCAGATTCAAACACAAATTTGAATGAAAAATCATTGTATTATTTAATTTATTGTCACTGGCTGTTTCTTTGTAATTATTTTGTGAGTGTGTGTTGTGTTTGTGCTCAGAGATTTCCACATTACCGGAGTGTTTTGTGCTGGTTGTGCTTTAAAGCTCTCAGGAAAACCAGGAAGGAAAATCAGATTAGTAACGAATCCACATAAGAGAAACAGCAGCGCCTCACATCCTGTCACACCTCATTCAGACAAAACACACACATGCACACAGACACAGACACACACACACACACACACACACACACACACACACACACACACACACACACACACACACACAGAGAGAGAGAGAGACACATATGCATACAGCCACAAACATATACACAGACACACGTGCACACACATACACATACGCACATAAACACACATACACACATAAACAGACGTGCACACACACACACACACACACACAGAGAAACACTCACACAGATACATACAAATACAGATACACACACGCACATACAGACACATACATATACACATGCACACACGCACACACACACACACACACACACACACACACACACACACACACACACACACACACACACACACACACACACACACACACACACACAGACACACACAGACACAAACATAAACCGACACACGCATACACGAACACTCACACAGATGCATAAAAAAACAGATACACACACGCACATACATATATACATGCACACACGCACATACACACACACAAACACATGCGCACGCACACACACAGACATACACATACATATGCACACACACACAAACACAGACACATGAGAGCGCGTGCGCACATACACACACACACACACACAAAGCAAAAAAAACACATATAAATACACACACAAACGCAAACACACAAACAGATATACACAGACATGCACACACAGTCACATGCCCATACATGCACACACAAAGACAAACACACACACACATATATATACATGAACACACACATACAGACACACAAAGAGAGACATACACATACAGATACACACACACACACACACACACATTACTGTGCTTAATGATGCGCAGGCAGAAGTGTTAATGATGTCTGATGGCCATGAGAGTCATAAATGCGTTACGAGCATCCAGAAGCCTGAACTCCTCATCATAATCCGATTTTCACATGGATTATAATAGTGTTACAGCACTGGCCACAACTCCGCATCATTCATCAGTTTCTTTACCAGCCAACATAGAACATTCACACAACCTTTAAAGAACATTCTTAAAACGTTTTAAAAACTGAAAGAATTTTAGGTAACACTTTATAATAACTACACGCTATGAATCATTTACAAAGCATTAGCATCTAGTGAATTCATTATCTGTTAAGCATTAACTCTACATTAACAAGCGTTAGTCAACAGCTTTCACATATGTGGTTCGGTTCATTTGGTCCGGACCAAGGGCAACAAATGATACATTGTAGCATTTTTCTGCCGTTTTGGGTCCCTTTCACACCACACTGATTGCTTTGGTCCGAACCAGTTGAAACGAACCAAAATGCAGTCATGTGACAAAATCTACATCACTCACTGGCCAGATGTTATTGAACGCATTTCCTAAACTGCTTTTCAATTGGTCAGAATTCACGTGGAACTACCGCAAATAAACAAACCGGCAGACACACAATGTCGCTGCGCTGGCTGACGCAGTGTCCCTGCTCATAGTATACGATGTAGTTTGTATGCATCACTCTAGACAAACTATACATTTCGAGAATGAAGCGCGGCTGCGGCTGGAAAACAATGTTTTAATGCATTGCAATCGGCGAAAGCATTAGGAGAAGGCGTGAAATAATTTAGCTAAACTGCGACATGCTCATCTTCCGGAAATATTACCAATGATCCATCAGGTAATGTTTGTTTTGTTTGTTTCTCTCTCTCTCTCTCTCTCTCTCTCCCTCTCTCTCCCTCTCTCTCTCTCTCTCTCTCTCTCTCTCTCTCTCTCTCTCTGTTTAAACCTGTTGGTAAAGCGCTGTCAACAAATATTTTTCCTCCAAACCCCATAAGATAGACAGCGCATCGGACTACGGCAGCTGGATTAGTCCAAAAGGCGCAGTACTTATTGCGGTTGGGTCTGTTTTAGTTTGGATCACGTTCTCACCACAAACGAACCGCTCCAGGGTTCGTTTGAAAGCGTACCGAGACCACCTCTTCAAGCAGGTCTCGGTACGCTTTTTTGGTGCGCACCCGAGTGCGATTGCTACGTTCTCACCTGCCCAAACGAACCGTACCAAGAGGGAAAACGAACTCTAGTGCGATTCAACCGAACTAAATAAGGCAGGTGTGAAAGCACCCTAAATCTTGGACCTTATTCCTGAAACACAAATGAGCAATAAAAAGGTGTGAAGCACCAGAAGCGGACCATATTACATTATGTTGAATATATTTTGCCTATTGTTGATATCCAGAAATTTTCAAAAAAAAAAATTTACCAAAGAGGCTAGAAAAATTCTGAAGATTTAATTATTATTATTATGTTTTAATTATTATTTTTATTGAAATGGCCAAATTGTGACTGAGGACAGTTGAATGTGCTGGCCAGTTAGTTTTTTGTCTAATAAATGACAGTAGGCTACAGTTTGTTTACTTTAAAACTTTTACAGATTCCTATTTTACCTAAGGATATATGATGTAATAAACTTGTTTTAATTTTTCTTTATTGCAAATTTTTAGGAAATATTTTTAGTACTTCAGAAAGTGTGGTTATGATGACATCTGACCAGAGATGTTTAAAGTACTAGAGACCCAGACTTAAGTAAAAGTACAAGTGCTCTATCAAAAAAGTGACTTGAGTAGAAGTTGAAGTGCTCTTTAAGCGCAATACTTAAGTGGAAGTACTAAAGTATTTAACATTTTTTGTACTTAAGTATTGCAAGTAGTTTATTTAAAAATGTACTACTCAAGTACTGACAGTAAAAGTAAAAGTATTGTGTTATGTAGTTATTTTTTAAAAAGCAGTCAAAAGACATATTGTTTTGTTTATTTTAAATATCTTTTTCGGGGCACAGGATTAAGTAGAACAAAAAGAACCATGGTTTACAATTTATAATATAAATAAATAAATAAATAAATAAATAAATATGTATATGATGGGTCAAAAACACCATTCAGCGTGAGAGCCTTTATGATAGACAGTTAACGTTATGTGAACATTGCAGCATGATATAAACCACGGGTAGCTAACAGTAGTTAACTTATCTAGCTCTTATGGATAGCTCAAACTGCTGTTTTGTGTATTATATTATCTTTAACTTGACATGTTTCTTCAAATCCGACGGTAGAGTATGCACTTCATTCTATATGAACTGTCTTTCACTCCTTTTTCCTCATCGCCACGAACAGTTGAAAGTGAAGGAGTTGAAGGTGGAATTTCTGGGTTTTCCATGTCTAAAACAAACTAAAGTGCTCTCAATGCAGGCAGGCAGCACTGTCTTCTTTGATCGTCTGATCAATGAATGATTGATTCGTAACATTTTTATAATTGTAACGAGTAACTATGCAACACATAAAAATCTACTGGAGTAAAAGTATTAATCTCATCGAAAATATGTACTGAAGTAAAAGTAGAAGTAGGAGAAAAAAACAACACTCCAGTTGAGTACAGATACAACCTTTTAGTACTTAAGTACAGTAGTGAAGTAGTTCTACTTCGTTACTATACATCTCTGCATCTGACTAGCTAATCCAGCAAAACAGTACTGCTTAAATGTCACTTAAATGCAGTATTTTAAATCTCATAGTTTTAGAAACTGAGGCGTATAACTGCACTTAACTCCACTTTTTGCGAAAAAAGAACCAGCTCTTTCACCAGGCTGGCTACGGGCCTGTTTATAGTGTAAGAGTAAGGCCCAATCACAATTCTACCTCTTAGCCCCTCCCCTTACCCCTACCCCACGTTTTGCGCGTTCATGTGAAGGGGTAGGCGTGTCCCAATTCTCTTTAGCTTGAAGGCGTAGGGCTAAGGGGAAGGGGTATACACCCCTTCGAACGAACATTTTTCAGGACTACACTCGAAACCAAGGGGTAAGAAAATTTCCCAGAATATCCCAGCAACAGCGGCAGTTTCGCTGTACTTGGAAGTCAGGAGATCCACAAAATATTTTTTGTCATTACAAATTTTTACAACAAACAAGCACATGTTTTAATATATTCATAACGCGTTTGAGTTTTACCATCATGCTTTAAAAAAAACGCTAAAATAAAAACCGCTAAATTTGGCGATCTATAACCCATAATCATAACTCCTGTACTGCAGTCCCACAACATTCTGACACTCGAACACCCTGTCAGAAAAGTCTAGTGGCTGAGAATGAGCGTTTTACAATGTCTGCTATAATGTTAATGTTGTTTTTGGTGTGTTTACATGATGAATATGGCCACTGTGTAAATGCACAGTATAGTTATGATCTTATTGCCACATTAGATCGTCATGATAACATGATATACGCCTTCAGTGATTTCCTGAAGATAAACACCAAGAAATAACACAACTGGAATAACTACAGCAGTCGCCATCGTCTGATCTCATATGAAGCAAGAGATCGTGATGACATATGATGACGTGTGCAGGTGCTGTAGTGCTGTCCCAATTCTTAGGGGTACATTTTGAAGCCCTTCCCCTTCACACTCGGTTTTAAGGGCCAAGGGGAAGGGGTACAAAAATAGAATTGGGATTGGGCCTAAGTGCATTATGTAGTGAGTGTGCAACAGTAAGTGCCCTATGTAGTGAGTGAGTGTTTGTGTGCAGGAGGAGGAGATTCCAGAGCTGGAGATCGACATTGATGAGCTTCTGGAGCTGACAGATGAAGAGCAGAGATCCAGACTGCACGTATGACCAACATCTGACAACATCCCACACTAAGCACTAATGCTGATATAACACTACACTGCTCCTCAACCTGCCCTTCTGTTTTACAGGAGCTTTTACAGGAATGCGGAAAGCCAAAGGAGGTACCACAAACACACACATGCACACAAAAACACACATGCACATGTGCACACACACACACATATATATACACGACCCCAAATCAGAGAAAGTTGGGACAGTATGGAAAACGCAAATAAAAGAAGAAGTAGTGATTTCTAAATGTTCTTTGACTTGTATTTGATTGCAGACAATAAAACAAACATTATTTAATGTGCTCCTCATGATTGTTATTACCTTTTTTGGTCCCACTTTATATTAAGTGTCGCTTATACCTGTGAACTTACATGGTAATTAGATGTGTAAGTAGTATGTAACTACAGTGTATGTACACACGTTTACAGAGTGTTTACTTTTGTATTACTGGTGTATCTACACTCATGTAACAACCCACTGAATAGTATGTGTAAGTACAAATGTGTAACAGGACATTGGTAACAACAGTAGGAAAGTACACATCTGTAACAAGAATTATGTAAGTGCATTGTGTAACAACAATACAGTATGTACTTGCAGATGTTTTCCCACTTCCACACCTGTTTGCAGATCATGTACTTGTGAACACTGTATGGCAGAACTAATGCTGCATTAGAAGGTTTCACCTTGTGATACAAGTGTACTTGCATGGTAACTCATCAGGAACTGTCCACTTAATATAAAGTGTAAAATGGTCACAAATTACTGTGTAACTTGTAGAAATATCTTCTATGCAACACTTTAATAACAGTGTAGTTACATGGTAACTCCACAGGAACGGTCCACAATATAAAGTTTAAAATAAAATTCATTTTCGTTTCAGCCTAGTCCCTTTATTAATCCGGGGTTGCCACAGCGGAATGAACCGCCAACTTATCCAGCATATGTTTTACACAGTGAATGCCCTTCCAGCTGCAACCCATCTAAGCTGAAAAGAAAATGAATGAATGTATGAACAGTAATTTGTGACCATTTTACACTTTATATTGAGTGGATCCTGTGGATTTACCATGCAAGTACACTTGTATCACAAGTTGAAACCTTCTAATGCAGCATTAGTTCTGCCATACAGTGTTCACAAGTACATGATCTGCAAACAGGTGTGGAAGTGGGAAAACATCTGCAAGTACATATTGTTGTTACACAATGCACTTACATAATTCTTGTTACAGATGTGTACTTTCCTAGTGTTGTTACCAATGTCCTGTTACACATTTGTACTTACACATACTATTCAGTGGGTTGTTACATGAGTGTAGTTACACCAGTATACACAAGTAAATACTCTGTACCAGTGTGTACATACACTGTAGTTACATACTACTTACACATCTAATTACCATATAAGTTCACAGGTATAAGCGACACTTAATATAAAGTGGGACCTGTTTTTTTTTCTAAATAAACACGTATTGCAATTTTGGTTCTTGCAACATATTTTTAAAAAATTGTAACAGTAAAGCGTTTACCACTTTGTCAAGTTGCCGTGAAGACACCAAGTGATGAAATATGTGTTATTATGTCCCATTCTTCCTGCAAACAAGTCTTAGGGTGGGCAACAGTACAGAGTCTTTGTTGTCACATTGTGTGCTTCAAAATGCGCCACAGATTCTCTATTGGAGACAGGTCGGGACTGCAGGCAGGCCAGTCAAGTATCCTCTTCCTCTACATCCAGGACTTTGTAATGTGTGTAGAATGTGGTTTTGCATGGTCTTGTTAAAATATACATGGTGGTCCCTGGAAAAGAAGGCAGCATATTGTGCTTCAAAATCTCGATGTACTTTTCAGCAAGCGCAAGTTACCTTTGCCAAGGGCACTGACACAACCCCATACCATGACAGACCCTGGCTTTTGGTATTGTTGATGGTAACAGTCTGGATGATCTTTTTTGGGTTTGTTCCGGAGCACACAACGTCTATTTGTCCCGCAAAATACCTGAAATACTGATCAGGCCACAGTACACGTTTCCACTGTGTGATGGTCCATCCTAGATGCCTCTGAGCCCAGAGAAGTGGACGGCACTTCTGGACACTGTTAACATAGGGCTTCCTTTTGGCACAGTACAGTTTTCACTGGCATTTGTGGATGTAACTACGTATTGTGGTGCTTGACAGGTTTGCCGCAGTAGTCCTGAGCCCATGTGGTGATCTGGCTTATAGATGAATGAGGATTCTTGATGCAGCCCCGCCTGAGGGATCGGAGATCATGACTGTTCAGCTTAGGCTTGCATCCTTGTCCTTTAAGCACTGAAATTCCTCCAGATTCCTTCAATCTTTTAATGATGTTCTGCACTGTACTTTGCTCCTAAAGGACTAGACCTTTCTTGGATGCTGCTTTTGTACCAAATCATAATTACAATCACCTGTTGACATCACCTGCTTGAAATCACATCATTATTTCACCAGTTTACCTGATTACCAGTCCCTTACTACAGGAAAGGATTTATATTATTTACAAACGAAATCAAGTTGACCAGACAAAACATCAAATATTTTGTGTTCATATTGTCTGCAATGAAATACAAGTCAAAGTAAATTTGGTAATCACCAGTGGTGTAGTCCTAAAATAAAAAGGTGGTGTACTATTACTGTGTACTATTGCTGTTCACTGCATAAACAGCGGGGGGATCACAGTCATACAGTTCAGGGGGAATGGAAGATCATACGAGGAACACCACACAAGTCTTCGCCTTGTAAATACAGTGAGAGATAAACATGGGTTAACATCCAAAACCTCCGTTGGTGGTAATAGGCATAAAGTGCATGAGGGTGAATACAGATCTTCAGGTAAAGTCAGATAGTAAAGACACTTCCCTTTATCAGTGCGATGGGTACAAAGACTCAGAAGGAACATCCATGGAAGAAGAGAAAACGAAGGAGCAACCATTCAACTTCAATACCGGTTGTTGAATGAAAAGAGGAGGTGAGTATATATAGTGTCCAGGCTGATGATGAACAGGTGTGGATGGTTAGTACTCAGGGGAAGGTTCACGTGATTGGATGGGACTGGTATGAGGTGGTGAAACAGGATTGGGTGAGCAGGAACGAGCCGGGGATGTGACAATTACACCATACCCAAATTTTAAATGAAAGTAGGAAAAGAAACAACAAAAGTCAATGCTTCTTTGATTCATTAGCTATATATATATATACAGTTGCAATCAGAATTATTCAACGCCCTAAATTATTAGCCCCCTGTTTATTTTTTTCCCCAATTTCTGTTTAACGGAAAGCAGATTTTTTCAACACATTTCTAATCATAATAGTTTTAATAACTCATCTCTAATAACTGATTTATTTTATCTTTGTCATGATGACAGTAAATAATATTTGACTAGATATTCTTCAAGACACTTCTATACAGCTTAAAGTGACATTTAAAGGCTTAACTAGGTTAATTAGGTTAACTAGGCAGGTTAGGGTAATTAGGCAAGTTATTGTATAACGATGGTTAGTTCTGTAGACTATTGAAAAAATATATAGCTTAAAGGGGCTAATATTGACCTTAAAATGGGTTTTAAAAAAATTAAAAACTGCTTTTATTCTAGCCGAAATAAAACAAATAAGACTTTCTCCAGAAGAAAAAATATTATCAGACATACTGTGAAAATTTCCTTGCTCTGTTAAACATCATTTGGGAAATATTTAAAAAAATTCAAAGGCGGTTGAATAATTCTGATTGCAACTGTATATATATATATATATTTAATTAATTTTTTTTTTTACATCAGTTACCTGTAACCATTAACTTCCACAAAAGGAAAAACAAATACTATGTCAATGTTAGTCACTGGTTACAGGTTTCCAGCTTTCTTCAAAGTATCTTCTTTTGTGTTCAACAGAGGGAAAAAAAAAAAAAAAACCGGTTTGGAACAAGTAAAGGTTGAGTAAATGATGACAATTTTCATTTTTTGCGTAAACTATCCATTTAAAAAGAAAAAAATTCAAACAAATTTGTTTGGTTTAAAGGGAGACGCTAATAGTCTAATCCAGTTTAATGATTTATGTTTAGCTAATAGTGCCCCCCCCAGCAGACTCGGAGATTGGCTGTAATTATACAGTATGTAGCTTATTTAATCAATTTAATATAAAAAAAAGAGTCAATCATGATAGCTACAACAATTTAGTTGACATGAAAAGACAGCTTTTTAACTTACTTTCTTTACTGGCTTATTACTTTACGATCAATAGGTTCCTTTAAACATCAATCAGCCATTATTTTTGATTGTCACATTCGTGCATGCTTGTTTTAAACCAAACTATTAGGAGTCTGTCTTCTGTTGTCGCTATTACTGTATATACTAGTAGTTACCCTTTTAAATCGCATATTGTTACGTGATTTATGAGTAGTCTTTGCCTCATGGTTTTTAGAGTTTTATATATAGTCGTTCCCTGTAGCGGTAGGCATGATTAAGACATGTGAAATACTGTTTTACAGGGGCGATTTTAGGATTTCTCTCGCCCTGAACAGATGTGGTTTGCTGATTAAATGAAAAACGAGATGAAAACGGAGCGGCGGAAGTCGGCCACTATTTTCATATCAAAATTAAAGGGGACTGAGGCGATCATTTAGTAGTGTACAGTTCATGAGCTAATCGCAAAACCTTTAAGGGTGCTGAATAGAAATATAGGAGGGCTAAAGCGACACCCATGCTGTTTCATAAATTTACCTGAACGTTTCAGCGAGATATATCATTCAGTTGACTTGTCGTGGTCTTGAAAAACTCTCATGAAATTTTCTCACAGCTGCTGCGGTCGTCAGGGGCGGGGAATAGCGCAGGTTAAACAAAAATGCACCAGTTACAACAAATTAAGATGCGAGTTAAAAAAACCTTTGATATACAGTAAAAGGGGACATGAATACACATAAATTAGGGAAGTTTAATCAGAAAAACAAGTGAGTATACCGAGGGTATACGCAATTATTGATCCTCAGAAGTGGTAATACCCAAACAGCTCACGGAAAAAAGTAAGCATGCTGAGTATACATGCGTATAGCAAGGAGTACACCACTGATGATCACTACTTTCTTTATTTGCATTTTCCATACCGTCTCAATTTTTTTTGGATTTAGGGTTATGTATCATAATAATAAAATAATATTAACAATAATGTAAATTTATTAGAAAATGCTACTGTAAAATCCTGTTTATGATAAATTTAAATCAATGCAATACATAAAATTGGTATTATTAATATCGATTCCATTATTTTAACATTACAGCTAAAAATAATCATGTAATTTTATAAAAAAAGCTACTGTAAAATCTTATTTATTAATATATTTTCAGCTCATAAATAAACTATTACAATAATAAAATAATTATAATAAAATAAATGTAATAATAATTATTATTTTTTATATTAAACCATAGCTAATAGTAATAATATTTGTGTTAGAAAAAAAAACGCTACCGTAAAATCCTGTTTATTAATATATCACTACACACAAAAAACATTTACTGCCAGTTTTTCTACATTAGTGATTTTGAAGAAAATATTTACTGAAAACACCAACATTTGTTGGTGAAAAATACATTTTAATTTTAAGATTTTCATAATAAAAATCTTTTTTTCATAAAAAAAAAAAATGCATTTTCAGCTCATAATGAAATTTATTAAAAATAATACAATTATTATAATAAAATTAAATAAATGCAATAAAAATAAAATTACTAATATAAAAAACATTAATTATAACAACACAGCTAATAACAAGTTTAATAATATTAATAGATTTATTACAATAAATGCTACTGTGTTTATTAATAAAGCTCAAGTTACATTGTTACACACAAAAATGCATTTACTGACAGCTTTTCTTCAACATTATATTAATTATGAGCAAAAACACATGTGACTATAAAATTAACAGCAACATTTCATGATGATGATGTCCTATTTTCATAATCTTATTTAAGAAATCATTTTCAGTTCTAATATCACACTAAATATATAAATCTCTGTGTTCATGCAGGATTTCATCAATGGGCTGCTTTATCGGATGAAGGGTCTGCGGAAGATGTCTCTGAAGAAATAATGTTAGGTCAAAATCTGGAGTTTTATCAAGATAGCTCCGCCCCTGACTCCACCCCTCGGCTCTAAGCCCCGTCCCTGGACCACACCCACTGGTCCTGCATTGACTTTCATTCACTAAACACACATTAATAATCTCACAGCACAAAATCTCCATCGCCTATTATGACTTTTTTTTTTTTTTGTGAAATGTACATTTTGTTCCCTATTTATACACACACACACACACACACACACACACACATATAAATATATATATATATTTGTTCTGGCAAGTGTTGTATGTAATAATTTCTTTCAGAGATTCAGCAGGAGATAATAAATGACGAATTCAGGAGAACTTTCTTACATTCGGATGTTGTCTGGTTTTAGATATTTAATGCACAATCATTAATATTAATGTGATGTATTTGCATCCCAAGTAAATAGTTTTTGCTGAAAATATTCCTGTGCTCATGCATGTTTTTGTTTTAAACTTACTTGTAATAAATAAAATACTAAATAGAATAAAACTAAATAATGAACAGCATAATAGCAAAAAAAAAATTCAAATAAAATGATAAAAAAAAAAGACAAAACCTTTAATTAAATATACATTGAAATTATTATTTGTATAAAGGGCAAATTCTGTCCTCATGCATTTGTTTTTTTTTTTAATAAGTTTTTAATAAATATAATGTCTAATAAGAAATAGTGTTAAACTAAATAATTGAAATTAAATCACAAAATTATGTGATAGTGCAAGCATACACTCACCGGCCACCTTACAAGTTGGACCCCTTTTGTCTTCAGATCTGCCTTAATCCTTCGTGGCATAGATTCAACAAGCTACTGGAAATATTCCACAGAGATTTTGCTCCATATTGACATGATAGCATCACACAGTTGCTGCAGATTTGTCGGCTGCTCATTCATAATGCCAATCTCCCGTTCCACCACATCCCAAAGGTGCTCTATTGGATTGAGTGCTGGTGACTGTGGAGGCCATTTGAGTACAGTGAACTCATTGTCATGTTCTAGAAACCAGTCTGAGATGATTCACGCTTTATGACATGGTGCGTTATCCTGCTGGAAGTAGCCATCAGAAGATGGAGACACTGTGGTCATAAAGGGATGGACATGGTCAGCAACAATACTCAGGTAGGCTGTGGCGTTGACACGATGCTCAATTGTACTAATGGATCCAAAGTGTGCCAAGACAATATCTCCCACACCATGCTTTCATGTTGTTGAGGCCAAATTCTAACCCGACCATCCGAATGTGGCAGCAGAAATGGAGACTCATCAGACCAGGGAACGTTTCTCCAATCTTCTCTTGTCCAGTTTTGGTGAGCCTGTGTGAATTGTAGCCTCAGTTTCCTGTTCTTAGCTGACAGGAGTGGCACCCGGTGTGGTCTTCTGCTGCTGTAGCCCATCCGCCTCAAGGTTGGACGTGTTGTGTGTTCAGAGATGCTCTTCTGCAGACCTCGGTTGTAACGAGTGCTTATTTGAGTTACTGTTGCCTTTCTATCAGCTGGAACCAGTCTGGCCATTCTCCTCTGACATCAACAAGGCATTTGCGCGCACAGAACTGCTTATATAATAAGATCAAAAATAAATAATTCAAAATAAAATTAAAAAATAAACATTAATTGGAAAATATATTTAAACAAATATTTAAAACTATTAAAAAGGTAAATAAAATTAAATGTAAAAAAAATATTCCCGTCCTCGTGCATTTGTTTAAATATGCTGACCTATAATAAATAGAACAATAAAAAGAATATTCTAATAATAAGTAGAATAAAAAAATATTTAAATAGCATAACATAAAAAATAATAAGACGTTCAAATAAAAACAAACATTTTAATAAAAAATACATTAAAATAAATATTCTTGTCCTCATGCGTTTGTTAATTAAACTGACTTCTAAAAAATTATTATAAAAATAACTTTCTAATAAAAAGAACACAATAATTAACATAATATAACTGAAAAAAAATCATGTGATAATGTGTTGTTTAATTTTATTTTGCTTTGCATTATATATAAAAAATGCAAAAATGATTCAAAAAAAATTTACGTTACAATAAAAAATGCACGTGATAATACAAGCAAAAAAAATTTAAAAAATGAAATCATACACATTATATATAAAAAAGTAATACACAATATATATGAGCAATATCACATAAGTAGTAGTGCGATATGGCAGTATATCAGCTCTGGTGGGAGGCGTGCATTGGCTCGAGGCCACAGGCTGAGTGCCTTAGTGTCCCAGAAGTGCCAATATACAGCCATATCGCACTGCTACGAGTGTGATATTGTGTTAATACAACAGTTCGACGGCATAATCGTGTATATAAAAAAAGAAAATCAAACATGGAGAGTATCAAAAATCCTTTTGTATGAGGAACTACTTTCTTCCGCCATACATTCACATCTGCAGTCAGAACAGCAGAAACTGTTGCTAATTCACCAACGTCACTTTAGAGCTAGTGTTTGAATGATTCTCTAGCATAATGTCTAAAGTGATGACAAAACAGGTGATTTTGCTCACATTTTAAGATTATAAGGCTGAACGGCATGAAATGTCATCAGTCTACAGAGATTTCCCAGTATTTCTCTGCTGCAATAGTGAGATCACAATAATTAACCCCGAAAAAAAAAGCCAAAGCAAAGCAAACACAACCAGATTACTATAAATACAGCACTACAATTTATGAAAGAGAGAGATCCACTTAGAGTGTCACTTACCTGTTCTGTAATGATTTGATCATAATAAGGACTTATTATGTGGTCTCTGTCGCCTTTCTTGTGGCGAAACGTCAACCGTCTTTGCTCTGCTCAGTATGACAGGCTGATGGCCACCAACACGCTGAATCTCCAAAATTATAAATATTCTAGAATAGGCACTATCCTTATAAATAAACTGCATAGTTGCAATCTAAACAACTACATTCTCGCCTAATAAAAAGACTCAAAAGTACGTTATGTTGTCCAACAGCTGCAATATTTGTCAAACTGTAGTGAGTTTATTGATCTGCTGTCACTCTATGTGGGCGGAGTAATACACAAGGGTGAAGAGGCTGTACGAGTGCTGTTATTGCAGAACATCGCACTGCTATTAGCCAATCAGATTCAAGAATCAGACAGAACTCTTGTGTAAATATATATAATTAAATTAAAATACATATATAAAAATATATAAAATTGGCAAATAAAATAAAATGAAAAATAAAATTACACATAAAATTTAAATAAATAAATAAAATTCTAAAGGGTTTTTGTAGGTCAGACGTGTGACCTGGCAATAAAACAAAGTCCAGCACATGAAGGCAGTGAAATATAAAGCAGATTAAATCTCATGAAGCGCTCATAAAAGTAAAGCTCTGCTGTTGAAGGTTAACTTTTATGTTGCTTTAGCAGGTTTAGTCATTAACTAATGCAGTGTTTTACTCAGCTGCTGTTTTGCTGAAGGTGTGAATTAAAGGCATTGCTTAAAGCAGAGAACAGCACATTTAAAAACAGGGGAAAAGCTGAAAATAAAGCACAATGAATACAAATTTATGGATAAAAAAAGTTAATAAAATAGCATAACAATGCATTAAATATACCAAAAATAAACTTTATTCAAATGAAATAAATTAAATAAAATAATAAAATAAAATTTTATTAAAATAAATAACGCGACAAACAAATATAAAAATCAAACTTCAAATCAAATGAAATTAAAATAAAATATTACAAAACGAAAAGAAAGTTGAATTAATAATTATGTGTATAAATATATATTATGTAATTACAATATATTATAAATATATATATATATATATATTCATTCATCTTCCTTGAGCTTAGTCCTTTTATTTATCAGGGGTCACCACAGCGGAATAAACCGCCAACTATTCCAGCATATGTTTTACACAGTGGATGCCCTTCCAGCCGCAACCCAGTACTGGGAAACACCCACACATACATTATGGCCAATTTAGTTGATCAATTCCCCAATAGCACATGTGTTTGGACTGTGGGGGAAACTCACGCCAACATGGGGAGAACATGCAAACTCCACACAGAAATGACAACTGACCCAGCTGGGACTAGAACCAGCGACCTTCTTGCTGTAAGGCCACAGTGCTAACCACTGAGCCACCATGCCGCTTAATTATATACAGTTGAAGTCAGAATTATTCGCCCCCCTTTTATTTATTTATTTATCATTTAATATTTGCCAAATGATGTTTAACAGAGCAAAGAAATTTTCACAGAATGTCTGATAATATATTTTCTTCTGGAGAAAGTTTTATTTGTTTTATTTTGGCTAGAATAAAAGCAGTTTTTTTAAAAGACCATTTTAAGGTCAATATTATTAGCCCCTTTAAGCTATATTTTTTCAATAGTCTACAGAACAAACCATCATTATACAATAACTTGCCTAATTACCCTAACCTGCCTAGTTAACCTAATTAACCTAGTTAAGCCTTTAAATGTCACTTTAAGCTGTATAGAAGTGTCTTGAAGAATATCTAGTCTAGTATTATTTACTGTCATCATGACAAAGATAAAATAAATCAGTTATTAGAGATGAGTTATTAAAACTATTATGATTAGAAATGTGTTGAGATAATCTTCTCTCTGTTAAACAAAAATTGGAGAAAAAAATAAACACGGGGGCTAATAATTCTGACTTCAACTGTATATTATCATTATATATTATATATATTTTATGTTGTTAAAGTACACAGCATTACAAATAAACAAAAAAATTAAATAAAACGAAATATTAAACGAAATAAAATAAATATATCGTATACTACAAGCTCAATAGGACAAAAAAATAAAGAAAATGAAATGCAATTAAAATAATAAATACATTAAATAATCAATAGAGTAAAACTGAGTAAAACAAAGTTAATAATGGCATAAAACAAAATTATATGTAATAGCACCAAGAGGCAATCTCCCACTCTCCCTCGTGCAATTCATTGAAATTCCGCTAGTCCTGGCTCCATAATATAGCAGATTTCTATTGAGCCACTGTTAAAACGGCCGACTTTACTGCAGAAAAACAGTTTTTACAGCCTGGTACAAAGAACGATTTTGGTTCATATAGCTAATATTACCCTTCATGACAACTGTGAGGGGGGGGTGAAGGGCCACTTGAGTGACAGCTTGGTCTTGCTGGTCGCCGTCACTTCACCTCAGCTGATTCCAGCTGATTAGCCGCTGATCTCGGCATATTCATCCTATTTTTGTGTTGTTTTATGTGACTTTACACAGTCAGTTGCCTTTTGGAATTATTTCCTACAATTATCAGATGATAGGGCATGCTGTGTGCACTTAATTGTGCTCACAAACCATTCACATGGCCTCCATTTCCCAGGTGAGTGAAATTACCATCTCTATAAATTTATTATTTTTTTTTTTTTATCTAAAATCATTTATAATGTCCTTTAGAGTTGTAATGCACTCCAGAATCTGACAGATTGATTAGCTGTAATCTGAAGCGTTGTCATACAGTGTTATGCCTGGATTTCATCAATAGTCTTGCATTTACTAACACAGACCAGTGTTTCCTCTAGGATTTTTTCCAGCTGTGGCGGCAGGCCTTTTGATCCACCAACTACCTTTGGCGTTATTTCAATGACAAATGTGACGCAGTACTACAAGTCAAGATCGGATTTGTGTAATACAAGCATTTTGCTTGCGCTAGGATTTCCTGTTTGTGCACAAAACTTCTTGCACGTCCTCAAAAATTCGCTGCTCAAGTGCAATTTAGCGCGTTTACGTAGTGAATTTGTCTCCAACCTTTTATTAGATTTGCTAGGAATATATATGAACGTCTCCAATAGACCTACAGAGCGGCATTAATGCGTCCTGAGGTAAAGTGAAACGGCTATAAACTCCAGCAAGATAAAGTCTTTGTTTGTTGTATGCAGAGCCATAGACATTTATCTATAAATAAAGTATAATTATGGAAACTGTGTTCATCATAACTGAAAGCTATACGTCGTGTTTGCTGGCCTCACACATCATGCAACTGTCAGTCAGCATGTCACCTTAAAGGGTTAAACAAATAACGCACAGCACTACGGTTATAGAAAAGTTTGCGCTGTTATAATTCACTTACCTTTTAATAGGTTTTGGTGCGATTATAACCCGCTATTTAAAAACAACGACAATGTTTTGAATGAGAAGCTGTAATGTAGCCGTGGCGGGATGAATTTTGGCGTGGCGCCCCGCCATGGTACAATGAATGTAGCGGAAACCATGTAGACTATATCTGAAGTGTTTGGATGTAATTCGCGTTTTCCTCCTGTTGAAAAACGTCATAAGACCAATGTTTAGTGGCTCAATGTGTCACAAAAGTGTTTTAAAGGGTCATGAAACACCAAAACACATTTGTTGAGCTGTTGACAGTCATATCTGTGTCCCACGCTGCTATAAACACTATTAGGACACATATATCTCACAAAAAAGTGAAAATTGGTTGTTTTTGCGTTATTTTGAGCAAATTCGTTCTTCCGGTTTGAAACTAATTTTTGAAGCTGCGTCACGGCCATGAGATACTTAGGTGTAAATCCAGAGTGGAGAGTGGCTGTCTGTCTTTTCCAGAACATTGTGATGTATCTGAGTGTGCGGCATTAATTCATGACAAAGACGTGCTTCAAACCAATCAGCGCGCTCTATTGTGTATGACGTGAAACTTCATTAATATGCATGATAGCTCCGGAGACTGTTTACCTGCTTACACTGTTCAGACGGCAGAGAGACGCCACGTTGTGTTGCCAAAACAAGTGAAAGAACTAAAATTTGGAGACAAGAGTCGTCGGTGTTGCAACGAAGGTTTTGTTTTCACTTTCCCTCTATGAGAGAGCTGCTGGAATCATGTGTGGATTACAGTGCACGCGACAGAAACGCGTTTGTAAGGAACATTTTTTACCCGAGAGCTTTTCGCATCTGGAAATGATGACATCTGGATTTGCCGCTCGTCTCCTTTAAAAAAAGACGCAGCTCCAGTTTGATTGTCTGTCTACAGATTAGGTAAATGTGTGTGATCAATGCCCTTTGTTTAACCCAGATTGCAAAGTTAGTTCGTATCGTCAGCAGTGCTCTTTCAGTTTTTAAAGACATACCTCAGTCAAAATTATTTAGTTACTAAGTTTACAGTATGTTAATATCACTGCAATACTATAGTACAATATTATAGACTGTAAGATCCGCTGTAAATGCTGCTCTCCGAGTGTAAACATGTAAACACAAACTATTCCCGTCATGCAGGATTTTCGCCGCATTTTGTGACAGGATAGTCTATACACACACGGCTTTCTGACGCTACCTACCGAGTACATAAGTTACAAAGAAATGCTGAGGATTTTTTCTCCCATTCGCCGTGCGGTATCTAACATACTGCATCTGTGTGTTTGTTTTGCCTGTGAAACTCAGCGTGTGCCCAAATGGAAACGCCCTTCTTTGCAAGTACTTCCCTCCCCCGACACTCCCACACTCCCAGAGCTGGACACGCCCACTTTCCTGACTTTTTTCAAACTAGAGGTGTGAAAACACCCTGCAGGGACAGGGGGTTTCGTGGCCCTTTAAGAGACTAAACACTTTATTGATATAGTGTACAACCAAGCACATGTGGTCAGAACACAAACGAGTTGCAGGTAATGAAGTATTAAGCGTTTCTCCAAAGAAAAGCCCGTCAAAGCAAAATGCTAGCAGGCATCTGTAGCTCCGCCTCTTTGCCCTTGTTTGGTATCCCCCGGTCGGTGCAATGACACACAAACAAAATGGCGCCGGTTGGTGACACCTACTTGTAGCTTCTTTTGGGTTCTTCAGAAACCTATGGGCGATGTCACGGATACTGCGTCCATATCTTTTACAGTATAGTTTCCTCCCACTGACCAAAGACATGCGCTATAGGTGAATTGACTAAACCAAATTGGCACCATAGTCAAGTTCTTAGCCATCAGTATTTCTCCCTCATAAAGTAATTCGTCATTAGCCACAAATAAGCAGGGGAGTTCTCGAGATCTACCTGAGCTCAAACTCCCCTCTCGCCCTGCCAACGAGAGGGAGCCCCGGGCTCGAGGATCTTATGAGCTCAGGGCTCTCTCCAAGGACAGCATGCCAAACACGCTTTATATATAAAGAATAAAAAACAATATAAAAAAGGGCAAAGAAAATAAAATAATTTAAAAAAAAAAAAGTTCTAAAGGTATTTTGTAGGTCATGATTATATTGGTCTGAAAGATGATGTATTGCACGCACGCACGCACGCACACACACAGAGAGAGAGAGCGTGTGGTCATAAATTGACAGTGCAGTACAGATGAGCTGATGTGTGCTTTGACTAAAAGCTTTGCATGTATTTTTAATATGCGAGACAGACAGACAGACAGTAATAATGCACTCTCTGCTGGACTTCCCATCATCCATCTGTGTGTATGTTTGTGCATGTGTGAACGTGTTTATGTGTGTGTGTTAGTATGTTTGTGATTGTGTTAGTGTGTGAACAATCTTTGTGTGTGACAGCGAGTATGTGTGTGTTTGTGTCTGTATTGTGTGGTCCAGACAGGGAGTAAAACTCATCCTTCATTATTGATGAAACCAGCATCAGAGAGAGAAACGTGACCCTCGACACACATTCTGATCATAACAGCAAATGTTTCGACATTAATGAGAGAGTTTCTTTATTAATGCAAAACACTGCAAAAGATGCAGATCATAAAATCATCAGATTTCTGACTGAAGATGTCTTTTACTGACCGTTTGTTAAATAATACACTGTAAAAATGCAGGGATCCACACATCTCCATGTTGTCCCAACACAAACTCATTAAGTTAGCCTAATTGTTTTTACAAATAATGTAAGTGGATTGAACATAAAACAATTAAGTTGTCCCCAAAAAAACTTAAGAATTGTAATGTAATGTGTATTTATATAGCGCATTTATTGTGTATGGCCATACACCCAAAGCGCTTCACAATCATGAGGGGGGTCTCTCCACACCACCACCAGAGTGTAGCATCCACTTGGATGATGCGACGGCAGCCACAGGACAATGGCGCCAGTGTGCTCACCACACACCAGCTCTTAGTGGAGTGGAGAGACAGTGATAGAGCCAATTCGTTGGATGGGGATGATTAGGAGGCCATGATGGGTAAGGGCCGATTGAGGGACTTTGGCCAGGACACCAGGGTTACACCCCTACTCTTTACGAGAAGTGCCATGGGATTTTTAATGACCACAGAGAGTCAGGACCTCGGTTTAACATCTCATCCGAAAGACGGCGCCCACTGACAGTGTAGTGTCCCCTTCACTTTTACTGGGGCATTAGGACTCACACAGATTACTGGTTGAGCGCCCCCTGCTGGCCTCTCTAACACCACTTCCAACAGCAACCTAGTTTTTCCCATGTGGTCTCCCATCCAGGTACTGACCAGGCTCAGCCCTGCTTAGCTTCAGTGAGTAAGCAGTCTTGGGCTGCAGGGTGATATGGCTGTGGCAATTGTGTTGATTCAGCTCCTTTTTAATAAGAAGTTTGAACAAACAGCAAAAATCATTGGTATGACTTTATTTTGATGGTTTCTTTACCGCATTTTGTTGAATGTAAGGGTGCTTTCACACCTGTGAATAGATTCATTTGTTCCGAAACAAGGATTAAAATAGTTACATTGTTGCTCTTTGTTCTGGGCGCGGTTCGCTTTCACACGGCAAAGTTTCTAAACCGATTAACAGAGCTAAAACAAGTCACATATGAGTAAACTCTCCTCACATTGGTCAGAGTTTCACGGTTTATTTTGCAGAGTTCCACTCAGCTGTCGAGGGTGGTTTGGTGGTGTTTGACAGGGTGCGCACGACATGTCTGAAGAGCGAGGAGGGATGCGGTGGGGAGGGGTGATGAGAAGGGTGCGCAACGTAGGGAGACTCCCTAGACATCCGGGAGACTTGGGATGTCTGGAATGACCTCCTGCCCTACTCATAATTCTCTCTTCATATAGCCGTATGCCTATTACATATCCATAAAACACTGCGATATAGCCGGGCTCGGATCGTATCGCTTTCTCACTACAATCGATCCGCTCCAGAGTTCGTTTCAATCAAGCCGAGACCACCTCATTCAGGCGGTCTGAGCGATTGCTTTGGCGCGGATCCGAGCGCGATTGCCCTGTTCACATATGCCAAACGAACCGCACTAACCGGGCAAACGAGACAGGTTCCGGAACAAAAGTGTAGGTAAGTTACATTGCATCTACATGGCAACTAATTCTCAATAGATTATAAGCAGACTGTTGGGGTTAGGGTTAGTGTAAGTTGACATGTACTTGCGATGTTTCTTATAGTCAGTTGAATGGCTGTTGAAGGAGCAGTATCAACAGATATTAAGCAGACAGTCTACTAATACTCAAATGTGAAGTAATTGGAATGTAGTTGCAATGCAACTTTTAGGGCCCTATCATACACCCGGCAAATAAGGCACAAGATGTGTTTGCCCCGATGAGTTGCAATTTTCAGACCAGCGCAACGGTAATTTTCCCCGTTTTCTGCCATGTTGTTTAAATAGCAAATCCATTCGCGCCACTTTGTGGAGTCATGGGTGTGTTGGTCTAGAAACGAGGTGTGTTAAGGCGCATTGTTGGCATGTTGCTATTTTGAGGAACTAAAAGAGACTGTGCGATAGACCAGGTGAAAGCTGCTCTAAAGTCGAGTTCAGACTGCATGATTTTCAAAGTAGTCGTGTCACAGATGTTTTCACACTGCATGACTATCTGGGCTAGCGTTTTGTTGCTGCTTTGTTTACAGGGGGCTTCACACTGCATGACTTTATAGGAATAGGAAGAATCACCAACAACTGTGTTTAAACAACGTCTCACAACCAAAAACACAAATGCTGCGTCCCAATCCGCATACTATCCGTCCTAAATAGTATGTGAAAGTAGAATTAGTATGTCCCAAATCGTAGAATGTTGAAAAGAGTATGCCAAAAACTCCCGGATGGTTTACTATTTCCAGTCAAAATTGTAAGTGTAGAAGCGTCCATACTCTAACCGCTGATATTGCCCACAGTACACTGCGCGTTGGACGTGAATTCGATTAGAACTACAAAACGCGGGTGAAAAGTGTAAACAAACTACAAACATGATGGACGCGCGAGACCAACCGTCAAGCAGAGAGGCTTCAGTAAAGATGTTTGTATGACTGTTAGTTAATATCTAGCCCACTGGAGAATATTTAAATAGTGTCGTCTGTGTTATATTTCATCTGCAACAACAATACTGAACTTATATAAAGACGTGTTTGGACATTACCGTCTGAATGCAGAATTATCCAAAGACCTGAGGAGATTTCTCTGCATGAAAGACTCGTGAATGGGAGATTATCCTGCTGCTGCTTCTCCAATAAGGTAGGAAATTAAATACGACAGAAATGTGGATGATTGACAGAGCTCTTAACTAAGCAACACAACCATCTGTGTAACGAGGAAGTAGTATGTCCCAAAGCTTGCGTACTTTTCTGTTACTCACTCAAAAGTATATATTTTTCGTCCACAAAAAAGTACATACTTTTAGGTCGTAGTATAAGTATGCGAATTGGGACGCAGCAAAAGTATATCTTTTGTTATTAACTACATAATGAGAAATAAGCCTTTAATGGGGTAGAAAATGTGCATGTTTGCTCATGTGGGTTTGAAGGGAATCATTTTTTGACCCGGTTGTGGTGTTGCTCAGATGACACATCAAACAGACAAGGGTGCTCCTGACAAATTTACACTAGTTTTTCCTCCATTTCTTGGGTCCAAATAAACTGAAAATGAGCTCTTTTAACTTTTAACACACTAGTGGATGCTGCTCTCTCATTGGCTGTAGGTAATCGCCGATGGTATTTCCAGTCAAAACTCATTTCAAAAGGCATGATTTGAATCACCGACAGCTCCAGATATTTAGCCCGCCAAATATCTCATGGGCATCGGTGTCTCATCTGCGATTCTCTCAGATCAAGTCTTTGATAGTACACATTGTGAGATTGTCTCTCGCGTGAACGAGCACCAATTTGCCTGTGATTTCAGGCATTTGTTGGCGATTTCTCAAAACCTGTCGGCGAGTCAAAATCGGGGCTAAAATCATGCAGTCTGAACTCAGCATTAGTTGTGCGCCTCACCTACACATTGCTTAAAATACGCAGGATGAACAGCAATACACAAATATCTTTAAAAATAAAAAAAGAATTAAAGGATTAAATATGTTTTTAAATTATTATATTGTACATAAATATAAAAACCACTGCCTCCATAACTTCTTCACATCAGGGGGCTTTTTTCATTTTATTCATGACAATTTGCATTAGTATAATGTTATTATTATTAGCAGTACTATTTATTATATGCATATTTATATCTGTTTTAATAAAAAACAGTTTGGATTTGTCCACCTGTAGGGTTTTGGAGACGTCTGCATCACCATACGGGGCATTAGAACAGGACATGTGTGTGGATATAACTCCAAAATTTTGACCACACTTCATTATTATTGTTCATTTATTGGTTTGTTGGAAATTAGAACTGAATTTAGAAAATGTTTTGAAACAAATCTTAGTGCTTAATAAAGGAAATTAAATATGTAGGCTAATGGATGTCTTCAGTGGAGTGAGTTTCCACCGTTTCCTTACTCCAAGAAAGAGAGAAAGAAAAAGTAAAGGCCGATTGGAGGAGGCTCGTTCTTTATCCTCGTGCTGCAGATGCTCTGTTGAACTGTTTTCTCGCTAGTGAAGTGTTCAGTTTTTCCAATTACAAAGTTCGCCATGTAAATAGCAAATGCGCTATGAGGCTACGCAACTGACTCTTAAAGGGAATGTGAGATGAGAGACTCTGATTGGTTTATTCTCAAAACACACACATAACTCATTAAGAGAATAAGCACAACCCTGTTAGACCATGCGCCAAGAGTGTATTTTTCCATCTCTAAAATAGCAATAGTGGATTCTAGGGATGCAACGATTATCCGGTTTTACTATTAACCGCGCTTTAATTTGTCACGGTTAATTAATCGTAAAGGCTTCTCAACACCGCATTTCTACACAGAACTAAACTGCAGCAACCAAACAAAGGTATGCTAACTGTGCGCTAGTTCGTACACAGAGAATAACAACCACGCACACTGGATTAACTATGAATAAGGTTATTAACTAAGGCAAGCTGGTGTAAATTGGTTATTTCTAATGGAGGGACGCGCACGCGACGCAACGTGCTCACGCTTTTCAGCCGCACCTAGTTGAGATGACAGGGAGATGTGTGACTGCGAGAACTGCAAACGGCTGAAGTTTGGAGAAGAAGCAATGAAAAGTACACAGGTTTGCAAACACCTTTAAAGTTACAAATAATGGCGTGATGAGAGCATGTTAATCCGCGAGAATGTTAATCCGCCAGCCGAGATCAATCGAGTGATTTCGGAGAGTGCTGGAAAACTCGGAGTGGATCAGCCGTTTAATGTCCTGAATCTCGAGGCGTTGCATTCACTGCGTGATCAGCGCAAATGGAGGCTAAATGTCAAATCTAACACAGTATAGTCAAAGACTATAGTATAGGGACTTTGATATAGTACATATAAAAACAATAGTGCAAAATGTATGTTTCTTACTGCAATGCTTCACTTTTGCTTGATGCAAACCACACATTTATATGTAAATGTAACAGTAGGACTTTTTATAGCAGATAACTCACATTTAAGCACATTCAAGGCAGCATGAGAATGAGAAATGTACTACATTGTTAGTATTATTGTCATCAGAGTCCTCATTAGAATTTTATAAATATTAGACATTAATTTTGGAATTATTGCACAAATATCAATAAGTCATAATATAATTAGTTAGTTTCGGTTTTTTGTTAGTCCTGATTGATGTTGTTTTCAAATACAATAAATCTGGTGATATACAATATGCAGTGGTGCTCATTCATTTTTGCTGGGTGCTCCTAAATCTTTTCTGGTGCTCCTAAATGTTTGACGTTGGGAGCACCAGTGCTACCAAGTAAAAAGTTATTTTGGAGCCTTGCATTAGACAAATACAATTTTTTTTATTCTCCTTTTAATTTATTTACAGCGTAAAAATTATGTTTAAATGTCAAAAATGTTACTTATTTTTAAGCACAGAGAAAAATTGCACTATTGTTTGTTTTTAATATTAATATGTGCTGTGTTATTTGGTTACTGAGCAGCAATAAACAACACTTAAAAATATAAGGGGTTTTTATGTGATTTTCTAAACTAGTCGTGTTTTGAAATTAATGAATGCATAATAATCGAAATAACCGTAAAACCTTTTTCTCAGACTATAATCGTACAACCAAAATCTATAATCGTTGCATCCCTAGTGGATTCAGACACGTCCTTAATGCTTTTGCGCCTTGCGCTTTAGACATACGCCTAGATCGTTAAAATAGGGCCCTTAGTCTACAAAATGTGCAATAGGGACCATTAAAATAAAGTCTTACCAAATCATTTGAGAGAGGTACTTCAAAGAAAACATTGTGTTCGTGTAAATAATATCAAGAATAAATTGTGAAAAATTAAATCATGACATATTAAGGGACAAATTATGTACTAAATATTTTTTTAAATATCATATGATCATATGAATATCATTATGATTTCATGTCAAATAGAACATTTTATTTCACAATTAATGCTCATTTATGTTAATTTTTTCTATTATAATGTTTCTAAAATTAATTATTTTATAATATTATCATGCTATACTTATTTTTGAAAAAAAATTGCTAAACAGTTGATTAAAAGTTGACCAAAAAAAATGCTAATAAACGCTAATAATTATAAAAAAAGGTTATAATAATAATAATAATTAGTAGTATTATCATACAAAATATTTTCATTTAATTACTTTGCCAAATAATACATAAAAAATACAAATTGAGATATATGATGGCAAAAGATTATTAATTTTTTGACATCTTATAAATAAATGATAATAATTCAAATCAAAGATAAAAAGTTGACTTAAAAAATGCTAATAAACGCTAATAATTATAACAAGCTATAATAATAATAATAATAATAACAATAATATTAATTATTATTATTATTATTATACAAAAAATATTAATTAATTTGCCAAATAATTCATAACAAAATACAAATTGAAATATATGATGGCAAAAGATTATAACTTTTTTGCCATCATATAATAAAAAAATAATAATTCAAATCAAAGTTCAAAATTAATTAATTCTATGGATTATTATAAATAATTATGAAATATTTATAATTATAACAAAATGCTAAAGTAATACTACTACTACTACTACTACTACTACTACTAATAATAATAACAACAACAACTTTTCAACTTGATATATTATACCAAAGGTCTCATACTCAATTCCTGGAGGGCCGCAGCTCTGCACAGTTTTGCTCCGACCATAATCAAACACAGCTGATCCAAATCATCGAGGTGTTCAAAAGAGTCAGAAACACCTTGATTATTTGGATCAGCTGTGTTTGATCAGGGTTGAAGCAAAACAGTGCAGAGCTGCGGCCCTCCAGGAATTGAGTATGAGACCTTTGTATTATACCATATGAATGAGATGTTTATATTATAATTTCCTATCCAAACCATTTTCTGGTCTCTATTTATGTGTCTCAAATGTCAATGTGTGTAAATAAATAAACAAGAGTCACATGACTAATCCGGTAGATCACATGACCTGCTGTCAGTGTTTTATTGAAGGTTTAATCCAGTTGAATATTTATAGACGGTCATATTTCACACACGTATAGTTCATTAATAATCACACATCTCCATCATGTCAGAGTCTAAGACTGTTTAAAGCACATTTAAGCAACACTATTATTATTAATATTTCCTCTCAGTGCAGTTTTAAAGCACGTACACAGTACTGATAAATATATTAATAACCTACATATGCTGATGGAGGTGTTCATGTGTTCTTCTTGCTCTTCTTTGGAGCTGAATATGAGGAAGTGCGGTGATCCTTTCTGTCGTATTTATCATGGCCGTCCCTGCAGCACAAACACACAATAACATACATTAAAGGCGAGCTGTTATGCAAAAATCACTTTTATAAATGGTTTAAACACAGTTGTGTGTCAGCAGTGTGTGAATATCTCCAGCCTCTAATGATAAACATGAGTTAATTCTATTTGTTCTAATCAGACTTGATAAAATCAGTCTGCAGAAACACTTTGATTGACATTCTCCCTTTGTACGTGTCATCAGAGCGGGAAAGCCCCGCCCACTAGTGACCATCTCACCCTCATTAGCATAAGCCCTCCTTCTATTAGCCACAATGCTGACACTCAGGTATTTGTAGCTCCACCCTCTTCTGAAAAGAGCACAATCTCATTTGAATTTAAAGCAACAGTCACCAAAACGCCACATTTAGGACCAAAGCCTAAAAGGGTCAGTTTCAGAGAGACATAAAACATTATCTGTGTGCTATTTTGAGCTGAAACTTCCCACACACACTCTAAAAAACTCATGATTATTAAATCAGACTTTATTTTTTAGTTCATAGTTATGACCAGTGTTGGGGAAGGTTACTTTAGAAAGTAATGCATTACAATACTGAATTACTCCCCCAAAAAGGGTCCCACTTTATATTAAGTGTCGCTTATACCTGTGAACTTACATGGTAATTAGATGTGTAAGTAGTATGTAACTACAGTGTATGTACATACTGGTACAGAGTATTTACTTGTGTATACTGGTGTAACTACACTCATGTAACAACCCACTGAATAGTATGTGTAAGTACAAATGTGTAACAGGACATTGGTAACAACACTAGGAAAGTACACATCTGTAACAAGAATTATGTAAGTGCATTGTGTAACAACAATATGTACTTGCAGATGTTTTCCCACTTCCACACCTGTTTGCAGATCATGTACTTGTGAACACTGTATGGCTGCATTAGAAAGTTTCAACTTGTGATACAAGTGTACTTGCATGGTAAATCCACAGGATCCACTCAATATAAAGTGTAAAATGGTCACAAATTACTGTTCATACATTCATTCATTTTCTTTTCGGCTTAGATGGGTTGCAGCTGGAAGGGCATTCACTGTGTAAAACATATGCTGGATAGGTTGGCGGTACATTCCGCTGTGGCGACCCCAGATTAATAAAGGGACTTAGCCGAAAAGAAAATGAATTTTATTTTAAACTTTATATTGTGGACTGTTCCTGTGGAGTTACCATGTAACTACACTGTTATTAAAGTGTTGCATAGAAGATATTTCTACAAGTTACACAGTAATTTGTGACCATTTTACACTTTATATTAAGTGGACAGTTCCTGTGGAGTTACCATGTAAGTACACTGGTATCACAAGGTGAAACCTTCTAATGCAGCATTAGTTCTGCCATACAGTGTTCACAAGTACATGATCTGCAAACAGGTGTGGAAGTGGGAAAACATCTGCAAGTACATATTGTTGTTACACAATGCACTTACATAATTCTTGTTACAGATGTGTACTTTCCTAGTGTTGTTACCAATGTCCTGTTACACATTTGTACTTACACATACTATTCAGTGGGTTGTTACATGAGTGTAGTTACACCAGTAATACAAAAGTAAATACTATGTAAACGTGTGTACATACACTGTAGTTACATACTACTTACACATCTAATTACCATGTAAGTTCACAGGTATAAGCGACACTTAATATAAAGTGGGACCACCTTTGCGTTACTTTTTATTACCCGGCCGAGGCTTGATCTCTTTCAGAACTTGCTTTTTTCTCTTTTTTTTTTTTTTTTAAATAAAGGAGCTCGGCAATTAACAACACACTGTACAACCTTCATGTACCTTTAAAAAACACATCAAAAAAATTATATTTTAGGATAATGTTATCCGAAAACTCCCTGACCCTAGAGCTCTACATGCCGTATATACAGATTATTGAAAGTTTAAAGCAATGTGTTTTCAACTTTTGTGCTATTTGTCTTAAGTAAAATCACTGTCCATTGAGACAATAATCCCCTTTTCCTTTTCTTCGATGCATTAAAAATAATAAACATGTTCTCTTATTGACTGTGTGATACATTGTGACTAATTTTAATTCAGCAATGTGTTTTTTTAAAAAGCTAATTAAAGTAATTCGCGCTACAATATAAAAAAAGTAACTGAAATATTATTACTTATTTTTTTAAAGTAATGCTTTACTCCTTACTTAAAGTAATATTATTCAGTAGCTCATGAAATTATTTCACAATAATTACTTAAATACTACAATTATTTTTGCCATAAAATGTGCCAAATAATTCATTAAAAAAAGAAAAGTGAGATACTAATAACCTTATAATAACAACCTACGCTAATATAATAATAATAAATATTTTACCATAATTTATATTACCTTTTATTTAATAATGAAGTATTTTTAATTCATAATTATGCAGTTTTATTTCATAATTATGATGTAGTGTACCATAATTAAATAAATAAATTAAATAAAACCTTCCAAAATTCAATTTTATTTTATCATTGAGAGTGAGATTCAAAATAAAGTTCAATTAGGAGAACATCAAACATTAAATTTATTTATTTTATTAATGTTTTTTTAATCATGTCAGATTCTGATTCCTTCTTTTGAAGTCGCTTGTTTTGAAATCCCCAATTGCTTAATTTTGATTCTAAAAGTATCATAAGTATTTCACAATAATTACTTAAATACTACAATTATTTTGCCATAAAATGTGCCAAATAATTAATCAAAAAAAGAAAAGTGAGATACTAACAACCTAATAACAACCTACGCTAATATAATAATAATAATAATAAATATTTTCCCATAATTTATATTACCTTTTTGTTAATAATTAAGTATTTTAAATTCATAATTATGCATTTTTATTTCATAATTATGATGTAGTGTGCGATAATAAAATAAATAAATAAAATAAAACCTTCCAAAATTATTATTATTTTTTTTTTACATTGAGAGTGGGATTCAAAATAAAGTTCAATTAGGAGAACATCAAACATTAAATTTATTTATTTAATTAATGTTTTTATTTAATCATGTCAGATTCTGATTCTGAGAAATCAATTGTTTTGAAATCCCCAATTGCTTAATTTTGATTCTAAAAGTCTCATAATTATTTCACAATAATTACTTAAATACTACAATTATTTTTGCCATAAAATGTGCCAAATAATTAATAAAAAAAAGAAAAGTGAGATACTAACAACCTAATAACAACCTACGCTAATATAATAATAATAAATATTTTACCATAACTTATATTACTTTGTTAATAATTTAGTATTTTTAATTCATACACTATAAAAAATTACCGTACTTTCAACGGTAAAAAGCTGTAAAATGCTAAAACTGCACTGTAAAAAAATACTTTAATTTTAATTTCATTACAGTGATTTTTACGATGTAGTTTACGCATTTTTACAGCTTGTTACCATTAAAATGATGGTAATAGGATTAAAAAAGGTTTAAACTACACTGTAAAAATTACTGTAATTTCAACGGTGAAAAGTTGTAAAAATTCTAAAACTACACAGTAAAAAATGACCTTAATTTAATGAAATTTTATTAGTTATTTTTTTACAGTGTATTTAAGCATTTTTACAGCTTTTACTATTACAATTACAATAATAAGCTGCAAAACTGCTAAAACTACACTGTAAAAAATTACCATATTTCATTTAGATGACTTTCATTACAGTAATATTTTTATAGTGTAGTTTTAGCATTTTTACAGCTTTTTACATTTGAAATTACAGTAATAAGCTGTAAAAATGGTAAAACTACACTTTAAAATATGACCTTAATTTAATTGAATTTCATTACAGTAATTTTTTTACAGTGTAATTATGCATTTTATTTCATAATTATGATGTAGTACATCATAAATTAAATAAATAATAAATAAATAATTCCAAAATTCTATTTTATTTTATCATTGAGAGTGAGATTCAAAATAAAGTTCAATTAGGAGAACATCAAACATAAAATTTATTTAATTAATGTTTTTTTAATCATGTCAGATTCTGATTCCTTCTTTTGAAATCGATTGTTCTGTTAAAAAATCCCCAATTGCTTAATTTTTACTCAAAATCTCATAATATTTCACAATAATTACTAAAATACTACAATTTTGCCATAAAATGTGCCAAATAATTCATTAAAAAAAGAAAAAATATATAATATAAAATAATATAATAATAATAAATATTTTACCATAATTTTAAACTTAATTTACCATAATACTTTTTTGTTAATAATTTAGTATTTTAAATTCATAACTATGCATTTTTATTTCATAATTATAATGTAGTACATCATAAATTAAATAAAACATTCCAAAATTTATTTTATTTTAACATTGAGAGTGAGATTCAAAATAAAGTTCAATTAGGAGAAAAAAATTGTGCCAAATAATTCATTAAAAAAAGAAAAAAGTGAGATACTAATAACCTAATAACAACCTACGCTAATATAATAATAACAACAACAACAACAACATTCATAAATATTGATCATAATTTATATTAATTTAGTTAATTTTGCATTTTTAATTTATAATTCTGCATTTTTATCTCATAATTATGATGTTGTATATCATACAGTAATCGAATATAAAATAGTCAAAACTCTTTTTTTTTAGCATTGAGAGTGGGATTCAAAATAAAGTTCAATTAGGAGAACATTTTTTAAATCATGTCAGATTCTGGTTCCTAGTTTTGAAATTGATTGTTTTGTTAAAATATCCCCAATTGCTTAATTTTGACTTTCATGTCAAATGGGACTTCACTTTATATTTCATAAATATGACCGAATTATTTCACACTAATTACTAAAATACTACAATTATTTTTGCTATAAAATGTGATAATTCATTAAAAAAGTGAGATACTAATAACCAAGCTAATATAACAATAACAACAACAATAATAATAATAATATATAAATATGTTTATATATTATTAATATATTATTATTATTATTATTATTTTGCATATTATTTAAAATAAATATTTTTACCATTGTGTTAATAATTTTGTATTTTTAATTTATAATTCTGCATTTTTACCTCATATTTATTATGTTGTATACCATAAAGTAAATAAAAATAGTCAAAGCTCTTTTGTTTTAACATTGACAGTGGGATTCAAAATAAAGTTTAATTAGGAGGACATCAACCTTTAAAGGTTTTTTTTAATCAGTTCAGATTCTGGTTCCTAGTTTTGGAACGGATTGTTCTGCTAAAAATTCTGTTAATACACACTCATATTACGTTGAAACTAGGGTTGGGGCGATGTTGACCAATTTGGCATCGTACGATGTCTAATGTGAACATCGGCGATGGATGATGGTATCGTCGTCGTAGGCGGGGTGGGGGTGGTTGTTGTTAAATATCAATTAATTCATAACAAATTTAATAATTGTAGCCTACCGTTTTCACTACCTGACCCATATGGTCTTTGCTTTACCCATAACCAAACCATAAATAAATAAAGTTATACACAAATTACCACCTGTCAATCACTTTTTTTCCGCGGGACTCTGGCATGAATAAGCGGAGTGATCTGTGTCATAATGGCTTTTTTCCACAGCTGGTGGAGGAGACGAGACTTCGTTTGGAGTTCACTGTAATTTGTATTGTGATTAATGATAACTTCCTTATTTTATTACTATTATTATGAGGAAATAATAACAAGTAAAGATGTTAGGGCTCGACCGTTTCGGCATATGCGCCCGAAATTTTATGCGACCTAAAATATATATTTGGAAGCATTTGTGCGAGTGCATAAATTGTTGCCGTGCGACCTGTTTTCACTGCAAAATCCTCGACGCGTGCGCGGATTTAGGAGACATTTATGCAGAATGCATCTTTGCACCTAAAGACGCCAAAACGCAGCGCTGAACCGATTAAAACAGTTGTTATGTGAACTTGCTGAAGTAAAAAAAGCCCGCAATGCTTGCCCCGCCTTTGTGCTCTTCTTATTGGCCCACTGCTCTAGAACTGAACGCGAATGGATTGGTTAATATCAGCTGTCAATCACTCAGTCAATGCCATCTGATGACAGAAGCTACAACCGTGAAAATGTGAAGCGCTGAAGAAGAGAGAATGAAAATAACACTGACAGATTTAGTTTTAGAAACCCTAAAGTTACTAATAATGGCACATCTTATTAGTGATCATGTGCTGAATGTTAATCCACCATTTACACTTTTCCAAGAGTGGATAAAAGACTTCCAGTGGCTTCAAGTAAGCTATGAAAATAACTAAAGCCATTCACTGTAAAGTCTGTGGGACGGGGTTTGCAGGTAACAGCGTTTGCCACTGAATCTACACATTTTAAGCGCGAGAGGTGCTGTATAATCCTTCATTTAATCCTCACGATGCTGTCAGCCGTGCAAGCGGCAGCTATAAGTAAAATATAACACAGCTCATGAAAAGACCGTTATTGCTATTAAGATGACATGCAAATAATAAGTTATATATCAATATACATGTGGGACGGGGCGATGGATCACGATGCCGGCTCAGCATCGTGAAGCTTATTGGCCATCGGCGATGGACGATAGCATCGTCTATCGGCCCAACCCTAGTTGAAACTAACTTTTATTTTGAATGCGATTACTCGCAATAAATATTAATCTTTGCTCAGCACTATAGCATAGCATAGCATAGCATAACCCAGTGGAGTATAGCATAACATAGCATAGCACAGGACAGCACAACAAAACATACCAAAACACAACACAGCAGACCAGACTAGAACAGAGCATACCTGAAGCAGCGGGCACAGAACAGATCTCTGTCACAGGTGTGGCAGCGGATGCTGGCGTCCTGATTGCAGATGCAGCACCACGGCAGCTCTTCATCATCATCCTCATCTTCATCATCATCATCATTCAGCCGCCGGATTGGAGCTGCAGCAGCTGGAGGCCTGGATTTAGACTTCTGCATCGAGGGCTTCAACACAAACACAAAATGTGTTTTTTTTTTTCTCTCCGGCGTGCTACTTTTCTATTGTTTTTCAATGTAAACACGCACTGCACGGGTGTGTTTGACCGTTACGCTCGTGCCTCATGTCTTTTGAAGCATCGTGCATGTGAACGCTGCGTTTTTTAGACACTGTACAAGTTGAAAGATCTTCAACTTTCCCACGCAGCGAAGCTGATTACTGTCAAAAAGCAGTGGACCAATCAGAAGTGCTCGGAGGCGGGGCAAGCATTGCAAGCTTCTGTTTATACAGTAGTAGAAAGTTGGCATGACAACTGTTTTATTTACCATTATATCATAGCAGAGGAGGCACTCATTGTAGCTGTGTCCAGATATCCTGAGGTATATGATGTATCATCAAGTGCTCGTCATAACAAAACGTTTCCCTATTTCTAATGGGCCCATTACTGACGTACTATTCATAATATCACGTCATGTGGACTTTGTGCTACGCTAAGCTTTTTTTAAACCCATTCCTGAGTGCCGCATCAAGCGTTTTTAGAAGCAAAGATGCATCCGGTGTGAATGAGCTCTTAATGATGTCTCTAAATATACACACACTACACTACAGCAGTGTGTGAACAGCAGATCATGAGGTATTTAAAAGTGTCCTAATATTATGTGAAGACTTCTACAACATATTTACATGCATCTAAACTCAGAAAACATTGTCATTTTTTCTGAATATGTGTTTAATATTAGAATCATTTTAAATGATTCAGATACGATTCATTTGAATCAATTTAGCGCTATAGGTCCCTTCCATAAGCCAACTCTTCTCTGATTGGTCTATATCATAACACCCATTTTAGTGTTTGTATGTTGCAGGAGGCGGGGATTATGCAAATTAGTTATTTTGATCAAGTTGATGTAGCTCAGCAGCAGGCAAAAGATTCAAAAACATACCGATTCACTGAAGTGATTCAGAGTCGACTCTTTTTTTTGAGAGTCAATATCTTTATTTTTCATGCATTTTTTTTTGGTGAACAACTTTTCAGACTGTTTACATTGAAAGACAGCTACGTTACAACCTGCAAATAAAATATTTTTTGAAAACCCTCATGACCTGCTCTTAAAATGTGTCTAGCTGAAGTGTATTGTGGTGTTGTTTGAGGTGCTCTTGTGTGTGTGTTTGTTACCGGTTTCTTGCTCTTCTCTCTGTTCACCGGCCCACTGAGTTCTGGAGGGATGTTGTATCCGCTGGCCTCGTCTAAAGCTGCTTCCTCTGATAACTGAAACACACACACACACAATGTATTATTTATTTCAAATACACTTCATTGAACATGTATACATAGACATCATCTACAGTTGCAATCAGAATTATTCAACCCCCTGAATTATTCGCCCCCCTGTTTATTTTTATCCCCAATTTCTGTTTAACGGAGAGCAGATTTTTTCAACACATTTCTAATCATAATAGTTTTAATAACTCATCTCTAATAACTGATTTATTTTATCTTTGCCATGATGACAGTAAATAATATTTGACTAGATATTCTTCAAGACACTTCTATACAGCTTAAAGTGACATTTAACTAGGTTAATTAGGTTAACTAGGCAGGTTAGGGTAATTAGGCAAGTTATTGTATAATGATGGTTTGTTCTGTAGACTATCGAAAAAATATATAGCTTAAAGGGGCTAATAATTTTGACCTTAAAATGGGTTTTAAAAAATTAAAAACTGCTTTTATTCTAGCCGAAATAAAACAAATAAGACTTTCTCCAGAAGAAAAAATATTATCAGACATACTGTGAAAATTTCCTTGTTCTGTTAAACATCATTTGGGAAATATTTAAAAAAAGAAAAAAAATTTTAAAGGGGGGCAAATAATTCTGATTACAACTGTATATACTATATAACTGCAGGTTAATTACGTTTATATATAATAACTTTAACCGCTAAAAGCTATTAGTTACTAGTTAATTAAAGCAATTATCAACAAATAATTTTATGATAGATAACTTTTCTGAATTTAATTGAATTATTTTCATTTGTGGAACTTCCTATAACAACCACCAGAGGCCGCTATTTAGAAGAGTTTATTTATAATTAATACAGTATAGCGCTTCTAATTGTTATTATTGGAAGTGCCATACATCAAAATAAATACTACATTTATGGTTTTGTATTTCACATACATTTGTCATAGGCTCTGTATTTCACATATATTTTCAATGACATAATCCTTAATTATAACATTTTGTCATGAGTATCGTTACGTTTCACGTATGTTTTGTTGTTTGTTTTCTGTTTTGCGTTCTCTTCTCTCTTCCGTCTCTATTCTGTCCTGTTCTAGGTGTGCACCCATTGGTCGAAACAGCTCTCAGTCACCATCATGACGCAATCGGCGCACCAATCGGGAGCTTGTCCGACGAGTATAAAAGACGTGTGCTTGCGCTGTTCCCCAGGAGCGCTTGGCTCAATGCCAAACTCCTCACTTGTGTCGGCCGGCCTGTTCACTTGTGTTTATTTAGTTGCTGTTGCTAGTTTCACTCGATTAAGTGATCGATTTATTAGATATGCTTGTGCAGCTCAATTTAGTATCTATTGAAAAGTTGAACGATCTTTATGAGAATTGGATTATATCAGGGGCCTGTTTCAGAAAGGAGGTTATGTGAAAACTCAGAGTATTTTAACCCTGAAATGAGAGAAACTCTGGGTTTTCCGTTTCAAAATGGCAGGTTTGTCAAACTCAAGAAAGCAGGGTAAGTCAAGCCTGTTTCTGAAAGAGAGGTAGCTTTAACTCAGAGTCAGTTACCGTGGTAACTTACTCTGTGAACCTAACCTGGTCAGGAGCAGGTTTTATTCTCTAAACTCTGAGTTTGTGTCGGTCTCCTCCCTTTTTTTAAAGACGAAGCAGCATTTCTCGCCTTGGCCTTACGTTTCCACCCACCTATTTTAACGCTCATTTTGGATGTGCGCATAAAAACGATTGATGGGAACGTCATGATGCACATAACTTTTAAAAATATGGATAAAAAAACATGCGCATAATATCGGAGTATTATAAACTTTTATTCAATAAGAAATGATGCGCATAAATTGCGATGAAAACACTTATACTGAACAAATTCCAGTATGTGCATTAAAAAAAGGTTTGTTATAAGAGATGAAAATGTGTTTGAATAGACAAACCAGCAGGCTGAAGCCTGGTTTATACTCGACGCGTCCGCTAGTTCGCTTGAGTGCGCGCGGCGAATGTGACGTCATCGCGGTGTTAGCGGAAGTTCGCTTTGAGTGCGCGCGACATGATTTCGGCTTGCGGGTGCGCACGGCATTTTTTGAGACCCAAGCGAACTGTGCGCACGGTGCCGCGTTTGATTTGAGTTGAATATGAATCACTTTGGAGAGATTTTGTCTGAAACAGTACGACTGTACACATATCTTTATGATCCGTGATCATACAGATAACCAGAAAGTTTATGTTAAAAGGTTTGGAAAAACCTGAGGGATTGTTAAAGACAAAAGAGGCCATGGCAAAGTGGAGTAGTACCCAGTACACAATTAAAGAAATATGTTTGTCCACCAGTCATAGGTTTTACACTGATGTATATGTTACAATTTTGAATTTAAAACAATTTAATAGTTACAAACTAAAATGAACAAATTATTGCTTTGAAAACTGGAAATATATATATAAATATATATAAATATTTGAACCTTTCGGTTTACACTGATGCCCTGTTTTTCTAGGCTTTATTGGTGATAATGATCAGGAATGTTGGACCATTATTACCCTTTTAGCATAAGTATAGCAAAGAAACTAGCCAAACAGTAATGTGTGAATTGTGGAGCGGGCTAAATCTAAAAATCTAAATCTATTTTTTAGTAAGTGTGCTTTTTTTTTTTTTGCTTTTATTCCTGCCATAATAAAGAATATATTTGTAGAGCAACCCATGTTCAGTTGTCATTAATATTTTAAAAACCTTTAATAGGTAAAACTGCCCGAGAGATGAACAAAAGCAAGTGATGCATCAAATTTGATTTTAAACTCTTGAATTGTCATAAAGATCCTTATAATCATTAAAATAATTTATAAAAACAATACCAATAATTAGTTAAAAAATCGTGAATGATATTACTGATATGACGTAGTTCCGGAAACTTCCTACTTCTCTGTTTATCCGTCTGACTTTATGGTCAGTTACTTTTGAGCACCCCCTGTCGTTTTAAAGAATATCACAACGGCGAACGCGGCAAGTATAAAAGCCTCGTCCGTGTCGCGAGGTGCGCGCAGTCAGCGGAGGCGGACGATGTGGCGCCAAGCGAAAGTATAAATCCAGCTTGAGCACACTGTAAAACATCTGAAATGTTGTTTTGGTCATTCTAAAACACCTCAACCGTTTCAGTATTAATGTATACTATTAATTACCTCCAGAGCGTCTGGAGCGTGTCAAGAGCATCTGTTCTCCGCGTCTCATGGCTTCAAACGCCACCACGTGTTCATTGTGTGTCAACAACTGAGGCGCAAGTACATTTAGCCTATTAAATAAAGAAAAGATTGACGCAGCTTCTTCTACTGCAGCAAACTCTGTTTTTACTGTTGATATTTTGGAAGTGACGATTTTGTTCTCGTTGACTCGTTGGATGGAAACGCTGCTTTATTCACACGTCTTTTATGCAGTATTCCAGTTTTGCACATACATTTATTTAATATTTTTGGATGGAAACACAGCTATTGCCTACATTTCAGTCACACCAAGAACAAAGTCACGTATGAGAATGGCTTGTCCTGTTTTAGATTTAGATTCAACTTTATTGTCATTACACATGTACAAGTACAAGGAAACGAAATGCAGTTTAGGTCTAACCAGGAGTGCAATAGCAGCAAGTGCAGGATACAGGTATAAGTTATAAAGTGCAGTTATAGGAAAAACTATAGTGATATTTACAAATGGATGTACTATGAACATTATATACAGGTTGTATTAGCTATGAACAGAGATTTACAATAAATGGAAATATGTACAGGTTGCTATTAATAATCAGAAGTGTGCAGATGGATAAACAATTACATAATTAGAAATGTATGTGTATATGTACAGTGGGTGTGTACATAATTACAAATGTACATGTGCAGTGGGTGTGTACAGTTCAATTAAATGAATCAGTGCAATAAATATGTGCAATTTTTTAAATGTGCAAATGTTAATAGTGCAGTGTTTATGAGGAGTATGAGTTATGAGGAAAGTGGGGGGTGTATTAGGGGGGCAAAGAGTCAGTGGGGGGCAGAGTTCAAAAGGGAGACAGCTCTGGGGAAGAAGCTGTTCCTTAGTCTACTGGTTTTTGTATATTTAAATAACTAGCTTAAATTCACTGACCTTCGACATGTGCTGTAACTAGATTAATGGGATTATTATTCGTTCTGAAAACTATTTGTTAGTGCTGCTTATATTCTAAATGTCATATCAACCTCTACCACTTGATCAATAATAGAGGCAGACACACAAGTGCACTTTTAAATCTATTAAAACTGATTAACGTTAATAAAAGTGGGAACATGTGTACAAATTTTATAAACGTCACACATTACATTACTTTTTTATTATACTTAAATATTTAAATTCTTTAGATATTAACTTGAGCAGCTATGTTTCCCACGCTAATTGTCTCTGTTTCGCTAATGTAGTGGTGTTGCTTTTTTAAATATATGCTCATATTTGCTATGACTTTGCATGAGCACATCAAGTTCAGCTGGAGAAAGAAATGCTGATCTCTTTTTTTCAGATGTTGCCATGGTTACTAGTAATATCTGCGCTCCATTAATAATGCCTTTTTTTCACCTTATTCTCCGCATACGAGCGGACGCAGCCATTTGAATCCTTTTGGCTCGAGACTTCCGGTCTCATTCACTTCCATTCATTTTTAGACATTAAAAACAGCTCGTTTTGCTGCTTGATGTTGCAAACTGACATTTTCTTATGATATTATTCTGCCTTGCTAGTATAATCATGCAAACACTTGTTTGTGGAGCGAGTAGTTTGACCGTTTTCTGCCGTTTATTATTCCTAGTAATTTCTCTCACAGGCAACTGAATCGGAAGTTCTAAAACAATCGCACTTCCGTATTGAAGAATAAGGTCAATAGTCACGGTGTGCGCGCTTACCTCTGAGTTGGTCTACTCAAAGTTGATTGACCCAACTCAGATCAGCTAATCTGAAACCGAAAACTCTGAGTTTTTAATCTCTCGATAAATTAACTAAAAGTGCAAGTTTAAACTCTGAGTTGGTTGAACCTCCTTACTGAAACAGGCCCCTGATCTTGTTTTGCTAATGGCTAACAGTGTGTACTTTACGAGAGATTTAGTAATCCTGAGCAGCATAGTGTTTTTCTGTTAGTTAGTTAGTTTATGGAGGCGTTGCCACATGTGTTGTTATTGTTTTGGAGTAGTTATAAAGTGTAGTTAAGCGATGTGCTGAAGATTACAGTTTTGTTTCTGCATTTTTCTTTGTTCAGTTAGTTTAGTGGGTTGGGGTTTAGTTAGATTGTTTTGTTATTATTATATCTTTGCTTTGGCAACACTCCTGCTTTCGTTTAATTAAGTTTTTTAAAGTTACATTTACATCTAATTTCTTATATTCATTGTTTAACATTCTCTGTTTAATAAATACTTACTTTTTGTTTCACTTAACCAGCAGTTGTGTCTTCTCATTTTCATCCAGCATCATTATAGACTCACTGATTGTTACGTTTCATCCATTTAATATCTTAATAACTTAAATGCGTAACAGTATTTATCTCATAGTTATGACTTCATAACTTTACATTCCCTTTTTTTATTACCATTTTATAACATTATTTTATAACTGATGTTATAACCAAATGCATTACTTGATATATTCACTTTTTATTTCACAATTTACTTTTATTAATTTGATACCTTTTTTCCTCATAATTTGTTAGAATAATTGTCTTTATACACAGTTGAAGTCAGAATTATTCGCCCCCCTTTGAATTGTTTTTAATTATTTCCCAAATTATGTTTAACAGAGCAAGGAAATTTTCACAGTATGTCTGATCATATTTTGTCTTCTGGGGAAAGTCTTATTTGTTTTATGTCGACTAGAATAAAAGCAGTTTTTAATTTTTTAAACACCATTTTAAGGTCAATATTATTAGACCCTTCAGGCAATATTTTTTCTGATAGTCTACAGAACAAACCATTATTATACAATAACTTGCCTAATTGCCCTAACCTGCCTAGTTAACCTAATTAACCTAGTTAAGCCTTTAAATGTCACCTTAAGCTGTATCGAAGTGTCTTGAAAAATATTTAGTCTAATATTATTTACTGTCATCATGGCAAAGATAAAATAAATCAGTTATTAGAGATGAGTTATTAAAACTATTATGATTAGAAATGTGTTGAAAAAAATCTTCTTTCCATTAAACAGAAACTGGGGGAAAAATAAACAGGGGGGCTAATAATTCTGACTTCAACTGTATGTCAAAGAAATATATATTATATCAAAGCACGTCATCATTCCAACTTTATGCAACGTCTATGACTAAAGGCCCGTGCACACCGAGACGTTTTTTGCTCTCGTTTTCCGTCGACGTTTAACGCCTCATGACTAAATAAAGGACGCCAATGTGATCGTGCACACCAACGCGCAAAACGGCAGGCACAAAATCGTCATTTAAAAAAAAACGCCTCATGCTCGTTTATTTGTTTTGACGCGCCACATCAAAACCTTCTCCACCAATCAGATTGGCACTTTTGTTCACGTGCACGGAGCTGCTGAAGTTACAGTAAGCAGCACTTGGAGGCGCTCAAGTGCAAAACTGTCAATGCGAGCGCACATTGAAGAAGATGATATGAACGTGGAGCTGCTTATTGCGCTGGTGAACAATAATCATCTCGTCATCGCTAGAGCTGGAGCTGCTACTTGAACCATCCATAACAACAAGCGTGTCAACTTTGTCTTATTCTTCTGTGTTACAAGCGGGTGTCAGAAGCTTAAAGTTGTGTAGCGCCATCTAACGTCAAGGAATGATTTTGCATACTCTTGTCTTCGACACCTGTGAAAATCGCTTGGGTTTGAATCCGGAAAAGGTCTTAAAAAATGCTGACGATAAACGCAAACGAAAAGCATCCAGGTGTGTACGAGCCTTTAGAATGTCATAATGCATTAGTTTTATGTCGTATTTGTGACTTATCATAATTAATATTTAAACTATTAAATAAATAAAAACTCAGACTTGTCATATCATTTATAAATTGCAACTTATAATTTAAAGGTGCAGTATGTAAGTTTGACACCCAGTGGTTGAACTAGGTATTGCACTCCTGGATCATAATAAAAGTACGCTGGGATGCCAGATTGTGTACAGGAGCGAGTGATTTAAACTGTGTTCTAAATAAAAGCAACGACACGCGATAGAGGGAATATTTTCCATATTAAAAGGAGTTTTTGTCCTAACCAACACCTCGAATTGATATATTAGAAACGGCTTCTATTTCTCACAGCTGAACAACAGAAACCTATGACAGCTAGATCACCTCAGGTAAGCCTTGTGTGCTTTATTCTGTGCTAAATGCTAACAATGCGAGTTTGAAAGCATTTTACATGGCATTTGTTGCCATATACTGAAAGCAGAAAGTTCACCTCAGATCTTGAAAATACAATAAACCGTCTGAAATTGAACTTTAGAACTAAACACATATGAGTGATTCAGCATCTACATTGATGTTAAAGTGGGTTAACATGTATTAAATAGATTCTAAACCTTACCGTTTCGTGAGCGAGTGCATATTCTGTGCTTCTGAAAGGCTGTATTTACATTTCTGCCGTGTCTCGTCTGGTGCAAACAGCCAAATAGCTGATCACTGCCTCTCTCGTCACAGCGTGTTGTTAGGACACGCGGTTACAATGTAACCTGCTCACCTAATGTTTACGTTCGTAATATTTATGTAATTTGCTAATTAATAACCTCATGTGGAACTGCATCTGTCTCCCATACTGTTCTTTTTGGTCACGGACGCATGCTTTCAGAGTCTTTCTGAATGAATGAATGAAATACGCTGTTTTCCAACAAGGCAACCCAGGGTGCTGACATATAATTGGCTAAACTGGCATCGTGCATATGAAATTTATCTAAACAAAGACAGCGTTCCGGCACGGAAAACCCATTTTCAAAGCAGAATATCTGACTTCAGCATTGTTTTTTCAGTTAAACAAGTATGTTCACTTGGGATGTTTCTTAAATATCTGCACACATATTATGGTATTTTTATGCTTTAGAAGAGTCAAAAACTTACATACAGCACCTTTAAAGCGCTTCTTTTATCATCCCTTGTAAGTTGGATAAAAGTGTCTGCTAAATGAGGAAATATAGATAATTATGACTTATGTCATAGTTTCGACAATGTTATTTTATTATTATTCAAGTTTATTTATTAGTATAATTACCAATTGTAATCTTATAGGTGACCTAGTGCTTTAATTGATTAAGACTTCAACTGTTAATAAATATAGACATTAAAACCATGTGTACAAATACTTGACCAACAATATATATTTATTTTTTACAAAATGTAAAAACTACCTCCATCTTTTTTTTTGTCATAAGGTACTTAAAAATGTAAATTAATGTCACACTGTAAACATTTTTAAAGCAAAGTGTGATATGCGATATGCACAGTTTAAATTTGTCATTTATTAAATTTGAATAAATCTAAAATTACTCATTTTAATTACATCAAATATTCCCAAAGTGCTGTTTAACAGTGAGAAGAACATAATAGGGTTGGGCTATGTTGACCAATTTGGCATCGTACGATGTCTAATGTGAAACATTGCGATGGACGATGGCATCGTCGTCGTAGGTGGGGGTGGTTGTTGTTAAATATCAATTAATTCATAACGAATTAATTAATTGTAGCCTTCCGTTATCACTACCTGACCCACATGGTCTTTGCTTTACCCATAACCAAACCATAAATAAATAAAGTTATACACAAATGACCATCTGTCAATCACTTTTTCCGCGGGACTCTGGCATGAATAGGCGGAGTGATCTGTGCTGTTATAGTGGCTTTTTCCCACAGCTGGTGGAGGAGACGAGAGTTCGTTTGGAGTTCACTGTAATTTGTATTGTGATTGATGATAACTTCCTTATTTTACTATTATCATGAGGAAATAATAACAAGTAAAGATGCTAGGGCTCGACCGTTTTGGTCGCATATGTGCCCGAAACTTTATGCGACCTAAAAATAAATTTGAAAGCATTTGTGCGAGTGCATAAATTGTTGCCGTGTGACCTGTTTTCACTGCAAAATCCTCACCGCGTGCGCGGATTTAGGAGACTCTTATGCAGAATGCATCTTTGCACCTAAAGACGCCAAACGCAGCGCTTAGAAACAGATTAAAACAGTTGTTATGCGATTGTGAACTTGCTGAAGTAAAAAAAAGCACGCAATGCTTGCCCCGCCTTTCTGCTCTTCTTATTGGCCCACTGCTCTAGAACTGAACGCGAATGGATTGGTTAATATCAGCTGTCAATCACTCAGTCAATGCCTTCTGCCTTCAGATAACAGAAGCTACAACCGTGAAAATGTGAAGCGCTGAAGATGAGAGAATGAAAATAACACTGACAGATTTAGTTTTAGAAACCACCTAAAGTCACTAATAATGGCACATCTTATTAGTGATCATGTGCTGAATGTTAATCCACCATTTACACTTTTCCAAAAGTGGAGAAATACTTCCAGTGGCTTCAAGTCCGCTATGAAAATGACTAAAGCCATTCACTGTAAAGTCTGTGGGACGGGGTTTGCAGGTGACAGCGTTTGCCACTGAATCTACACATTTTAAGTGCGAGAGGTGCTGTATAATCCTTCATTTAATCCTCATGATGCTGTCAGCCGTGCACGCGGCAGCTATATGTCAAATTTACCAGAGCTCATGAAAAGACCGCTATTGCTATTAAGATGACATGAAAAGAATAAGTTGTATATCAATATAAGTGTGGGGCGGGGCGATGGAACGCAAAGAGAACATGCAAACTCCACACAGAAGCGCCAACTGATCCAGCCGGGGCTCGAACCAGCGATTGTGCTACCCACTGCGACACCGTGCTGCCCAGGTATATATATATATATATATATATATATATATATATATATATATATATATATATATATATATATATATATATATATATATATATATATATATATTTATTGTTATTATTATTTAACTTAAAGTGCAATTTAAAGGCTTTACTAGGCTAATTGGATTAACTAGGCAATTTTTGGTAATTAGGCAAGTAATTGAACAACAGTGGTTTGTTCGGTAAACAATCAAAAAATATATAATTTCTTAAGGTGGCTAATAATATTGAACCATTAACAAATAGTTTTAATAATACAAAAACCAGAATAAAATATTTATAGAAAACACTGTGGAAAAAATATCCTCGCTCTGTAAAACAGCACTTGGGAAATTATTAACCTTTTATTAAAATGTTCCACATAAAATCTGATTGTTTGCTTTGCTATTATAAATAAATCAGACCTTTTTGATGACCCTGTTGACGGCCTCTTCCTCAGTCTCCTCATCACTGTCAGGCTGCTGGAAATCTGACACTCTCACTGAGCAAACACAGTAAAACAAAATCGCATGTTTAAAGGCGACATCAAGCATCTTTCTCAGTGCATTATCAAGCATTTATCTGAGAGAATATTCAGAGGAAAGAAAGCCACAATTTCAGATACTCAGATTAACTTTAGTATTATTATGCATTTCCAACTGAAACTGAATTTCAACCCGTGTGTGCTGTTGGAGATGCTTTCATGCACTCTGGGGTGATTTTGAGTCTTAATTTGGCCACAACTTTCTCTGAGTTTTATTAAAGCTATTATGGAAAAACACTTTTATCAAGGGGTTTAAACACAGTTGTGTGGCAGCAGTGTGTGAATAAAACCAGCTTCTAAAGATAAAAAGCTATTCATTTAACTTTTTACAATCATACTTAATTAAAAACAGTCTGCAGGAACACTTTGATTGACATTCTCCCTTTGTTCGTGTCATCAGAGGGGGAAAGCCCCGCCAACTAGTGCCCATCTCTCTCACTCACTAGCATGGTTTTTGAATCTGCCTCCATGCTGACACGCAGGCATTAGTAGCTCCAAACTCTTTTGAAAAAGAGCACAATCTTAATTTAATTTAATTTAAAGCGACAGTCACAGCACATTTAGAATCAAAGCCTAAAAGGGTCAATTTTAGAGAGTTAGAAAACATTATTTGTGTGGTATTTTGAGCTGAGACTTATTTTACATCCTGTAAAAGGGGATCTAATAGATCACCTTTAAAGCCGCCTTTCCATTGCACACGACATTTGGACACGACTGTTGGAATACGCCCCCTTGTGGCAGTCGCACAAAATTTTGTTGTGCACCATGGGAGAGAAGCTGTTCTCGCAGTGTCCGAAATAAAGGAGTGCAAAAGCAAGAGCCTTTAGTCTCCGTGTGTTCACCATGGTTGAATGCATGAATGAATGAATGAATGAATACTAGAAAGTCATAGACCTTTAAATATTTTGGAGGGAATGCGAAGACGACAAAAAATATATATTTTTAATTACTCATTTATGAATGGAAATAGTTTTTTTTAAATATAGACTTCTTTCTGATTCAAAAAAGTAACGAAAAAAAACAGTATTTCTCATCACGCGAGCACGGACCTGCTTGGACAACACTGAAATACATCACATCTGGTAGGCCGGTCGCATACGGTCTAGTCGCAGGAGTTCAAATATTTCAATGGATCCGCAACTCAAATCGGATCCGAATTTTCCGCATACGGAGATGATTAGACCTCCACGCAGCTCCCAGACTACTCTCCATAGGAAATGAATGACTTCCGGTCTGACGCTTGTCGTGTGCAGTGAAAAGGAGGCTTAAAGTGTCACGAAACACCAAAACACATTTGTTGAGCTGTTGACAGTCATATGTGTGTCCCACGCTGCTATAAACACTAATAGGACACATATATTGCACTAAAAAGTGAAAATTGGTTGTTTTTGCGTTATTTTGAGCAAATTCGTTCTTCCGAATTTTTGAAGCTGCGTCACGGCGATTTGATCCTTGTGTGTAATCCAGCGTGGAGACTGGATGTCTGTACCAGCGAGTACACCGTGACGTCTCTGAGTGTGCAGCATTAAATTCATGACAAAGACTTGGTTTTAACCAATCAGTGCGCTCTATTGTGTATGCGGTGCAACTTCATTAATATGCATGATAGAGCTTCGAAGACTGTTTTTACCTGTTACAGTGTTCAGATGGCAGAGAGACGCCACGTTGTGTTGACAAAACAAGTGGAAGAACAAGAATTGTTTGGAGACGCGGGTTGTCACTGTTACGTTTATAAATGTGTTGCAGTGAAGGTTTTGTTTTCATTTCCCGCTATGAGAGCGCAGCTGGACTCACATGTGGATTACAGTGCACGCAACAGAAATACATTTATGAGGAACACTTTTTACCCGAGAGCTTTTTGCATCTGGAAATGGTGAAATCCCGATTTGCTGCTAGTCTCCATTTAAAAAAAGACACGGCTCCAGTTGTGTGTTGATTGTCCTGTCTCTACAGATTTAGTAAGCGATCAGTGGTGAAGGATTCGGATTTCTACCGTCCAGTTCGTCTAAGCATGGATCAACATTTATCCTTTCCTCATCATCTTATGTCTCGTTATGTTTATTAAATATGATTATTTGATTATTTGAATGAGTATTTAACTTTGAAATGATTTCAACTAATGAATAAGTTAAATACACTGCTTTATGTAAGAATGTTCAGTGCATTGCCTGTCTCTTTGAAACTATTTTCAGGAGCCACCAAACTAGGTCAGAGGTCACGGAGACCTTGAGTGGAAATGAACGGCTGAAGACTTGAAACAATATTGTTCTATTGTTTCTATTGTTATTTCTATGAGTTAACTCTATCTAAAATGTCTTAAGTGATTTTGCTATTTTTACGGTTAATTCTTTTAAAGTGATTTTACTTTTTATTCAAGATAGACTTGATGTAGTGAGAATTTAACTGTCTGAATGTAGATTATACCGGTTTTTAACCAGTTTTGATAAAGACGGCTGAGAAGTACACTCAGTCTTGGATAAGAAACAGATTGTACTTTAAGTGTGTGTGCTCTATTTGATTGTAGATACTTTTAACAGGTCTGGAGTCAGCTCTAAACAGTCTATTGGATGTCTGACGTTTATGCTTAAGCTATTGTTCAGAATTGTACGCACGCACCCACGTGGAAATTTTCCTAGTCTATCTGTGTTTTAACCAATCAGGTTAGAACACCTATATGTATGACGCAGAAAATGACATTGTGTAAAGAGTATAATTGTTATTGATTTGTGATTGTAAGCAGAGCGGCCTAGAAACTCATTGCGAGTGTTGAAGCTGGCTTCTGCTGATGAAACTGCAAACTATCTTCAGTAAACTTTTATTTATTTATTTAAATCTCTGAATCCGGCTCTTCTTCATCTGACAGACTGGTCATTCTTTGGGTTAAAACTGTAAATACCCCAACAGTGGTCTTTGTTTGTTTATTCAGATGGCAAAGTTATACCAGAGGTGTCCAAACACGGTACTGGAGGGCCAGTGTCCTGCAGTTTTTAGCTCCAACCTGCCTCAACACACCTGCAAGGATGTTTATAGAGAGCCTAGTAAGAGCTTGATTAGCTAGCCCAGGTGTGTCTGATTGGGGTTGGAACTAAACTTTGCAGGACACCGGCCCTCCAGGACCGAGTTTGGGCACCCCTGGTCTATACACACCCCTGGCCTATACACACGGTTAACGAGAAATGCGGAGGGTTTTTTTTTCTCTCCCATACGCCATGCGGTATCAAATACTCCATTAAAACTACACTCTTCCAGCAGTTCCTCGCATTCAATATCTTGTTTGTCACAGGGGACATGCAGGAAATGTTCCTGAATAAAAAGTGAAAGTGCCAAACTGCAGTTAAAGTCGACAAATTAAGAATTCGGCAAATAATTTGATTACTGATGTTTATGTAGGCACAGTCATTGTCTTTCTCCTCTGCGTCTGTGTGTTGTTTTGCCTGTGAAAATCAGCACGTACTCAAACGGAAACTCCCATTTTTATGTAAAACCTTCTCTCTTTCCCTCCCCACACGCCCACCTAAACAGAGCTGGACACACCCACTTTCCTGACTTGTTCCAAACTAGAGGTGTGAAAACACCCTGCTGAGACAGGGGGTTTCGTGGCCCTTTAAGAGTCTTTGTGCATTATAAAGCAACGGGCTATATGCACACAGACTTTTAATTTCAGTCAGCCAGCCCCACAGCTTCTGGTTAATTGTCATCCCATACAAAATCACAGTGTTTAAGACCTGATTTCTTTAAAAAATAAATAAATAAATAAATAAAAATAAATAAATAAATCGATCTTCACTGCCTGGCTGAGATATGATATTAAGTGGGTATCAGACCAAACAAGAAGCACTGCATTAAAAAAAAATTTCTGCACCATGTCTTTAAAATATGGACATTTATTTTACTACAGTATTTTTAATGGAGTTTCACACCAGATGCAGAAGAAGCGTCAAGCGTGAGTGATTTACATGTTAAGTCAAGTCAATGCAAAGGAGCGAATAGACATCCTGCGGCGCAAATGACGCGAATTGAGTGAAGCGAAATGCTCGAGTTGGAAAATCTGAACTTCAGCGGACATTCGCGCCACGTTAACCAATCAGGAGCTTGCTCGTGTAGGGGCGTGATTGTAATGTAGCGCCTGTTGTTGGTGTCCCGGGGGAAATCCTCCAGCCGACACCGACAACAGCTCATCAAACTGGGCTCGGCTCAGTCAGAAGCACCGCTGAAAGCCTCCGTCATCCAGGTTAAGTTTCTGGAGGAGTTTATGAGCTCACAGAGCTGGGTGGATCTAGTGGACTCAGACACTGCTCCAAACGTATCGACGCTGTTTTTCAGCCTTCATAAAGCACATAAACACTGTTATTTTCTCAATAAAATCCATGTTAGCCATTTAGCAACGAAGCTACAGTCACCGGGCAGACAGCAGCCCTGCTCACCACGTGAATCCGCGTCTGTTCTGAAGTGAATTTGATGTGCAAATGTAGCAGATTTAACACGTGAATGAAGCAGATTTTGACGAGCGAATGAAGCGAGTAAACCCAAATGTTCACGTGTCTATTTACGTGCGAATAGCGCGATTTATCCGCGCGTTCCGCATCTGGTGTGAACACAGCATAAGTCTATTTAACTGAATATATTGTAATTATATTACAACATCACTGCTGTAAAAGGAACCTTATTAAATTGAAAATAGTCACATAAAGCTTTCACCGGAAGATCATCATTGGCTGAAAAACACTGGCTGTGCATATAATCCATTTTGATTTGGTATATAAAGCGTAGTCATCTGACATCAGTGCAGTATCATTATACACAAATACACTTCATTAAACATCTACACACAGATATCACCTCTATACGATATAACTGCAGGTTATATATATATATATATATATATATATATATATATATATATATATATATATATATATATATATATATATATATATATATATATATATACATACATATATATATATATATATATATACATACATATATATATATATATATATACATACATATATATATATATACATATATATATATATATATATATATATATATATATATATATATATATACACACACACAGTTGCAATCAGAATTATTAAACCCCCTTTGAATTTTTTTTTCTATTTTAAATATTTCCCAAATTATGTTTAACAAAACAAGGAAATTTTCACAGTTTGTCTGATAATATTTTTTCTTCTGGAGAAAGTCTTATTTGTTTTATTTCGGCTAGAATAAAAGCAGTTTTTAATTTTTTAAAAACCATTGTAAGGTCAAAATTATTAGCCCCTTCAAGCTATATATTTTTTCAATAGTCTACTGAACAAACCATCATTATACAATAACTTGCCTAATTACCCTAACCTGCCTAGTTAACCTAATTAACCTAGTTAAGCCTTTAAATGTCACTTTAAGCTATAGAAGTGTCTTGAAAAATATCTAGTAAAATATTATTTACTGTCATCATTCATTCATTTTCTTGTCGGCTTTGTCCCTTGCGGGGTCGCCACAGCGGAATAAACCGCCAACTTATCCAGCACGATTTTACGCAGCGGATGCCCTTCCAGCTGCAACCCAGTACTGGGAAAACACCCATAAACACTCATTCACACTCATACACTACGGACAATTTTAGCTTACCCAATTCACCTGTACCGCATGTCTTTGGACTGTGGGGGAAACCGGAGCACCCGGAGGAAACCCACGCGAACGCAGGGAGAACATGCAAACTCCACACAGAAACGCCAACTGACCCAGCCTAGCCGAGGTTCGAACCTGCGACCCAGCGACGTTCTTGCTGTGAGGCAACAGCACTACCTACTGCGCCACTGCGTTGCCTTACTGTCATTATGGCAAAGTGAAAATAAATCAGTTATTAGAGATGAGTTATTAAAACTATTATGTTTAGAAATGTGTTGAAAAATTTCTCTCCGTTAAACAGAAATTGGGGAAAAAAATAAACGGGGGCTAATAAATCAGGGGGTTGAATAATTCTGATTGCAACTGTGTATACAGTATATATATATATATATATATATATATATATATATATATATATATATATATATATATATATATATATATATACAATAAATTAACTGTTAAAAGCTATCACAGGGTATATACAGGAATCAGAGATTTAAATTCATTACCTTTTAAGACCATTTTAAAGACTCTTTGCATACATTTTAAGACGTCATTACCCCTTCAGGTTTCAACCAGTAACATTGGCGACATTTTAACTTGCAGTATATTAACTAAATACTGATTGCAAGAAACAAATCCTAAACTAAAACTATTTATATACTGAATAAAAATGTTAATCCAACAAAAATAACAGTGTTTCCCTGGTTACTGCAGTAAACAAAGCAGCGTGATGTCAAATCTAGCAGGATTGTTTTAATTTCATAAACTGCACAGCATCCCAATATTCAAAGATTAAATTCAGGTAAACTTTAGTATACTGATACCGAAATTAATGCCTTGTAAAATAGCATTTAAGACTTTTTAATACTTTTTAAGGGCCTTAAATTTCTCTAAATTAATTTATCAATTTTTAATACTTCTTAAGACCCTGCGGACACCCTGCATTAGTTAGTCATTCGTTCATTTTCCTTCAGCTTAGTCCCTGGTTTATCAGAGCGGAATGAACCGCCAACTATTCCAGAATATGTTTTACGCAGCGGATGCCCTTCCAGATGCAACCCAGTACTGGAAAACACCCATTCACACACACACACTCATACACTACAGCCAATTTAGTTCATCCAATTCACCTGTAGCGCATGTGTTTGGACTGTTGGGGAAACCGGACCACCCAGAGGAAACCCACACCAACACGAGGAGAACATGCAAACTCCACACAGAAATGTCAACTGACCCAGCTGGGACTGGAACCAGCGACCTTCTTGCTGTGAGGCCACAGTGCTAACCAAGCCTTAGTTCAAATTAGTAGTAAGTAATAAAGTTATTGTGACTAATAACCCTAACTGTTCTGATTTTGACTGTAATGCAATAATGTGCCCCTTTTGTGAAGCTGCTTTGAAACAATAATTATTATGAAAAGTGCTATACAAATACACTTGCTTGAGTAAATGCTGCAGTGAGTGTGCAGAAGAGAACGCACCACTGTCTGGATGTTGTCCCTGCAGTCGGGCCAGCCTGCGGGCCGTCTCTAGCATCATCTGCTGGCTGTGTCTGTCTCTCCGCAGATCCTCCATGGCCTCCTGCAGCACTCGACTCCTCTGCTCCTCCAGCTGCCTCACTGACGCATCAACATCATCCACGTTCTCATTCACACTCGCCTGTTTATTGAGATCGTTCAACACACCGCCCGCATCTACTGAGACACACACAGATCAGAAACTCTTACATACTGAAAAAGTACAGTCAGGATACACATTTTAACTACTAAAATTCCAGGACTTTCAAGTCAATTTTCCTGACGTAATGTTTGATGTAGTGTCTACATATATGTAGTAAATAATAAGAAAAACAATGCATGTTTAAATTTATAACAGCATATCATAAAACAAGCAACAATCTATTTGGTTTTAATTTATTTCTATTTATTATATATTATACAATATATACACAGTTGAAACCAGAAGTTTACATACACTGTATAAAAATGCACATAACCATTTAAAAAAAGTCAGATGTTAATGTGACTAAACTGTTTCTCTTTTAGGTAAGTTAGGATTATCAGATTTGTTTCTGTTCTGCTTAATAGCAGAATAATGAGAGAGAGATTTTTGGAGAAATTGTTATAACTTTTCTTGAAAGTCAAGTTTACATACAATAAGATTATTCTGCCTCTGAAAAAGCTCAGATGATGGTGTCGAGGTTTTGGAAGTTTCTGATTGGCTAATTGACAACATTTGAGTTAATTGGAGGCACAACTGTAGAATAGTATTTAAGGAAAACCTCAAACACACTGCTTCCTTGTGTGACAACATGGGAAAATCAACAAGCCAGAATCAACAAAAAAGCCAGATTACAATTTGCTAAATTACACTGGGAAAAAGAATAATGTTTGGAGACATGTCCTGTGGTCTGATGGAGCTAAGATTGAACTGTTTGGCCATAATGACCAGTGTTACATTTGGAGGACAAAGGGGAAAGCTTACGAGCCTAGGAACACCATCCCAACTGTGAAGTATGGGGGCGGCAGCATCATGTTGTGGGGCTGTTTTGCTGCAGGAGGGACTGGTCCACTTCACAGCATAGACGGCATCATGAAGAAAGAACATTATGTAGAAATACTGAAGCAACATCTCAAGACATCAGCCAGGAAATGAAAACTTGGCCACAAATGGGTCTTCCAAACAGACCATGACCCTAAGCATACTGCCAAATTAGTTAAAATGTGCTGTAAGGACAACAGTGAATGTTTTGGAGTGGCCATCACAAAGCCCTGATCCTCAATCCTATAGAAAATTTGTAGGCAGAGTTAAAAAAAGCTTGTGCGAGCAAGACAGCCTACAAATCTGACTCAGTTACACCAATTCTGTCAGGAGGAATGGGCCAAAATTCCTGCAAACTATTGTGAGAAGCTTGTGGAAGGATTCCCAAAACATTTGACCAAAGTTATACAGTTTAAAAGCAAAGCTACAAAAATACCAAGGAAATGTGTGTAAACTTTTGACTGTCTAGAAATAATAAAAAAAAAATTCTCTCATTATTCTGGCATTTAGCAAATGTAAATGATTTAGGTAATCCTAACGGACCTAAAATAGTAAACGTTTAGTATGATTTACCATCAGACATTTTTTAAAAAAAATGGTCATGTTCCTTTTTTTAGAGTGTATGTAAACTTTCTGGTTTCAACTGTATTTATTTATTTATTTATTATCTATGTAAAATGAATTTAGAGAACGCTTACACAGCACTAATAACGTGAGAGTTATTAGTTTTTGGCCTAGGCGAGAAAAAAAACAAAGACAAGCAACCTATATTAAAGTATACAGATATTTATTAAACTTATTTCCAGGACTTATCCAGGCCTAATATATGCCATGTCAAAATTCAATGGCTTTTCCAGGTTTTTCATGATCGTATAAAGGCTGTACAGTGGGCGTTTTCTCTCTTTTTAAAGCAACAGGATTGAAAGAGCTTAATAAATGTGACCCTAAAGCACAAAAAGGCATATACGTTTGACAATACTCTGCATTGGTCTCCGGTCACGGCTTATATTAAGTTCAAATTAGAAATGCACAAAATACAATTTCAGCATCGATATCACAATGTGTGCATCTGCAATAGTCACATCGCAAGACGTCAAGCCATTTCAAGCGAGTTAAACCATTTAGACACAAGAAATTGTAAGGTTTGCCACTTTAACAAAGACGAATTGTTTATTTATACAATGATGAGATGATGCATTTGCTCTTTACATGGCGGACTTTGTAAGTGTAAAGACGGAACGTTTCACTAGTGAGAAAACAGTTAAACAGAGCATCTGCAGCACGAGGATAAAGAACGAGCTTCCTCCATTCAGCCTCTTTACTTTACTTTTACTCTTTACTCCTTTACTTTGGAGTAAGGAAACGGTGGAAACTCACTCCACTGAACACATCCATTAGCCTACACTAGGGCTGGGCGATATGGCAAAAAAAAAAAATCTCGATTTTTTTCATAAAGTTTGACCGATTCACGATTTCGATTTCGATTTTTTTATTTATTTTTTTATTAATTTTTTTTTTTAACTGTGTAACTACCTTACCAGCTTACCTTGTTCATTTAAATTTAAATAAATGCTGAAACTAGTTTTTTTCATGCTCACTTGTAAAAGAAAAGCAATAGTGTGACTAAACGCGGTTATGGCACTCTCTCGTATAGGGATGCTAAACATAGCTACAATAGAAGTCACAGCAGGTCATATGTTGTGCAGCTTTGGGCAAATTTTATTTGGAGAGAAAATGACCAAAATGTAACTTGAAGATTAAAAATGATTGGAGGGGAAATAAATATTCAAATCTCTGTACATAACAGAAAAATAAACAATGATAATGCAACAATAGTTTATCTGTATTAGTGGCATGGCAGAAATATATATTTAGACAGGCCTTGTCAAAGTGAGCGGGCACTTTCACTAATAAAAAATATAGCACTTAAATTATTTCATAACAATCAACAAAATAACAGCGACCAAAAAATGGTAATGATATAAAATATACTACATTTTGATGGTAAAATATAACCATTTAAACGATTTTGTATTTAAATATTAAATAACGAATGCATCAAGTTAAATATAAAAAAACGAATGAAACAACACACAGCATATCAGGATATAAAGGACTATATTTTGCAGAATGCTGCTCATTTATCTTTGTTATTTTATAGTTTTATTTTTGTTATTTTAATTATTTTTTGTCTTCATAAATAACTAACGAGCTGTAGACAAATATCTGCTTGACGTTTTAGAAAATATTTGTGCGTAGCTCCACCACCCAGTGTATATTAAAGATCACCGTGAAAAAAAAACCCCACAGAAACCTGTTACATATCTATATACATTTAAAGGTCTATCTTATATTTAACTGAATCGTATAATGGCCTATAGCTGAAATGTTGGAAATTGCTTTATTTTTATAAAACATTTGTCGATACGTATTGATATTTTTTGGAGTAAAAACTGCCAACATTTAAGAATCCATATTTATTTTATTCATTCATTCATTTTACTTGTTTATTGGTGCACATATGGGTTATGATTTAATTCATACAGTACCTTGACAGCTACTGTGCCACTCCGTAATTCAAGCAAAAGTCCAAATTAAAGAAAGATTTGACTTTCTGCGGTGACCGACATTTACAACACGCCATAACCGTCCTTCAGGTGGAGCGCGGGTCCCCGTCTCGCAGCTCGCGCGGGAGACACAGACGGCTGCGGGACGCGAACAACAGCACGACGCGCATGGAAACATTCGCGAAGCTGGCTGGCTGACTGCGGGGCGCTTGTTGCTCTAGCGCAGGGCTATTCAATTAGTTTGTCACGGGGGCCAGTTCATGAAAAGCATCCAAAACGAAGGGCCGGAGAGACATGACTTGCAATATAAATGATGACACAACTGCATTTAAGAGCTAATTATGTATTTTTGCTCCTTTAGACACCCACGTTGTATTTGTCTACATTAAAATGTTAATATATTGTATTTTGAAACTATATAATATCACTGCATTGTACAATAGGTTTTTTTTTAACAAACATTCAAATGTTGTATTTCACAGCACAACAAAATCAGTGTGTTGCTGAAGTAGGCTTTTTCTACATTCAGATACGTTCATATGTTGTGTTTTGAACTGCATAACAATTATGGATGCAACAATTATAGATTTTGGTTGTACGATTATATAGTGTGAAGAATAATCAGTGTTTCACAGTTATCACGTCTAATGTAAATTTAAGCTTAATATTAGCTAGATTTAGATCTGGACATCCCTAACTAATATTAAAAAACCTTTAAAAGGCATTTTCATTAGTAATAGTTTTTATGCTGAAGGTTTTTCTGTGCTTATAGGGCTACACAATTTAATTATGTGTGTGGAACGGGAGAAAATAATATAATAATAATTGTTATGAAGGTCGGCGCAAATATTTAGATTAACTGTTGTTATCATCTTCGTTCATACATACATAATCATTTTAATAATAGTTCGTCCAACATGTCTTTTGTTTACATTGCACTGAAAGCTAAGCACAACTCTCACCGTTACAGCATGAGATGTTTTCTACTGCGTGCGCGAGCGCATATTGGCATATATTCTTACGACATAAACTTGCGCGCGGGAAAGACGTGATAAGGGAACGGCCCGCGGCTATAGTTATTACAGTGTGCGTGCGTATTAGCTTCGGTGGACAAGCTCGGATCTTTAAACTAGCGCACAGTTGGCTACTTGGCTTAACTTTGTTCAGCAGTTTCGTTTCGTGCGGCAGAACAGAAATGCGGCTTAGAGAAGCCTTTACGATTAATTAACCATGACGAATTAAAGCGCAGTTAATAGTGAAATCGGTTAATCGTTGCATCCCTAATAACGATATCAGTGCATTGTACAAAAAACATTTCTACAAACATATTCAGATGTATTTGGCTGCTCTCGCCACTGTCAGGTGACTCACGCTCTGCGCAGCTCATGCTGTATTGAACAGACGCATGTCACTTCATAACTAGCGGTCGTTTTTTGACTGAACTAAATTTATTCTTGATGTCTTGGTCACACTATTTGGAGGGCCAGAACAAATTGCCTCGGGGGCCGGGTTTGGCCCGCGGGCCGCCAATTGAATAGCCCTGGTCTAGCGGGAAAATGTCCCGGTGTTCCCAAAGGCCGGTCCGCCCTGGCGCGCTTCCGCTACCAGCTGTGGCAGCACATCAACAGAGCCGCGACGTCAACACACAGAATCAGCACAATTCAGCACGGTTGTCTAACAGTTTAGAAAGGTTTGGCACAATAGTGGAAAAGCGGCTTTAATATTTTTATTAAAAAACCGCGATTCCTCGATTTTGTAAAAAATAAAATCGTCTTAAAACGTAAATTCGAATTAATCGAAAAAATCGGAAAAACCGCCCAGCCCTAGCCTACACATTTAATTTAGTTTGTTAAGCACAAAAATTTGTTTTAAAACTATTTCTAAATTCAGTTCTAATTTCCAGCAAAGGAATAAATGAACAATAATAATGAAGTGTGGTCAAACAACTGAGTTACATCCAAACAAACGTCCTGTTCTTATTCCCCATATGGTGATGCAGACGTCTCCAAAACCCCACAGGTGGTCAAATCTACACTTGTGTTTATTAAAACAGATATAAATATGCAGATAATAAATAATGCTGATAATAATAATAACATTTATACTAATGCAAATTGTCATGAAAAAAAAGCTGAAAGAGCCCCCCGAGGTGAAGAAGGCATGGAGGCAGTGGTTTTTATATTTATGTAGAAAATAATCATTTTAAAACAATTGAATTGTTTTATATGTAAATATATTTGTGTATTGCTCTATATCCTGTGTGTATTCAGCAATATGTAAGCATTTGGACCTGCACAGGTGCATAACTAACGCGCTGAACTTCAGAGCAGCTTTTAGTTGGTCAATGGTGCAATCTATTTCAGTTCCTCAAAATTGCAACGCGCCAACAACGCACGTTAACACACCTCCTTTTCAGACCAGCACACCCATGAGTCTATAAAGTGATGCAAATGGATTTGCTATTTAAACAACGTGGTGCAAAACGTGAAAATGACTGTTGCACTAGTCTGAAAATATCAACAAATCGTGCCAAACACGCCTTGCATCTTATTGCGCTAACTTCCTAACTGTGCATTTACACCAAAAACGGCAAGAGCGGCAAAGTAGCCGGCAGTCATTCATTTTTAATGGGAGCTGTTGGCGATAAGCAGCGAGGAGCGGCGTGGCATGTCTTCGCCGGTGTGGGCGTCAAGAGTGAGTTGAAATCAAGTCAACTTTATGGTACAAGCTATGATGCGGTTCGGCGGCAAGCAATCAGAATGTTGAAGTCCACTGCTTGAGAAGAGTCCAGAAAACTCAGTCCTGTAAACTGTGGTTCCGGTCACAGTTGTTCCCAAGGGTTTGATCATAGGGGGTTTGATTATTGTGGTCACCGGATTTCCAATTATTTATGATGTTTTCTTACAGGGACATACATAAAAAAAGTTACTGGCGAGTTACTGATGTGCATTAATGTTATATATATATTTTTTTTCTTAAAAAAGCAGGAATCTCATGCTAACTATAACGACAGTACAAAACAGTATTGCTGCATCTGAATATTTCAGACATATGGACACATATTGGATAAGTGGAGCAAAGCCACACCACGAGCAACAACTTGATCTTCCATTGTTAAATGAACTTGATAAGAAGCGAGCAACATTTTCACGCTACAAAACATGTTTTTATGTGGGAACGTAACGGAGTTGCTGATATGACCATAACTTTGATGCTCTCACCGCCTTCGTTGTGAACACACAGTAAGACTTTAAGGATCCGCGGATACTCAGTATATAGTATAAAATTATGTATTGAGCTGTTTTGACTCTTGCCTTATAAAACTGTTTATAATACTACCGTCTGAAGATGAATTCTGGTTATCAATAGCAGCTTCCTCTGTCATCTGTGTGATTAGATCATTGGTCTGTTCGGTTTGACTCCTGCTGTCCGGCGGCTGATGAACCTGCACACATTTAACACATGTATAAAACATGCTAGGGCTGCATGATAAAGAGAAAGTAAGCAATACTGTTATAGAGTACTGCGGTAATAATTATAGTAATCACAGGCCGTGGGGCTTGGGAAGGTGCAGGTCGGCCTTGTAGAGCAGCGAGACGCTCCTCCATTTCTGTAGTTGACGCCACAGGCTGAAGAGGAGCTTTCAGAGCTGCCAGACGAGACTCCAGCTCCTTCTCTGAGGGTATAGACTCTGAAAGAACACACACAGAAAATATAGATAAATGATTTTGGGTTTTATTTTAATCTAGTTTTCTTGTTTTTACAGATTCAATACAAATTAAATTGTTTTAATTATTACTTTAATGTATTTAAAATATATTATACATAATATTGAGAGTTAATTGAATATATATATATATATATATATATATATATATTCATTCACTGGCCACTTTATTAGGTACACCTGTCCAACTGCTTGGAGAAGAGAGGGGATTTAAGTGACTTTGAACGTGGCATCGTTGTTGGTGCCAGACAGTAATTTCAGAAACTGCTCATCTACTGGGATTTTCACGCACAACCATCTCTAGGATTTACAGAGAATGGTCTGACAAAGAGGAAATATCCAGTGAGCGGCAGTTCTGTGGGCGCAAATGCCTTGTTGATGCCAGAGGTCAGAGGAGAATGGCCAGACTGGTTCCAGCTGATAGAAAGGCAACAGTAACTCAAATAAGCACTCAAATTACAACCGAGGTCTGCAGAAGAGCATCTCTGAACACACAACACGTCCAACCTTGAGGCGGATGGGCTACAGCAGCAGAAGACCACACCGGGTGCCACTCCTGTTAGCTATGAACAGGAAACTGAGGCTACAATTCACACAGGCTCACCAAAACTGGACAATAGAAGATTGGAGAAACGTTGCCTGGTCTGATGAGTCTCCATTTCTGCTGCCACATTCGGATGGTCGGGTGAGAATCTGGCGTCAACAACATGAAAGCATGGATCCATCCTTCCTTGTATCAACGGTTCAGACTGGTGGTGTAATGGTGTGGGGGAGATTTTCTTGGCACACTTTGGGCACGTTAGTACCAATTGAGCATCGTGTCAACGTCGCAGCCTACCTGAGTATTGTTGCTGACCATGTCCATCCCTTTATGACCACAGTGTGCCCATCTTCTGATGGCTACTTCCAGCAGGATAACGCACCATGTCATAAAGCGTGAATCATCTCAGACTGGTTTCTAGAACATGACAATGAGTTCACTGTACTCAAATGGCCTCCACAGTCACCAGAGCTCAATCCAATAGAGCACCTTTGGGATGTGGTGGAACGGGAGATTGGCATCATGGATGTGCAGCCGACAAATCTGCAGCAACTGTGTGATGCTATCATGTCAATATGGAGCAAAATCTCTGAGGAATATTTCCAGTACCTTGTTGAATCTCTGCCATGAAGGATTAAGGCAGTTCTGAAGGCAAAAGGTGTCCAACCCGGTACTAGTAAGGTGTACCTAATAAAGTGGCCGGTGAGTGTGTGTGTATGCATGTATGTATGTATGTATATATATATTTTTTTTCATTATTATTTTTTTAATCAAATGTATTTACATAAAACTGAATTTAATTAAATTTAATCCAATTATTATTTTTATCCACTTTTAATTGAATAGTTGTATTTATACAAGTATAAGGCTGGACACTTCTCTCATTCATTTGCAGATTTATAGACAGTAAAAACAGCTCGTTCTGCTGCTTGATGTTGCAAACTGATATTTGTATTATATTACTCTACTTTTTATGTATAGTCCTGAACACACTTGTCTGTAGAGCGAGTAGTTTTACCATTTTCTGCAGATTATTATTCCTAGTCATTTCTCCCATAGGAAACTGAATCAGAAGTTCTAAAACAAACTGCAAAAACAAGCGCACTTCAGCATCGAAAAATAAGGTCAATCAACAGCAGTTTGTGTCAGCTCTTACTGGGTTTGGTCTCCTCCTTCAACTTGTTGAGCCGTTCTGCAATGATCTGGTCTTCTTTACTGAGTCCTCTTGTTGAAATCAGACTCACGGCATTGTCTTTTGCTCCTGCTGGTCTCGACGGCTGTTTCTGCTGAACTTGTTTGGCTTCAAAAGCAGCAACTCGTCTGTAAAAAAAAACACAGATCAGTCAGTGTTAATCCAGGATTTCAGCAATTCAGACTCACAAAATATTCTTCTTTTCTTACTTCTTGTAGTTTTCAGGTGGAGACCATCGGCCAGCATCAGTCTGCTTATCTGAACTGCACAAAAACAGCTGTCATTAGTGCATGAGTTAACAATATACAGATTAAATAGAAAATAGGGATGCGCAATAAAATTCAAGACAAAATTATTATCTCTCCTGTGAAATTTTTATTCTTTTTAAAATATTTTCAAGCACTGTTTAATGGAGAGAATATCATTTTTCAGCATAATGGCTTTAATAACTAAATTCTAATTCATTTAGTCTTTGCCATAATAACAATATATAATAACTTTACTAGTTAATTTGCAAGATAATAGTAAAAGTGTGATTTAAAGTCTTAACTAGGTTAATTAGATTAACTAGGCAAGTCATTTGGCAACAGTGGTTAGTTCTGTAGACAATTGAAAAAGTTATTTTGTTAAAATTATTATTAAATTAGGGCATCACAGTGGTGCAGTGGGTAGCACAATCGCCTCACAGCAAAAAGGTCGCTGGTTCGAGCCCCGGCTGGGTCAGTTGGCATTTCTGTGTGGAGTTTTCATGTTCTCCCCATGTTGGGGTGGGTTTCCTCCGGGTGCTCTGGTTTCCCCCACAAGTCCAAATACATGGTACAAGTGAATTGGGTAGGCTAAATCGTCTGTAGTGTATGTGTGTGAATGAGTGTGTATGGGAGTTTCCCAGTGATGGATTGTAGCTAAAAGGGCCTCAGCTGCATAAAACATATGCTGGATACGTTGGCGGTTCATTCCGCTGTGGCGACCCCAGATTATTTAAGAGACTAAGCTGAAAAGAAAATGAATGAATGATTATTAAATGAATCATTATTATAAGGCGGCTAATAATATTGACCTTATAAATGTAATATAAAATGATTCCAGCCAAACTAAATGAAATAAGACTCTCCATATAAAAACAAATTGATATATAAGAAATAATGTGAAAAAAACATTTCACAGAAGTGTTGATTTTTTCTACAACTGCATTTTGAAAAAATATTGTCATGGCAATAATAATATCAGAATCAGAAAGAGCTTTATTGCCAGGTTTGTTCACACATACGAGGAATTTGTTTTGGTGACAGAGCTTCTACAGTGCAACAGAATTACAGAGACAGGACTAAAAAACAGATAATAAATATATTTTAAAAAGTGAATGCAAATATACAAATTGACAAGTGTCTGTACAGCTATATTACTATATACAACATAATATGTGCAGCTGTTATGTGCAAATTGGCATGTAAAGTGTGTTGTTAAATAAGTGTATGTGTGTATAAAAAGTGTATAGCAGGTAGTGATGTTGGTTCCACAATTATTATCATCAAGTGTTCATGAGATGGATTGCCTGAGGGAAGAAACGGTTTCTGTGTCGGGCTGTTCTGGTGCGCAGTGCTCTGTAGCGTCAACCAGAAGGTAAAAGTTCAAACAGGCAGTGTGCTGGGTGTGAGGGGTCCAGAGTGATTTTGGCAGCCCTTCTGCTCGCTCTGGATAAGTACAGTTCTTGGAGAGTAGGGAGGGTTATACCAATGATTCGCTCAGCAGTCCGAAATATTCGACTTAGTCTTCGGAGGTCGGATTTGGTAGCAGCGCTAAACCAGACAGTTATTGATGTGCAGATGACTGATACAATGATGGAGGTGTAGAACTGTTTCAGCAGCTCCTTTGAGAGGTTGAACTTCCTCAGCTGACGAAGAAAGTACAGCCTCTGTTGAGCTTTTTTGACAATGGAGTCAATGTGAGTGTCCCACTTCAGGTCCTGAGAGATGGTGGTGCCCAGGAACCTGAATGACTCCACTGCTGCCACAATGCTGTCCATGATGCTCAGTGGGGGGAGAGCAGGGGGGTTTCTCCTGAAGTCCACTATCATCTCCACTGTTTTGAGCGTGTTCAGCTCCAGGTTGTTGTGACTGCACCAGACAGCCAACTCCTTAACCTCCTTAATTTATGCAATATTATATATATTATATAATATATGCAATATTCGTATCGCAGAGGTGTGATAAATTACATTTACTTTGTGTCAACAAAACGACAAAAGTGAATAATTACATTACTTTCACTTAAATTTCATTTTTAATTGAATAGTTATATCTATATAAATATTTACTTATATATAATTTCCCCCTGACAACAACTACTAAAGTAATCTAACATAATCGAATAAAGAAATACACATTCCTTCACAGCAGTTTTACAGAAATATCTTGTTATCTTCATGCCTTATCTTTCATGCATATTGGAATGATCCATTAATTCAATTCAATTCATCTTTATTTGTATAGCGCTTATACAATGTAGATTGTGTCAAAGCAGCTTCACATGGAAGATTATAGTGAATTGAAACAAAGTCAGTTCAGTTTTCAGAGATTAAGTTCAGTTCAGTTCAGTTCAACTCAGTTTAGTGTGGGTTAATAATCACTACTGAGAGTCCAAACACTGAAGAGCAAATCCATCGATGCGCAGCTCTACAGATCCCGAACCATGCAAGCCAGTGGCGACAGCGGCGAGTAAAAAAACTTCACCAATTGGCGAAAGCGAAGATTTAAAAAACCTCGAGAGAAACCAGGCTCAGTTGGGCACGACCATTTCCCCTATGGCCAAACGTCTTGTGCAGAGCTGCAGTCTAGGCGCAGGAAGCTGGACCTCAGCGAAGACTCGTCTGTCCTTGCAGCATCACAGGAGTCAGTCTCATGTTCTCACTCCACGACGACCACCACAGCAGCTGCTCAGGATACGGCCTGGTCCAGAAAACCTTGGGATCATCTCGTCGCTGGTTTCGGATCGCGTTAGTGGCACTGTCCATTAAGCAACTAATATTTGCGGTATAATATACAGTGCTTTAAGCGGACCTATTATGCCCCTTTTCACAAGATGTACAATAAGTACAACAAGCAAGGGTTAATAATTTTGTCTTTAATTGTATTTTGAAAAATTATTGTTATTAACAATAGTATATGCCGTATTCGTATTGCAGATGTGTGCTAAATTACATTTATTTTACATGTCAAAACCGAATAAGAATATCTGCTGAGGTCATTTAGTGTTTTATTTCAACCTTGACATCATTTTAATAGCCTTGATAAGCTTTAATTAGATCAAATAAATATAGGGATGCACAATATATAGGAGGTCATATCGATATCGGCTGCTAAATGCTATTTTTAATGTTATTGTTATCGATTAGAAAACAAAATTAGGACAATATCACCCTTGCAGCCCAAGACCGGTTACTCACTGTCAGTACCTGGATGGGGGACCACATGGGAAAACTAGGTTGCTGTTGGAAGTGGTGTTAGTGAGGCCAGCAGGGGGCGCTCAACCAGTGGTCTGTGTGAGTCCTAATGCCCCAGTATAGTGAAGGGGACACTATACTGTCAGTGAGCGACATCTTTTGGATGAGACGTTAACCGAGGTTCTGACTCTCTGTGGTCATTAATAATCTCATGGCACTTCTTGTAAAGAGTAGGGGTGTAACCCTGGTGTCCTGGCCAAATTCCCTCCATCAGCCCTTACCCATCATGGCCTCCCAATCACCCCCATTCACTGAATTGGCTCTATCACTGTCTCTCCACTACACTTATAGCTGGTGTGTGGTGAGCGCGCTGGCGCCGTTGTCCTGTTGCTGCCGTCGCACCATCCAAGTGGATGCTGCACACTGGTGGTGGTGTGGAGAGACCCCCCTCATGATTGTGAAGCGCTTTGGGTATATGGCCATACACAATAAATGCGCTATATAAATAAACATTACATTACAATATCTTTAAGCTGATAATTGATGTATTTTTCTTCCTCTGGTTGAACCACTTTCATATGGCTTGCTGCCTGACACTTATTATTTTACTGGTATTTTGATGTTGGTTATTTTTCAGTGACTTAGTTGCTTTATTTATTTATTTTTTTTAGTCAGGTAGTAGATTTTATTTTTATAAAAGAAAGTTGGCCATAGAAAAGAATAGCTAGTTAATAAAGTTTAGAGATCAGTTCAAACTTTTAAAAAAAGTTAAGCTTTTATAATAAAACCAGTTGTTCACTTCATGGGTTAGCCGTTTGTTTCTGCAATCATGCAGAAAAATGTGAAAACATTACATATGTCAGCTAATATATCAGCTATCGGCCTCCAAATCTAAACAGTTACTGATATCGTACCATATTTAGTAGGAGCATCCCTACTATTATCTGCTTATTTTAGAATGATCATTACATACATACACTACCTGTCTTGATGTGGATCCCAGTTGTAAGAGCAACAAATAATAACTTAACTTCTAGTTGATCATTTGTAAAAGTGGCAGAAGGTGGATTTTTCTGATGAATCATCTGTTGAACTGCATCACAATCATCACAATACTGCAGAAGACCTACTGGAACCCACATGGACCAAGATTCTCACAGAAATGAGTCAAGATGGAAAAATCATGGTTTGGGGTTACATTCAGTATGGGGGCGTGCAAGAGATCTGCAGAGTGGATGATCAACATCAACAGCCTAAGGTATCAAGACATTTGTGCTGCCCATTACATTACAAACCACAGGAGAGGGACAATTCTTCAGCAGGATAGCGCTCCTTCTCATACTTCAGCCTCCACATCAAAGCTCCTGAAAGCAAAGAAGGTCAAGGTGCTCCACGATTAGCCAGCCCAGTCACCAGACATGAACATTATTGAGCATGTCTGGGGTAAGATGGAGAAGGCATTGAAGATGAATCCGAAGACTCTTGATGAACTCTGGGAGTCCTGCAGGAACGTATTCTTTGCCATTCCAGATGACTTTATTAATAAGTGATTTGAGTCATTGCAGAGATGTATGATGCAGTCCTCCAAGCTCATGATGGAGTCAGACACAATATTCATTCTGTTTCCACTGCAGTATGACTTTATATTCTATACTGGACATTATTTCTTGTCTAAGCAGAGTCAGACCTTACTGTCCTAATGAAATCATTCAACATCAAGACATGATCATAATTTATTGTGGTCAAATAAGCATAACCTAGAGGCCTTTGCTTTTCATATAAACCACTTCTGATACCAAATGATCAACTAAAAGTCGAGTCATTATTTGTTGTTCCTAAAATTTGGATAGGCGACCAGACTTTTGTCAGGTAGTATATATGATTAATAAATTGTAAATAAAAATAGCACTTCTTGACTCTAGGGTAATGTTATATCACAATACCGCATATTTTCTCAGTATCGTGCTGCACTGTTATAGAAGTATGATTAATATGTTTGTCTTACTGACCTTGTTAAGTTCCCAAAACACTGTTTACAGACTTTCTGCTGACCGTTTCCATATTTTGGCACCACAGCATTGAATGTCAGACAGCCAGAACAGAAAGAACGACCGCAGCTCTTACATCCCAACTGCAGAAACACAAACCAGAGTCAAACACCTACAAATAACGCGTTTAAATAGGATAATCTGCATTTACAGACGCTAACCTCCTTTTTGAAGAGAGTGAACTTTGATGCACAGCAGTAGCAACGACTATCCATACTGAGATTCCTCAGGGAAGCACATAAACACGTCTGAAGAGGCCAGTTTGACGGTTTAAAAGCTTACGGTTATACATTAAATACATACAATTATTATACGATGAGAATTCAGGTGCACTTCATCAATTGCGTTCTTGAATCACAGAATGTAAATATAGGAAATGTTGAGAAAACTGGGTTGTGTAGGGAAATGTAGTTTTATAGGGTTAACACAACAATCATCGCGCTACATTTGAATCCGACATTAAACTCGGTTTCCCAGAATGCAACATGACAGCCACGCTGAAACTGACGTTGAGTTGGGATCTCATATTCATATAGTATTCGTGACATAGAAAAATAAAGGAAAAATCAACAGCGCTATTTTAATGTATTAAAAATACAAATGCTACTGTTTAATTATAAAACAACATACGGTTTTAATTTCAGCGAACTGACACGTGGTCACGTGAGCGTCCCGTCCAATCAGATCCTCGTTGGCGCGCTTCCGGTTTTTGTTCAAATGTTTTTTCATCAGTGCGACTGCAAGCAGACAACAGAAATCACACAAGAGCGAGAAGTACAGAAAACATATCGGATATTTGCAGAATTTTACTGCATAAAGACGTTGTTTTGACGAAGAGACGCATAATACGGAGACTGGCGGAACCAAATGTAAGTTTTATTTGTTTTTACAGGGTAAGTTAGTTGATGTGTTTTGTTTTGCAGACATATTTCCACGTTGAGTACAGTAACAGCTAATAAAAGTGTTTTTGTGCTTATTTTCTTACTTTAAGAGAAAATTTATTGTTTTCCATTCATTTACTAGACAATCAAACGCTTTAAGGTTACCTTACAATAAGTTTTTAATGTGTCTCATACAACGTGCAATTTTTAAAAGGCACATATTATGCAAAAATCACTTTTATAAGGGGTTTAAACACAGTTGTGTGTCAGCAGTATGTGAATATCTCCAGCCCCTAATGGTAAACATTAATTAATTGCATTTTTTTATAAGCACACTTGATAAAAACAGTGCAGAAACACTTTGATTGACATTCTCCCTTTGTACTTGTCATCAGAGGGAGAAAGCCCCGCCCACTAGTGCCCATCTCTCCCTCATTAGCATAAACGGCAGCCCTGAGTGAGAAGCAGCTGTCTGTCCATGAGCCATTATGCTGTGTTCACACCAGATGTGGAAGAAGCGACAAGCGCGAGTGACTTACATGTTAAGTCAATGCAAAGTCGTGATTAGACATCCTGCGGCGTGATACGCGTAAGTGGCGCGGCGTGAATTGCGCGTTTGACGCGCGAATCGTTCAAATTCAAAAATCTGATTTTCAGCGGACATTCGCACCGCGGTAACAAATCAGGAGCTTGCTCTTGTTCTTGTGGGGGCATGATTGTGACGTAGCACCTGTTGTTGGTGTCCCGGGGGAAATCCTCCAGCCGACGCCGACAACAGTTCTTCAAACTGCGCTCGGCTCAGTCAGAAGCACCGCTGAAAGCCTCCGTCATCCAGGTTAAGTTTCTGGAGGAGTTTATGAGCTCACAGAGCTGGGTGGATCTAGTGGACTCAGACACTGCTCCAAACGTATCGATGCTGTTTTTCAGCCTTCATAAAGCACATAAACACAGTTATTTTATCAATAAAATCCATGTTAGCCATTTAGCAACGAAGCTACAGTCACCGGGCAGACAGAAGCCCTGCCATCACGCGAATTCGCGTCTGTTCTGAAGTGAATTTGACACGCGAATGAAGCTAGTAAACAAATGTTCACGTGTCTATTTACGCGCGAATAGAGCAATTTATCCTCGCGTTCCGCATCTGGTGTGAACACAGCATGAGAGTGTTTGAGCTGCTGAAGATAATGTCAGCATAGACTAAGAGGATTATAGATGTGGAGTTTTAGATGAAGCACAAAGGAACAGCGACAGGAGCGACATAGACTGACAGAAGCATGAAGCACAAACTCACACTGAAGCACACATTTGACCTTTCACACCGATAACGTTGGTCTTGCTTTGAATTTGCCACGATGCTGATGCACAGGCTTTTAAAACTCCACCTTCTTTTGAAAAGCGCACAATCTCATTTGAATTTAAAGCGACAGTCACCAAAACAGCACTATTAGTATGAATGCCTAAAAGGGGCAGCTTCAAAGAGTTATAAAACATTATTTGTGTGCTAATTTCAGCTGAAACTTCACTACGCATCTTGTAAATAGGGGCATAATAGGTCCCCTTTAAATCATTATGGGGTGACGCGGTGGCGCAGTAGGTAGCACGTTCGCCTCACAGCAAAAAGGTCGCTGGTTCGAGCCTCGGTTGGGTCAGTTGGCATTTCTGTGTGGAGTTTGCATGTTCTCCCCGCGCTCACGTGGGTTTCCTCCGGGTGCTTCTCTTTCCCCCACAAGTCCAAAGACATGTGGTACAGGTAAATTGGGTAAGCTATAAATTGGCCGTAGTTTATGTGTGTGAATGAGTGTATGGGCGTTCCCCAGTGATGGGTTGCAGCTGGAAGGGCATCCGCTGCGTAAAACATATGCTGGATAAGTTGGTGGTTCATTTCGTTGTGGCGACCCCAGATTAATAAAGGGACTAAGCCAAAAAGAAAATGAATGAATGAATGAAACGATATATATATGTCAGCCAATCAGTGTTTGTTATTGTGTCTGTAGATTGCAACAGCAGCCATGGCAGAGTGTGATGCTGAATGGGAATACAGTAAGGAAAATATCCAGCCTTTGAGACAAGGCCGTTCGGTGTCAGCCCTTCATCAGGCTCTCTGTCAGCAGCAGGAGGGAAACCACACAGCCCTCAATCTCAAGAAACAGTAAGTGTGTTTTTAATAAAACAATACACAATATATCGTTTCAGCATCGTTATCGCAATGTGCACATCTACAATGTCGAATCAGGATTATAGCAGAGTAAGCATTAAAAACACACACGATTGTGGAGCAATTGCAAAGTTTAACCGCAAAGTTTCTAAAAAATGGTATCATTTGCATGAGATGTGCGCATTTCAAGCCAGTCTAAAGCATTCAGGCACAGAAAATTAAAGTTTTAGTAACTTCAAGAAACATTTATTGTATTTTTGTGCAGTATATATGCAATGAAGATTATACAGTGCTATTTATTTTACATTAAATTTTTCAATTTGTGACCCTGAATACTGTTAGACTCCCAGAAAAAAACATTTAAGCATTTATTTCATTTGTAGCCTCGCTTTACTGTATTTATCATTGCTTGTGATTTGGTTTATTACATTTAAAGGGCCACGAAACCCCCTGTCTCAGCAGGGTGTTTTCACACCTCTGTTTTGAAAAAAGTCAGGAAAGTTGGGCGTGTCCAGCTCTGGGAGTGTGGGAGTGTCGGGGGAGGGAAAGAGGATAAGATTTTGCATAGAAGGGAGTTAACATTTGGGCACGCGCTAAGTTTGACAGGAAAAACAAACACACAGAGGCTGATTTGATACGGCGAATAAGAGAAAAAAATCCTCCGCATTTCTCTGTACGTATGTACTCGGTAGGTAGCGTCAGAAAGCCGTGTGTGTATAGACTATCCTGTCACAAATTGCAGCGAAAATCCTGCACGACGGGAATAGTTTGTGTTTATATGTTTACACTCGGAGAGCAGCATTTAAACAAAGGGCAGTCCACTGCAAACACTTGCCAAATCTGTAGACAGACAATCAAACTGGAGCTGTGTCTTTTTATTAAAAGGAGACGAGCGGCAAATCCGGATTTCACCATTTCCAGATGAGAAAAAGCTCTCGGGTAAAAATGTTCCTTACAAACGCGTTTCTGTCGCGTGTCGCATGCACTGTAATCCACACGTGAGTCCAGCAGCTCTCTCATAGAGGGAAAATGAAAACAAAACCTTCGTTGCAACACACTAATAACACCTACGATTTTGTCTTGAAATTCTTGTTCTTTCACTTGTTTTGGCAACACAACGTGGCGTCTCTCTGCCGTCTGAACAGTGTAAACTGGTAAACAGTCTCCGGAGCTATCATGCATATTAATGAAGTTTCACGTCATACACAATAGAGCGCGCTGATTGGTTTGAAGCACGTCTTTCTCATGAATTCATACTGTGCACTCAGATACGTAAGAACGTCCTAGAAAAGACAGACAGCCACTCTCCAGCTGGATTTACACCCAAGTATCTCATGGCCGTGACACAGCTTCAAAAATTCGTTTCAAACCGGAAGAACGAATTTGCTCAAAATAACGCAAAAACAACCAATTTTCACTTTTTAGTGCAATATATGTGTCCTGATAGTGTTTATAGCAGCGTGGGACACAGATATGACTGTCAACAGCTCAACAAATGTGTTTTGGTGTTTCGTGACCCTTTAACTACAAAATCATCCTATTATTGTCCTAAAATTATTACATAACATATGTAAATAACAAATTTTCTTAAAATTATTCATTGTTTTCACATAAAGCTATTATTTTTATTTGTTAATATTATACTCGATATCGCAATATGTATCGCAGAAAAATAAAATATTGCAGCCCTAATACACAAGCAGAAGCAGCCATTGATTCCCATAGTATTTTTTTGTTTGTACAATGGAAGAATATTCATCAGTATATGTTCCTCACCAGAACAAGTGAAGGATGAGGAAATGATGACAAGTTTCATTTTTGGATGAATTATCCCTTTAATATAGCGGTGTTTGTTTTGTAGAGAGTTTGAGTCTGAGCTGCGGCTGTATGATGGAGACGATCCTCTGGATGTTTGGGTCAGGTATGGAGAAAAGATTAATTATGGCTGCAAAGCACATGTTTACTTTGAATGCAAATTGCATTTAATTGTTTTTATAATTTCTGCAGGTATATAAAATGGGCAGAACAGACGTACCCACAAGGTGGAAAAGAGAGCAACATTTCAGTGCTTCTTGAAAGAGCGGTCATGCGCTTTACGGCTGACCAGAAATATCACAATGATGTCCGCTATGTTGAACTCTGGATCCAGTTTGTGAGTGACAAACCTTAAAGAATTAGTGCACTTCCAGATCATTCACTCTTCTCTTTGTCATCTTTATTTGTGTGTTTCTTCAGTTGAAAAGAAATGACGGTTTTTGAGGAAAACATGCAGGATTTTTCTCCATATACTGGCCTTGAATGGTTTGAGCTTTTTAATTACAGTTTCAATGCAGATTAAAATACTTTAAAGGTCCTGTGAAGTACTGTGAAATGTGCATTTTTATTCAGTGTTTAACGTAATCTCAACCGATACATAAAGAGGGCGGGGCATAGAGTAGCTACTCCCAGCCAATAGCATGTTGTTTTATCACCAATCTGCCAGTGGAAGTGGTTGAGCTCAAGCATTTACATGTTTATATCATTTTATTGATTACCTAAATGCAAATTTTGTCACTGTTTTTGTGTGCACTAGCTTTTAGATAACCTAAAAACTAGGGGTGTAAACCTACACTGGTCTCACGGTTCGGTTACGATTATTATGCCATCGATTCGGTTCAATTCGATATCTCGGTGCATTGACGATGCTTTCCGTGCATAATTTGATTTTTTTCTTTACAACACAAGAAATTTTTATGGTGGCTTGAGAAAGCCACCATTCTGATATTCTACATAAACTTCTTCTTCTTCTTCCGTCTTCTGAGACAAATTTTAAAGTGTATCTCCTCCTAAACCTTTTAAGCTACACCCTTCAAACTTTCGTCAAACTTTCAAACTGGTCTGACTCGGGTTGCTATATCTTTTCTAACTGATCCGACTATCGGTTTTCCGAAAAACGACTCAGAAAATTCCCAAAAGTCCCATTGACTTAACATTGGGTCAAACTTTGTGAGCTCATAACTCTGCATCAGACTGTCCTACAGACTAGAGTCTGGCCTTATTCAACTCAATCTAGCCAGGAGCCAATCACTGATGACCTTTAAACTTACTAGCCACTCCCTAGCAACCACTTACAGCACCCTAGCAACTGTCCCATAGACTTCCATTGTAAAAGACTGTCATTGACTTAACATTGGATCAACCTTTGTGAGCTCATAACTCTGCATCAGACTGTCCTACAGACTAGAGTCTGGCCTCATTCAATTCAGTCTAGCCAGCAGCCAATCACTGATGACCTTTAAACTTACTAGCCACTCCCTAGCAACCACTTACAACACCCTAGCAACTGTCCCATAGACTGTGGCTATTCTAACACATGCTAATAGTTTTAACATCCTACTGACATGCTAATTTTGCTAGAAAGATGCTAGCAACACACTAGTGACATGCTAATTCATGCTAGAAACAAGCTGATTCATGCTAGAATCAGGCTAGTAACATGCTAGAATCATGCTAGTTAACATGCTAATTCATGCTAGAATCATGCTAACAACATGCTAATTCATGCTAGAATCATGCTAGTAACATGCTAATTCATGCTAGAATCATGCTAACAACATGCTAATTCATGCTAGAATCATGCTAACTACATGCTAATTCATGCTAGAAACAGGCTAGTAACATGCTAATTCATGTTAGAATCATGCTAGTAACATGCTAATTCATGCTCGCACATCGCACATAGGGGATAAATGACGTCAGTGCGTAATAACCGGTTATGATCGATTACTGAACCAATTTCGAATTGTCCCCATCTGCATCGCGGTGCACCGAAGAAACGATTAATTTTGACATCTCTACTAAAAACGAACAATACTGGTCCTAAAAAAACACTTTTAATATCATGGGATCTTAAATGATCCCAGAGCAGGAATTATCATCTAATATAGAAAATTATCAATAATGTAATTTTCAACCACAAAAGCTTGTCTGGAAATAGTTCTAGGATGCAAAATTTTGTGGTTAAAGCATATGGTTTGTTTAAAAGAAATTATTAATCCTTCTGTGAATTTTTTTTCAACACGTGATGTTTGACAGATGTTTTACAGTATTTCTTTTTTTTTTTTTCGTCTTTTGGATGAGATGTTAAACCGAGGTCCTGACTCTCTGTGGTCATTAAAAATCCCATGGCACTTCTCGTAAAGAGTAGGGGTGTAACCCCGGTGTCCTGGCCAAAGTCCCTCAATCGGCCCTTACCCATCATGGCCTCCTAATCATCCCCATCCACCGAATTGGCTCTATCACTGTCTCTTCACTCCACTAATAGCTGGTGTGTGGTGAGCGCACTGGCGCCGTTGTCCTGTGGCTGCCGTCGCATCATCCAAGTGGATGCTACACACTGGTGGTGGTGTGGAGAGACCCCCCTCATGATTGTGAAGCGCTTTGGGTGTATGGCCATACACAATAAATGCGCTATATAAATACACATTACATTTTAGTTTGACAGGAATAAAAATGTAAATAATAACATTAAAAAACTGCTAAGGTTAATATGAGCCCTGTAAAGAAATAATGTTTCCTAATTGGCTGCAGAACAAACCACTGTTGTCCAATGACTTGCCTGATTAACCTAACTTGCATAATGAACCAAATAACCAAGTTAAGCCTTTAAATGTTACTTTAAGCTGAATACTAGTATCTTGAAAAATAACTAGTTTAATATTATGTGCTGTCATCATGACAAAAACAAAAGAAATTACTAATAAGTTATTAATACTATTATGTTTAAAATGTTCTCCGTTTCACATCACTTTGGAAACAGAACATTTTCACATAAGGGTGAATAATTGTCTTCAACTGTACATTTTTAGTTATTTATTTATTTTTGTTAGAAAATGACTGATATTCTCTCTATATTAGACTCTTATTCCTGATCTGGGTTCAGTTAGAAACTATAAAAATCCTGCATGTTTTACTCAAAAACCTTAATTTCTTTTCCACTGAAGAAAGAAAGAAATGAACATTCTGCATGAAAAGCAGGGGAATAATTTATCATGTTAAATCTACATCTAAATTCAAATTGCATTTTCACTTCATCTGCTTCTGTTTACACACAGGCGGAGAGCTCTTCTGACCCGATGGATGTGTTTCGCTATATGCAAGCTCAGGGAATCGGCACAATGCAAGCAGTTTTTTACATCGCCTGGTCCGAGGAGCACGAGAAGAGGGGGAACATGAAGATGGCCGACAGTGTTTTTCAGGACGGTGTCAAGTGTGGAGCAGAACCCTCAGATAAACTGCACTCATTTCACAGGTCGGGATGTGTCCTAAAATTAACTTTACCTGAGACGTGCATTTCTGGGCTCTCGAAATGATCAGCATGATGCAAATCTGTTGCATGTTAAATGTAGAAAGCCTTGCAAAATTATGCTATCTTTACTTATTACTTTATACTGTATCATTTACAGGTCCCATTAAATTAAAATAAAGTTGTTTTTTTTTAGCTGTTAGTATAAGTATTGTTAGTTTTTAGGATTTCCATAAGCTAGTGCGCACCAAAACAGTGACAAAATTCACGTTTAGGAGATTTAAAACTGATATAAACGTGTAAAGCTTGTAGTTTGTCACTTCTGCGTAAGCGGATCAAAGATTTTTCTGACGTCACCTCATACTGCAGATCAAATCTTTTGACCAATCAAATGCTCTCTAGTGTCTGACATGCCCCGCCCCCTTCAAGACTGTTCACATTTGAGCTGAACCACTCTCACTGGCAGAGCTGTGATAAAACAAATCGCTATTGGCTGTCTCTTTTTAAAAGGGGAGGAGCTACAATATTATATGCATTGAGTTTAATTCAGATTTAAAGGCGATTTTATCAATGTTTTGATTACTTTTTTACCTTCAGATTTCAAATAGTTGCATCTCTTATGATAAGCCAATAATATCATATCAAACCATGCATCAATGTAAAGTGTATTTGTTCATTTTGTTTTCAGATGATCTCTCAAATTTCCATAAACCGACAGTGATGGCTGGTTTTGTGGTCCAGGGTCATATATTTGGCTTAAAGTGGGAACTGTGTTTATATGACTGCGTCTGTTTGTCTCTAGAGCTCTGCAGGCGCGAGTGTGTAGACAGATGATGACCTCCATGACTGATCAACACAGAAACGATGAAGATGAAGATGATGAAGAGCCACAGCGAGCATCACTGGCTGAACTCAAAGCCAAAGGGAAGAAAAAGGCCACCGTTCCCATCAACAGATTGAACGCATCTGTCGGATGTGAGCAGAAACTTTCCTATACAGCTGAAGTCAAATTTATTCACTTTTTTATTTTATTTTTATTCCCCAAATGATGTTGAACAGATTCAGGAATTTTTCACAGTATTTCCTATAATATTTTTTCTTCTGGAGAAAGTCTTATTTGTTTTATTTTGGCTAGAATAAAAGCAGTTTTAATTTTTTTTTTAAACCATTTTAAGGTCAATATTATTAGCCCCCTCTAAGCAATATTTGTTTTGGATTGTCTACAGAACAAACCATCGTTTTACAATGACTTGCCTAATTACCCTAACCTGCCTAGTTTACCTAATTCAGGGTTTCCACGTGGTCTTAAAGATTACAAGATTTTAGGCCTTAAAGTCTTAAATTCACAGAAATATTGTGTTGTAGGTCTTAAATCATTTTAAACAGGTCTTCATTTTAAAAGTTAAGTCAAAGTAAAGTTACCCAATCAGCCCAACACCCATCAATCACCAACAATTGATTTAAATATCAATGGGGCGACCCCTGTAATTTGCATAAATCTGAAGTTTTGGGTTTTTTTTTGCGGAGGAGGGTCTCAGTAAGGTTCATTGTCATCAAAGCAGAAGACCTGATTGATGGTTTGTGCTTTCATTGTTCATCATTGTGCACAAGTAGGAGCATTAACTGCTTCATTCCAGACGTCATTCAGGTATAATGATATTCTGTATACTATAATGTGCGCATAGGATGAAGCTGCTGACGATATGCAAGATTATGAAATCGCTATGAATGCACTTTTTCCGCGCTCACATTTGCATTTCAAGAGTTCACACTTAGCTGATGATTGATTATAAAGCTTGTTTGGCATGCTGTCCCGGGAGAGAGCCCTGAGCTCATAAGATCCTCAAGCCCGGGGCTCCCTCCCATTGCAAGGCGAGAGGGGAGATCGAGCTCAGGTAGATCTCGAGAACTCCCCTGTCTTAGTGATAAAGAGCAGATAGTAGTTCTCTTTAACGAGATAGGTACTAGGTAGGGAGCAAGTCTATAGTGTTGATTAGTCAACTTAGGTTGCATGTTTTTTTTAATCGGTGGGAGGAAACCGGAGAACCCGGGGGAAACCCACATGAGCACGGGGAGAACATGCAAACTCCACACAAATGCCCGCTGGTTTGGTAAAGCCTAGAACCATTGACATTCTTGCTGTGAGGCAACAGCGCTAAGCACTGGGCCACCGTGTCACCCATCTAGGAAAGAGGAGGAGTAGGGGTGGAAGGGGGGATTCTTCAAAGCGGTGATGTGAAACCCGGGGTATTTGTAGTAGCTTGGGGATCATCTGATTGGTGCATAGTGAATTGGATAATGTGGGTCCAGCCGCTAGCAATCATAAGCACGTGATCCTCTCGAAATTAGTTTATAAATAAACTTCACTTCACGACCACGTGCGCTTTATGTATTTATAAATAAAGACAGGACGCACATTTGGTATTATCCTCTGCAAGTCATCTGTCCTGATGTCTTCATTTTTTCAGTACTACAGCCTAGCATCTGAAATATAATACCTGAAATTGTTTAGATGATAATACCAACTTATAAAAATATATATTATAATCAATTAAACCTTAAAAAGCAGGGACTATGCTGAAGGAAAGGGAAAGTGATGAACTCTTTTTAGCAATGCATATGTTTTTCAGGGTGGAATGTTAAAGCATATTAGGCTGCTCAATTTAAATGGGCTTAATATTTTTTCAGTTCGAGTTGTTGCCTGACTAGTAGATTTTTTACCAAGTGGAATAAAGAGTTGACTAAATTACGGGGACAATTATATTCTTTGGACACAAGAGAACTAACTGGGTTAGTGTCGCCATCTAGCGGCGGTGTGGATTTGTCCCAACATTGAGGTACCTATTAAACATTGTTTAGGTGACTATTAAACTGCTAAACATTTAAAGAATATTATTTTTATATATTTTTTAGAATTATTATTATATATTATTTAAACACACACACACACACTACTTTTATATATATAAAACAATTACACAATTTCTCATGATAATAACAGCAATATATCCCTTTACATAATCTTCCATTTACACAAGTGTGAGTGGACATAATATTTATAAATGGGCATGAAACTTAAGGTTTTATAAATTGAATACAGCTAGTTTTCTTGTTTTGACACATTAAACTATATGGTTAAGAAATAACTACATTTGTTTTTTTCCAATTCCATTGGAGCCATTACAAAAATTCCTTAGTGTTTAGCCCCGTATAAGTCTAAAATCTCATTCATAAAGGTCTCAAAAGGGTCTTAGGGTGTACTCGCACTATGTACAGTTGCCTTGAACCGGGCCAAAGCACACTTGTCCCACCTCCCGTCTCCCCCGACGGCCCGCACTCGCATTACATTCGGGCCTGAGGACACTTACGTCATCGATGACGCGCTGTTCAGTAAGCACTCTCACTCAGCACAGTGGAGATTTCTTTAGTTATATTGCTTAAGTCGTTTGATATGCGGTGACACGCAGTCTAATATTTCGCCGAACAGATCAGCCACTTTTGACAATCATAAAGTCCTCGTGCTGCAGGAATTAGGAAGTTTGCTGAAGGTGCAGCTGTGGTGCAGTGAGGGGTTTGCGTCTTTAATAATCTACGACAGTTTGCGTTCATTGAACATTAAGAATGATTAATTAATACATTTCAAACAGTCCCTTAAAAGTCACGTCTCGCTTTCAGTTTCGGCTAAGGCACGCTTGCACTCACACTGTAAGCGTACCGCGCCTGAGCCCAAGTGAATCGCACTCAGGGCCACTTCTTCCAACCGGGCCAGGGCCGGCCAAGTGAACCGTGCCTGAGCCCGATTCAGAGCACACACACTTCTCAAACGATCCGGGAAACGGGGCTGGGCACGGTTCGGATAGCATAGTGTGAGTAAGCCCTTAAAGTCTTAAATTTCACTTCATGAAACCTGCTGAAACCCTGTAATTAACCTAGTTAAGTCTTTAAATGTCACTTTAAGCTGTATAGAAGTGTCTTGAAAAATATCTAGTCAAATATTATTTACTGTCATCATGACAAAGATAAAATAAATCGGTTATTAGAAATGAGTTATTAAAACTATTATGATTAGAAATGTGCTGAAAATAATCTCTCTGTTAAACAGATATTGGGGGTAGAGGAGATATTGTATCTCAATGGGACTTTCCTGGTTAAATAAGTAAATAAATAAAAAAAGTAGGTATTGACTAGGGATCCAGAATAAGATCATACTTTATAACTACTAATAAACAGTTAAAATCTTAATAATAGGCAGGTAATAAGCCAGTAGTTAATAGCATGAATTGTGACCTAAATTAAAGTGTTAGCTTGAAATACTCTTCAACAGTATTGCATGTGTTCCTAGTATAGTGTAGCCCTAGTGTGAAGTCGGTATCGCCCGTCTCTACTTTCTAGACTTTCTTGTTTTTGAGTGAAAGTTAATCTTTGCGCTTTTTTGTTGCTCAGATGCTCGCGGGCTCCAGTTTAAACAGCCTCTGGGCCCCAAACAGAACAGCCGGCTCATGATATTTGATGAGAATAAAGCTGAAAGTGAGCCGCAGGAGCCCAGATTTGAGGTCTGGACGGCGCCGCCTGCTGCTCGAGCCAAAGAGAACCAGCAGAAAGCGGAGAAGTGGAGCAACGTGAAGGTGATCATTCAACCTGTATAGGGGCAGAGAGAGCTTAATGTCCTCTTACATGTGCAATTACAAGGAACAGCATCTAATTAAGGATAGGATCCTCATTGATTTGACAGCATATGGTTGCAAATCCTCCTGTTTTCTTGAATTACAGTATGTTAAGCTCTCTCGGCCACCGTAAACCTGTTTAACCTGACTGCTGCAGGCTGTGTTTGCAGGACAATAGCAGGAGTGGGTTTAGCATTATTTATGTGCTGAATGTGTTGTGTTTGGTTGCAGTTACCTCTCAAGTCCAGATCAGGCCTCAGTGTTGCGGTTCCACCTCCTAAACCCAGTTTCCAGCCATTTGTGGAAGAGGACGACCAGCCGCCTGCTGTGTGAGTCCTTGAGAAAATACGAGAAAAATTTATACAAATTAGGCTAAAATTAATATTTTAAAATAATTTTTTTTAAAGATATATTTAAAGATAAAATAATTTTTTAGATTAAAATTTAAGATTTAAATCAAGTTACTATTTATAGTACTTTAAAATGATTTTTCAGTGTTTTCAATGACTGCCTCAGTGTTTATTTTGCACGCCCTCACCTCTGCTCTGTTGTTGTTGCTGCTGCAGGACTCCATGTAAAATCAACCCCGCGGTGAACTCGGTTCTGTCTGCGAGGAAGCCCAGCCGTCTGGAGCAAACGCCACTGAAGAAGCTGCAGGAGAAACAGATGCAGACGCTGGAGGAAGGAGAGAGCAGAGAGCAGAGCATGTACTGCAGAGATCTGCTCTACAGCGGAGCCACAGAGTTCTGCTTCGAGGAGCTGCGCGCACAGAGATACCTGCAAACACACAATCTGAAAACACCAAACACATCAACACACAGCCTGCACACCAACACTGAAAAATGAAGAGAGTTCTGTTTACTTCTGAATTAACGTTTACTGATCATTAACTCATCCAAGATGTTCATTTCTTCAGTTAGGGAAAAAAATTAAGGTTTTTAAATGGAAAACATGCATGAAAATAAATGCAATTTCTCCTGAAAACTAATATGACAATAAATGCATTTTCTTCAGAAAACTATTGTGAAAATAAATGCATTTTCTGTAAACTAATATGAAAATAAAATGCAAGTTTGAAGATGACTTTTGTGAAAATAAATGCCAGATTTTCAGAAAACTAATGTGAAAATAAATGCAAACAAATATTTTTATATATTAAAAATTGCAATTATTTTCATATTAATTTTCTGAAAAATTGTATTTATTTTCTTAATAGTTTTCTGAAAAAATGCATTTACTTTCACATTAGTTTTCTTTACTTCAAACTTGCATTTATTTTCATATTAGCTTTCTGAAAACCTGCATTTATTTTCATATTAGCTTTCTGAAAACCTGCATTTATTTTCACATTACTTTTATGTAAATCTGGCATTAATTTTCTGAAAAATGCCATTTATTTTCATATCAGTTTTTTGAAAAATTGCATTTATTTTCATATTTTCTGAAAATCCTGCATTTATTTTCATATAAATTTTCTGAAAAATTGCATTTATTTTCACATTAGTTTTCTTTTCTTCGAACTTGCATTTATTTTTTTAATTAGTTTTCTGAAAATCCTGCATTTATTTTCATATTAATTTCCTGAAAAAATGCATTTATTTTCACATTCATTTTCTGAAAAAATCATTTATTTTTATATTAGTTTTTTTTAAAAATGCATTTATTTTCATATTAGTTTTTTTTAAAAATGCATTTATTTTCATATTAGCTTTCTGAAAACTTGCATTTATTTTCACATTACTTTTCTGAAAATCTGGCATTAATTTTCATATTAGTTTTCTGAAAAAATGCATTTATTTTTATATTAGTTTTCTGAAAAATTGCATTTATTTTCACATTAGTTTTCTGAAAAATTGCATTTATTTTCACATTAGTTTTCTGAAAAATTGCATTTATTTTCACATTAGTTTTCTTTTCTTCGAACTTGGATTTATTTTTCTGAAAATCCTGCATTTATTTTCATATTAGTTTTCTGAAAAAATGCATTTATTTTTATATTAGTTTTTTTGAAAAATTGCATTTATTTTCATAATAGTTTTCTAAAAAAATTGCATTTATTTTCATATTAGTTTTCTGAAAATCCTGCATTTATTTTCATAATAGATTTCTGAAAAATCCTGCATGTTTTCAGATATATAAGAGATTAAATGCACAAATTAGTTTATTTGCAGACTACGTTTTTAGTTATTTTTAGAAATCATGTTTTGTATAAATTACTAAAACTGAAGCTTTTTAGTGGTTTTCAGAAATCTAATATTAAAATTAAATCTAATGTAAAAAAAATATAGAAATAGATTTAATGCAAGTTCATTAATTTAATAGTTATATATTCATAAAATATTTATAACTAAAAAATAAATTAAAATTTAAGATTTAAATAAAACATTACATTTTTAATTAAATAAATATACAATCCCCCCTGATTTAGGGGTTTGAGCTTCTGACAAAAGCTTGCCTGACACTAGCCCTTTGATGCAAGCTTTTGTAATTAAAAAGTATATAATTCATTTTTATTTTTTAGAAAATAACATTGTTTCCTCTATATCAGAATCTAATTCCTGATCTGTGATCATTTAAAGGCCTTGAAGCTGCAGTGAAACTCAGAAGTTTACTATATTGAGAAAAATCCTGCAGGTTTTCCTCAAACTTTCATTTCTTTTCCACTGAAGAAATTAACATCTTGGTTTAAAAGGAGGAGAATAATTGATCAGGATATTAATTCTGGATGTGAAATAATCCTAAAGCTCCTCTAAAAACACCACTAGGTTTTGAAACAGTATTTGTTTTGGTGCTTTTGTGTGTCTGTCCTGTGTTTTTGTACATATATTTTCTTTTGTACATACATACTTTTTTGTTACTACTTTTATAACTTTAGCGTTTGTGAATTAGCATTGTATTGTCGTGTGCTTTATTAATGCTTCAATAAATGCAACACATTTGATATCAAACTGCTCTTGTTCTTTGACTTGAGGAATTTGCATCTGCGCACTATCAGCAGAGTTTACCTGGAAGATGATAAAGCTTATTTGCAAATAATTAAACTGGTTTAACGGCTTGCTGGAAATATGGAGATTAAAAATAAGCTAAATCTTCTGTCTTTCCAATAGCCATGTCCTTCCAACCATAGTTTGCTGTGAATTAAATATGAGAGGCGGAGCTAAAAAAAAAATGTCCCTGGGAGACATTATTAGAAGACACGGGATCAGCTTTGACTGCTATGCAGATGATACTCGGTTATATATTTCAACTAAACCTGATGAGATGTCTGAACTGTCTAAGCTAACTGAGTGTATCAAAGATGTCAAAGACTGGATGACCAACAATTTTCTTCTCTTAAACTCAGACAAAACAGAAGTATTACTTATTGGGCCTAAATCCTGTACACAGCAGATCTCACAACTAGACCTGCAACTAGAGGGATACAAAGTTAGCGTTAGCTCTACTATAAAAGATCTGGGTGTCATATTAGACAGCAGTTTACTTCGGAAAAATCATATATCCCATGTCACAAAAACTGCCTTCTTTCATCTGAGAAATATCGCTAAATTGCGAAGTATGCTATCTATATTAGATGCAGAGAAGCTAGTTCATGCTTTTATGACTTCTGGGCTGGATTACTGTAATGCTCTGTTTGCTGGTTGCCCACCATCCTCTATTAACAAACTTCAGCTAGAACAAAACGCAGATGCCAGAGTTCTAACCAGATCTAGAAAATATGATCATATCACCCCAATTTTATCCTCCTTACACTGGCTGCCTGTTAAGTTTCGTATTGAATTTAAAATATTACTGCTTACCTGTAATGCTTTAAATAATCTAGCTCCTGTTTATCTAACCAACCTCCTGTCTCGCTACAACCCAACCCGCTCTTTAAGATCTCAAAACTCAGGGCTTCTGGTAGTACCTAGAATATCAAAATCGAGTAAAGGAGGTCGAGCCTTCTCATTTATAGCCCCTAAACTCTGGAATAGCCTTCCTGATAATGTCCAAGGCTCAGACACTGTCACAGTTCAAAACGATTAAAGACTGATCTTTTTAGTAAAGCATACACACAATGCATTACATAGTGGTATGAATGTGCTCCACATGTCTCGTTTATATACACTATGAACAGCAGCTAAGCTAATTATTCTCTTTATTCTCTATTTCCACCTGGGGATACTCATCCCGAGGACCCCAGCGATTATGCAATGCACTGATGCGATCCAAGACCAGCGACGAGATGATCCCAAGGTTTCCACAATCACGGACCAGGCCGTATCCTGAGCAGCTGCTGTGGTGGTCATGGAGGACTGGAGAGCATGAGACTGATTCCTGTGACCTCCAGGGACAGACGAGACTTTGCTGAGGTCCAGCGTTCTCCAGCGCCTAGACTGCAGCTCTGCACAATCCGTTTGGCCATAGGGGAAATGGTCGTGCCCAACTGAGCCTGGTTTCTCTCCAGGTTTTTTAATCCTTCACTTTCGCCAATTGGTGAAGTTTTTTCCTCGCCGCTGTCGCCACTGGCTTGCATGGTTCGGGATCTGTAGAGCTGCGCATCGATGGATTTACTCTTCAGTGTTTGGACTCTCAGTAGTGATTATTAACCCACACTGAACTGAGCTAAACTGAACTGAACTTAATCTCTGAAAACTGAACTGACACTGTTTCAATTCACTATAATCTTCCATGTGAAGCTGCTTTGACACAATCTACATTGTAAAAGCGCTAGAGAAATAAAGATGAATTGAGTTTAAAAGGTAAAGCCCCGCCCCTACTCAATATTCAGTTTCTGTTTGAAATGGATCATCAAACTGAAAAAGGGTACATGAAGGGTACAAGTGATCGACAGTTTAGACACCATGATCCTTTGCGCAGGGATAGTTTGTAGTTTTTTGGGGGGATTTCTATATCAAAGAACATACAAGGGCAATAACAAAAAACGAATACGGTAATAAAATGATAACAAAACGGCACAGTGGCTCAGTGGTTAGCACTGTGGACTCACAGCAAGAAGGTTGCTGGTTCGAGTCCCAGCTGGGTCAGTTGGCACTTTTGTGTGGAGTTTGCATGTTCTCCCCGTGTTGGCGTGGGTTTCCTCCGGGTGCTCCGGTTTCCCCCACAAGTCCAAACACATGCGCTATAGGGGAATTGATGAACTAAATTGGCCGTAGTGTATGAGTGAGTGTGTATGGGTGTTTCCCAGTACTGGGTTGCAGCTGGAAGGGCATCCACTGTGTTAAACATATGCTGGATAAGTTGGCGGTTCATTCCGCTGTGGCAATCCCTGATAAATATGGGACTAAGCTGGAGAAAAAGGAATGACTGAATATTTAACTACGAAATGTGTTGTATTTGCTGATTAAAAACCACCTTGTGGATATTTATACCTCTGAATGTGTGTCTCAAGCTGCTATTGTCCTCTAGAAGTTCATTCATTTTCAGCCGCATCCACATTCATTAAGACCTGCCATGACTGAAATAAAATACCCTGTTTTTACACCAAGACAACACTGGGTGCTGAAATATAAGTGGTTAAAGTCCACGTGAACCAGAGGCTGTGATCGTTTTTTTCTTCGTATTGTGACAGTTCCTATAGAGAAACTGAATATTAAATGAGAAAACAGTGGGCGTGGCTTGTTTTTTCAATTGTGAGCTGATTGGATGTAGTAAAGTAGGCGTATTATTCAGAAAGACCGGGAAAAGGGTTTAGGGAGTTAATAATAATAATAATTCTGTACATTTATATATATTTCTACACACTCAAAGCGCTTTACACATAGGGGGGGATCTCCTCATCCACCACCAGCGTGCAGCATCCACCTGGATGACGCGACCGCAGCCATTTTGTGCCAGACTGCACACCAGCTGATTAGTGGAAAGGAGACAGAGTAATGAAGCCAATTATGATATGGGGATGGTTAGGAGGCCATGATAGTTAGAGGCCAGTGGGCATATTTGACCAGGATGCCTGGGTTAATCCCCTACTCTTTTTCGAAGGACATCCTGGGATATTTAACGACCACATCGAGTCAGGACCTCGGTCTCATCCAAAAGACAACACTCACTGAGCAGTATAGAGTCGCCGTCACTATACTGGGGCATTAGGACCCACACAGACCGCAGGTTGGGCGCCCCCTGCTAACCTCACTAACACCACTTCCAGCAACAACCCAGCTTTCCCATGCGGTCTCCCATCCAGGTACTGACCAGGCGCAGCCCTGCTTAGCTTCAGCGTGCGACCATGTGAGAGTTGCAGAGAGCTAGCTGCCAGCTTATTACAACCTAACAGACTCCTCCTCCTCACCATTTCTGTTTGATGACAAAACTGACAGCTGGAGGGGAGTGGTTAAGTGTGTTAGCCACGCCCGTTACCTATAATATCTGTTTTTATGCTTTAGAAGAGTCAAAAACTGACGTACAACACCTTTAAACTGCAACCCAAAAACTCAATGAATGTAAATAAATGATTTAGTGCTCACAAGTGTTTGATGCATACAATAACATGTCTCTTTTGTGCAGATCTACTGTTTCAGTGAATGATTGTTCAGCCCTATTAAGATGCTAAAGTCAGAGGACAAAAGCTGATTGGGCCTCATTGTTTGAGATGGACTTTAATTACTCTGCATAACAAAAAGGACAAAAGCAGTAGAGCAAATCACACACACACACACACACACACACACACACACACACACACACACACACACACACACACACACACACACACACACACAATGAACTGTCAGGCCACAGCAGTGTGTTTATTACTCTCTAAAATATGCTAAATAATATATCTAAAATTTAAATGACACTTTTAACCCAAAAGTTGGATTTCTTTCCATTTTTGACCCAACGTAGGGCTAAAACAACCCAGCATTTTTAGTGTGTCTTCAATTCCACAACTGATCACATGGATTGAATTTTTTTTAATGACTTTCAATGAATTTTTCCTTATTGATGAACATTAAATAACATGTTTTTCTGGGATTTCAGGTCATTTTGGAGTCACTGTTTTATGCTAATGAGATGCAAATAAGACTGTGAAATATTTTTATTTATTTAAATTATTATTTAAAGCTAGTAATTATTATTTTTGTATCTGTGAAATAGGTTATTTAATTTGACTTTCTGGTTAACTTACATTTCTGAGTTCATTGGCGGTTCATTCTGCTGTGGCGACCACTGAAAATTAAGGGGCTAAGCTGAAGGAAAATGAATGAATGAAACTACTATATAATATGCTGATGCAATAAACTAGCGCTGATAAACTGGTCAGCTCATGAATAATTAAGGAGATGATGCTAGGAAATAACAGCAGTCAGAATGCAGAAGCTGAATCATCCAATATTTACCATAGTAAACACAGTATAGAGCAGACAAATACCAAATTTACTATTGATGTGGTGTATAAAATATATATTTGAAAATATTAATAATGCTTAGCCATCCCATTTATATATACAGTTGAAGTTAGAATTATTAGCCCGTTTATTATTTCCCCCCAATTTCTGTTTAACAGAGAGCAGATTTTTTCAGCACATTTCTAATCATAATAGTTTTAATAACTCATCTCTAATAACTGATTTATTTTATCTTTGCCATGATGACAGTAAATAATATTTGACTAGATATTCTTCAAGACACTTCTATACAGCTTAAAGTGACATTTAAAGACTTAATTAGGTTAACTAGGCAGGGTAATTAGGCAAGTTATTGTATAATAATGGTTTGTTCTGTAGACAGTCGGAAAAAAAATGGCTTAAAGGGGCTAATAATATTGACCTTAAAATGGCTTTTAAAAAATTAAAAACTGCTTTTATTCTAGCCGAAATAAAACAAATAAGACTTTCTTCAGAAGAAAAAATATTATCATCATTAAACATCATTTGGGAAATAATTAAAAGAAAAAAAAAATCAAAGGGGGGCTAATAACTTATATATATATATATATATATATATATATATATATATATATATATGCACAGTTGAAATCAGAATTTTTAGCCCACCTTTTGAATTTTTTTTTTCTTTTTTAAATATTTCCCAAATGATGTTTAACAGAGCAAGGAAATTTTCACAGTATGTCTGATAATATTTTTTCTTCTAGAGAAAGTTTTTTTGTTTTATTTCGGCAAAAATAAAAGCAGTTTTTAATATTTTAAAAGCCATTTTAAGGTCAATATTATTAGCCCCTTTAAGCAATATTTTTTTCGACTGTCTAGAGAACAAGCCATCATTATACAATAACTTGCCTAATTACCCTAACCTGCCTAGTTACCCTAATTAACCTAGTTAAGCCTTTAAATGTCACTTTAAGCTGTATAGAAGTGTCTTGAAGAATATCTAGTCTAATAATATTTACTGTCATCATGGCAAAGCCAAAATAAATGAGTTATTAAAACTATTATGTTTAGAAATGTGTTGAAAAAATCTTTTTTCGGTTAAACAGAAATTGGGGGAAAAATAAACAGGGGGCTAATAAATCAGGGGGGCGAATAATTCTGACTTCAACTGTATACATGAGACAAACTTCTGCAAAAAATAGTTTGGATTGATTACTATGATTGATAGTATAATATATGATAAACTATTAAAAATGCTTCACCACTTTTTATAATTAGTTTTTCAGGAAATAATAAAAAAAATAAAGTAATAGTAACTCTGCCAAAGTTTTTACAAAATAAAATGTAAATAATATTTTAATTAGTTTTTTGCATTACTTCCAGATTGCTAGACCTACAAAACAATAACGCTACTATTAATTTTAATTCAGAAACTTGGGCAACACAGTGGCTCAGTGGTTAGCACTATAGCCTCACAGCAAGAAGGTCGCTGGTTCGAGTCCTGGCTGGGTCAGTTGGCATTTCTGTGTGGAGTTTGCATGTTCTTCTCGTGTTGGCGTGGGTTTCCCCCACAGTCCAAAGGCATGTGGTATAGGTGAAATGGGTAAGCTAAATTGTCCGTAGTGTGTGTGTGTGACATACCAGAAAACATTCATACACACTCACACACACACACACTACAGCCAATTTAATTCATCAATTCCCCAATAGCGCATGTGTTTGGACTGTGGGGGAAACTGGAGCACTTGGAGGAAACCCGCGCCAACACGGGGAGAACATGCAAACTCCACACAGAAACACCAACTGACCCAGCCGGGACTCGAACCAGCATCTAAGGTGACAGTGCTAACCACTGAGCCACCGTGCCACGCTATATTTGTTTATTTGGTCAAGATAACAAAAACAGAACAGTTAATTTTACGCATCATAAATAAAGCTGATTATGACCCGTGGTCCTCATATCATCTTATTAATCATTCATAAGCTGGTACTCATCATCTAATTAGTTATTCATAAGCTGGTTTGTTTATGAGTACACATTTCTGATTAGTTCATTGAATTCAAAATGCATGATTTGTAAAAAACAGCAAGTCAAAATGTGCAATTATGTTAAGAAGTCAAAAGTAAAAACACTGTTGTACCCGATTTAACCCATCAAAATTAATTAAATTGCAGGTAAAATCTAATGTTGTATAATTCAGTCATATTAAATCCTATTTCTTTAAAGATTTTGATTTGGAAATGTTTGATAATTGAGCCTCTGTCATCTGACTGCTGCTACCTCAACAGCCTCATCATCTCATTAATTATTCATGAGCAGACGGTTTATTTTAGATTATTTCAATTATATACACATTTATGATTGGCCATTACCTGCATATTTTAAAAATAAATCAAAACATTTATGTTATATTGAATCATCTCCGGCATGTTTTGACACACCAATCATCTCATTAATTATTCATGAGCAGAGGTTTATTCTAGATTATTTTAAATGGCACACAAATTTATGATTGGCCATTACCTGCATATTTTAAAAATAAATCAAAACATTTGTGTTATATTGCATCATCGCCAGCACTATCACCTCGTTAATTATTCATGAGCTGGTTGGTTTATGAGCGCACATTTCAGATTAGATTATTGAATTTAAAACTAGTGTATAATTTGTAATTAATCCCAAACTTAAAGTTTCCTTTATTAATCAGGGGTCGCCACAGCAGAATGAACCACCAACTTATCCAGCATATGTTTTATGCAGCAGATGCCCTTTCAGCTGCAACCCATCACTGGGAATCTAACCCAACAAAATGAACTAAATTACTGGTAAATGTAAATTATTCAGTCACAATTAATCATATATTATATAGGTTTAATAAGTTTGAAGTATTTGATTATTTAGATATTCGTGTTTTACCTTTTAATACAAAAAATCTCATTAATTATTCATGAGTTGATTTGAGCGCACATTTCAGATTAGATTATTCAACACAAAATTAGTGTATAAATTGTAAATAATAACAAACTTAAAGTAAATAAATGTAAATAAAACCTGCCATTTCGTAAAAAATAAAAATTACATAATATTACAAAATAATAAAATTACAGTAAATAATAAACTTAAAAAGGAACTTAAAGTAAAAGTATGCAAATAAAACCGGTCATTTCGTCAAAATAAATAAATAAATTATTCATACCTGTACACCTACCTGATCTGACCCAACAAAATAAACCAAATTATTGGTAAATGTAGGATAATTCAGTCATAATGAATCATATATTTAATACGTTTAAAGTATCTGATTATTTAGATCATTTAGACATTTGTTACCTTATTAATACCAGCCTAAATCATCTCATTAATTATTCATGAGCTGTCTGAATTGAGCATTGAATTCATGACTAGTGTATTGTTTGTAAATAATTCTAAACTTTATAATGAGACATAATTGTAATTAAAATATTTAGTTAAATACAAATACATTTAAATGTACACCTACCTGATCTGACCCAACAAAATGACCCACATTATTGGTAAATTTAGGATAATTCAGTCATAATGAATCATATCAAATACGATTTATGAGTTTGAGATTTCTAAATATCTGATCTGAGATTGTTTAGAGATTTGTGTTGCAATCATCTCATTATTTATGAGCTAGTTGGCACATTTTAGATTAAATTATTGAATACAAAACTAGTGTATGAATTGTAAATAATAACAAACTTAACGTAAATAAAAGTACATAAATAAAATCTGCCATTTCGTAAAAAATAAATAATACCTGTACACCTACCTAATCTGACCCCATAAAATGACGTAAATTACTGCTAAATGCAAAATAATTCAGTCATAATGAATCATATATGAATCTGATTATTTAGATCGTTTAGATAGTCATGTTTTACCTTTTTAATACCAGCCTAACTCATTAATTATTCATGAGGTGCCTGATTTGAGCATTTCACATTAGTTTAATGAATTCATGACTAGTGTATTGTTTGTAAACAGCATGCAATTAAAATAAATACAAATACAATTAAATGTACACCTACCTGATCTGACCCAACAAAATGACCCATTATTGGTAAGTTTAGGGTAATTCAGTCATATTGAATTACATTAAATAAGTTTAATAAGTTTGTAAGTATCTGATTATTTAGATCGTTCTAAATCATCTCATTAATTATTCATGAGCAGACAGTTTATTTTAGATTATTTTAATGGAACACAAATTTATGATTGGCCATTACCTGCATATTTTAAAAATAAATCAAAACGTTTGTGTTATATTGCATCATCGCCAGCACTATCATCTCATTAATTATTCATGAGCTGGTTGGTTTATGAGTGCACATTTCAGATTAGATTATTGAATTTAAAACTAGTGTATAATTTGTAATTAATTCCAAAATTAAAGTTCCCTTTATTAATCAGGGGTCGCCACAGCGGAATGAACCGCCAACTTATCCAGCATATGTTTTTACGCAGCAGATGCCCTTTCAGCTGCAACCCATCACTGGGAATCTAACCCAACAAAATGAACTAAATTACTGGTAAATGTAAATTATTCAGTCACAATTAATCATATATTATATAGGTTTAATAGGTTTGAAGTATTTGATTATTTAGATATTCGTGTTTTACCTTTTAATACAAACAAATCTCATTCATTATTCATGAGTTGATTTGAGCGCACATTTCAGATTAGATTATTCAATACAAAACTAGTGTATAAATTGTAAATAATAACAAACTTAAAGTAAATAAATGTAAATAAAACCTGCCATTTTCGTAAAAATAAATAAAATGAATGAATGAATGAATAAATAAATAAATAAATAAAGAAATAATACCTGTACACCTGATCTGACCCCAAAAAATTAACTAAATTCCTGGTAATTGTAAAATTATTAAGTCACAATCATATATTTAATAAGTTTAAGGTGTCTGATTATTTATAACCTTTTTTAGACTTTTATGTTTTACCTCATTAATACCAGCAAAAATAATCTAATTAATTATTCATGAGCTGGTTGGTTTGCACATATTTCAGATTACATTATTGAATTAAAAATAATTAATAATAAAATTACAGTAAATAATAAACTTAAAAAGGAACTTAAAAGTAAAAGTATGCAAATAAAACCTGCCATTTCGTAAAAATAAATAAATAAATTATTCATACCTGTACACCTACCTGATCTGACCCAACAAAATGACCCACATTATTAGTAAATTTAAGATAATTCAGTCATAATGAATCATATATTTAATACATTTAAAGTATTTGAATTTTTAGATCATTTAGACATTTGTTACCTTATTAATACCAGCCTAAATCATCTCATTAATTATTCATGAGCTGTCTGATTTGAGCATTTCACATTTGTTTATTGAATTCATAATTAGTGTATTGTTTGTAAATAGCTCTAAACTTTATAATGAGACATAAATGTAATTAAAATATTTAGTTAAATACAAATACATTTAAATGTACACCTACCTGATCTGACCCAACAAAATGACCCACATTATTGGTAAGTTTAGGGTAATTCAATGAATCCTATATTAAATACGTTTAATAAGTTCGAAGTATCTGATTATCTAGATAATTTAGACGCTTGTGTTTTACCTTAATACCAGCCTAAATCATTTAATTAATTATTCATGAGCAGTCAATTTTTGAGCATTTCACATTTGTTTAGTGAATTTATGCATTTTTAAAATAATTATTTTTGAAATTAGAATAATTAAATAAATACAATTAAACCACCTAGCTGATCTGAATCTGAATTTAGGATAGTTCAGTCATAATGAATCATAAGATTTGAGTTTGAGATATCTGAATATCTGATCTGAGATCACTTAGAGACGTTCAATCATCTCATTAATTATTTATGAGCTGGTCGGTTTATTGAATTCATCCTAACTAGTGTATAATTTGTAAATAAATCAAGCGGTATAACATTAATAATTTGCTTTTGCTGGTAAAAACCCAATGTGGGTCAATTCAGTCATAATGAATCAAATTTGAAATAAAATTTAATTTGAGTTTTATTGCAGGGCTGTCGGGACCCTCATCATCTCATTAATTATTCATGAGCTGGTCGGTTTTATGAGTACAGGCTTCAGATTAGTTTATTTAATTCATCATAACTAGTGTATTAGTGTAAATAAATCAAACATTATAACATTAATAATATGCTATTGCTGGAAAAAATTTAATGTAAGATAATTCAGACAATCAAATTTGAATATTCAAAATAAATTTTAATTTGATTTTCACTGCAGGGCTGTTGCTAGTGCGACCCTCATCATCTTATTAATTATTCATGAGCCGGTCAGTTAATGAGATTAGTTTATGGAATTCATCATAACTAGTGTCTTATCTCATTTGTTGTCAAACTTTATAACATTAATAATATGCATTAAGCAAAAAAATTAAACAGTGCTTGATCAACCCCATCAAAATGACCTATTGCTGGTAAAACCTAATGTAGGATAATTTATTCCTATTTTAAATAAGTCTGATTATTCAGTTTTAGACATTTGCATTATACAGTATCATCACCGGGCTGTCGTGACCCTCATCATCTCATTAATTATTCATGAGCTGACCTGTTTATCAGCGCGCGTCTCAAATCACCCGCTCACCGCGTACACAAAGGGGGCGTGGCTCGTCTCCTAGGTGATGCTGTCACACACACACACACACACAGTATGCACACACCACACACACATACAGTACACGCACTCCGCAAAGACAACCCACAGGAGCGCGCGCGCGTGCGTGCCTGCGAGAGACACAGAAAGAGAAGCAGAAAAGGAATATTTGGCAGACGAGCAGATCTCCTATCATCTATATGTGGATTATACCGTCATCATCATTACTATTATTATCATCATGGCTCCCCCATCACGGCACCGGTAGCAGGATCAGATGCTCCTGCAGTGGGAGGCTGACCGAGCGAGCGCGCGCACGCGGCTGAGTGTGTGTATGCATGCGTGTATATGTCCTCTCACAGAGCCACAAAGCCTCTTCCCAACAGAAGAGGCTGCTAAATTCATCCTGACACAACGGCGAGGTAAGAAATGCTCCGTTTTTTTCTTGCTATGTTTACGCGAGCCGCGGGCACGCGCTTATATGACGATGAAGATGATGCTGAGCTGCTTTATTGTGTTCATCGCCGGATAAAAACACAGACAGACGGACAGAAAGACAGACAGCTCGCGCACAAGCACAAAGCAACGAGAAGCTGAAGAGAAGGTGAAGCTGTGATGTGGAAATGCTTTTACCTCAGCTCCTCCTCCATCCACATTTGCATGCATTAACATTGTAAAGATCACAATGATATACTTGAGGAGCATCACTGTAAACCGGCCAGAAATGGCAGGAACTAACAAAATGGAAGTTTTACAGGATTACAGGGTATATTTGCCATTCATTTTGGCTTTGATATGCACTCAAATAAATTACGTTAGCTTTTTGTTCAAACTACTCAGTTAATATATTGGGGTAAAGTTGGTTTTATATTCACATATTCAGACTTTCTCCTTAATATAATTCCAGAAAAGTATTCTAAATAGGGAAATTATATTAGCAGCCAATGACTATCAGAGTATAACATTGTTCAGAGTCAATTAAAGGTGCAGTAGGTGATTGTTGAACATGTTTAGTTGTGCTGGATGAAACATTCCAATAGTAATGATTAAAGTAAATGATGTAAATGTGTTTGCATGTGTTTTTGTACAGAAGACTTAAAAACGTTCATCCAATTAATTATTGTCTGGCTGATAATTCCCATAATTCTGATAAGTAGCCCAAACTGTCTGTCAACATATGAAGAGTTCAGGTGGAAAACCCTCTATATCAATCAGACCTCTTTCCTTGTAAATGAGCATTTTCTATCAGGCTCCTATAATTAGGTTTAGAAGTTTCATTTTATATGTAATGAACAGGTTATTACAACGCAATCTCACGCCAATTCGTAACTTTTTGATTAGTGGCTAATTCGTATGAATTCGTACGATCTAATTCGTACATATTAGTACGATTTGCCCATCACCCAATGACGGTTGGGGTTAGGGGTGGGGTTAGGTGCCACGCCTCCTTTTTAAAATCGTACATTTTCGTACGACTGAACTCCTACGAATTCGTACGAATTAGCCACTAAACTGACAAAACGTAAAATACTTACGTTTCCTCGTGAGATCAGGCTGGTTATTACCTGGTAAATAAAATAGCTTTTTTTTTTTTAAATGTCACTTTAGACATTCATTCATTGGTTTTCTTGTCGGCTTTGTCCCTTGCGGGGTCGCCACAGTGGAATGAACCACCAACTTATCCAGCACGATTTTACGCAGCGGATGCCCTTCCAGCCACAACCCATCTCTGGGAATTTCCACACACACACATTCACACTCATACACTACGGACAATTTAGCTTACCCAATTCACCTGTACTGCATGTCTTTGGACTGTGGGGGAAACCGGAGCACCCGGAGGAAACCCACGCGAACGCAGGGAGAACATGCAAACTCCACACAGAAACGCCAACTGACCCAGCCCAGCCGAGGTTCGAACCTGCGACCCAGCGACGTTCTTGCTGTGAGGCAACAGCACTACTGCGCCACTGCTTTTCCCGTCACTTTAGACAACAAGGTAGATTTTCTTTTGCGTCAAAACCAGCTAAATCCACCAGTGCTTTTTTTTGCAAAAACCTCTAAATCCACCTACTGAGACAGGAAAGTGTAATTAGTTGAAAAATCACTAAAGATGGAATTAGGAATTATTTTAAAACACATCACACAAATCACCTGAAGTTAAAAACACATAAATCTGTCAAGTAAGTGGCGGTTCATTCTGCTGTGATAAACCAGGGAAAAAGCAGAAGGAAAATGAATGAATGAAATCTGTCATTAAGTGCATTAATCAACAACAATAAAAGCTGACATTAATTAAATCTTATCAATCTGTTGTCATTTCTGATATTTGGGATTTAGATTTAATGTAAGTAGAGCAATGTAAACATTGTAAGCTAAACTTGTTAGATTTAAATAATGTAATGTAAAAACATTGTGAAACATCAATATCTGTGCATTGTCCATTAATATAAAAGCTTATCAGGCGTATAGGTAATATGAAGTAATATAAATAATGTTTAGTTTTATACATTATATTTATCTTTAAAAAAATAGCTTAAATAAGCAGATAAAACACAAGGTAGCCTCTCAGACACTTTTAGAAGCTGTCATTCATTCATTCTCACCATACTCAAGGTCTTGGTCTCTTTTTCGTCTCTTGTTTAAGACAAATTTTAATGATATGTTTGCCCAAAGCCTATTATCAGCACTGAAATGCTGTCTCTTTTAAATATAATTTATTCACATCTAAGATGTCATATTTCACCTTACATTTATTTGAATGATCTGATTTTTACATATATTTAAAAATGTGACATTATTTTTTGGCTAAAACACATTGAAACCAGGGCAGCGCAGGTGGCGCAGTGATAGCGCTCTCGCCTCACAGCAAGATGGTTGCTGGTTCGAGCCTTGGCTGGGTCAGTTGGGATTTCTGTGTGGAGTTTGCATGTTCTCCCCGCGTTCGCGTGGGCTTCCTCTGGTCCAAAGTCCAAAGACATGTGGTACAGGTGAATTGGGGTAAGCTAAATTGTCCGTAGTGTATGTATGAGAGTGTATGGGTGTTTCCTAGTGATGGGTTGCATCTGGAAGGGCATTCGCTGCGTAAAACATATGCTGGATAATTTGGCGGTTCATTCCGCTGTGGCGACCCCAGATTAATAAAGGGACTAAGCCGAAAAGAAAATGAATGAATGAACATTGAAACCAAAATGTCCACTCGGTGGCGCCAAATCTCCATCTTTGTCACTGAATTGTTCATTCAGATTCATTAGAATCGGCTCATTTATAAATGAATTTAGTGACTCACTATGAACAACTCGCTCAGAGATTTCTTGTTAACCTCATTTTTTTTTAAGTGCTTAAACTTTGTTTCAAATTTTAACAACACAAGAGGTGTTAAAAAGTCTATATTGCTGTGAATATTGTACAAGGAGAGCCACTTGATGAGTTTTCAACATAATGTTTGTTCTATGTGACCCAAAACTGAAAGCAGCCTTCCCTATACTTAAAGCTAAAATACATGAGTTTAATTTTACATTAGGCTTTGTGAAGTTTATTTATAAACTAATTTCGAGAGGATCACGTGTTTATGATTGAACACGGCTGGTTCTGCATTAACTATGTATGATCAACCAATCAGACGATTCCTAACCCACTATAAAGAGCCAGGGTTTTTCACTACAGTCATCTTCGATTTGAAGAATCCCCCCTTCCACCCCTACTCCGCCACCTCGCTTTTCATAGGGCGGCACGGTGGCCCAGCGATTAACACTGTGGCCCACAACAAGAAAGTCTCCGGTTCTGGTCCTTTAACTGGCCGGCTGTGTTTTCTGTGCGGGGTTTGCATGTTCTTCCCGTGCTCGCGTGGGTTTCCCCCGGGTTCTCCGGTTTCCTCCCACTTTCCAAAAAACATGCACTACAAGTTAATTGATCAATCTAAATTTAACATTACAGTCAAACCCTCATCCACCAGCATATCTCTTCATAGCAATCATAAAAGGGGAGTTCTCGAGATCTACCTGAGCTCAAAGCTCCCCTCTCGCCCTGCAAACGGGAGGGAGCCCAGGGCTCAAGGACCTTTTGAGCTCAGGGCTCTCTCCCGGGACAGCATGCCAAACTTGCTTATAATCAATCATCAGCTAAGTGTGAACTCTTGAAATGTAGATAAAAAAAAACTTCAAACTAGCGCTGTGTACGGGTGTAGTAACAAGCAAACAGAAAACAAAACACAAAGGCAGAACATTTCATTGGTAAGATTTCATTTTTTACGTGTTTGTATGTTATGAACTTTTGTGCTCAACAAGTCACGTTACTAATGATAATGCAGTGACTGACTGCACTGACCATAAGACAAAGTAGCACCAACTCACACTAAATACTCGGCTTATGCTAGTTTTGTTGAATAAAATCAACAAACAATGCAAATGAAATATGACAACAAGATGCTGATGCCAGAAACTTGTATTATTGTCGGCTAAGTGAACGAGTCGTTCATAACGAAGATTCATTCACAAACGAATAGCTCCCTCTGTCAGAATGAGAAGTGAAAGCAGGTGAGGGGCTGTGTTTCAGGACATGGATTAGATCAAATTTAACAGGGAGGGAGGATAATACATTTCCATGCACACGAACACACGCTCTTTATCAGCAATGCCCGTGCGCTCACTCATCCATCGATGTAGAAAAGTGATGTACAATTATAATTTTCTCAATTCAAAAAGATATTTGCATAATGACCAGCGGGAAAACTCCCGATCATAGATATATGTGTATATGTGTATATCTCTGGCTCTGGATGGCCAGTCTTCCACTGCACCTTGATCCCGCATTCATTTCAAAGGAGCGCTACCCTGTACTAAAATGGCGGTGCTATTGACGCATTCCTTCCAATAGACAACAACAGGGTAGGCGACAATGTAAATATCTATGGAGAAAATAACTTTTATGAACATTTGTAAAGTGATATATTGTCTGGGTTGGTGTTGTATATTACGCTACAAACACCTTGCAATAAACTGCCAGTACATTTTCTGTTATTTTACACACTTATTTGTCTAGATATTATTTCTTATAGATTATATTATTATTACAAACAACTAAAATGTCAGTGAAAGTCACTTTGTGAAATTGTAAAGTTGAATTTTCAACATCAAAAGTCGACAGAGCAGAGATCAACATCCCATAATGCAACTCACAACCATACATAAACACTTGTGAATCACTAAATCTGTATTTTTTACAGTGTGGTAAATGACCAAATCACAACATAAGTGCAGACAATCTATATGAATCTCATATGAAATCACATGAAAACATCTCAGCAGCATCATGTGTTTATACAGAGGAAAACCCTGAGGCTCACTTTGAAATCTTGACCTGTTTCATAAACTCGTAGCAGGCCTGTCACGATATCTATGTTTTGTTGTACGATGTATTGCAGCAAAATATATTGCAATAAACGATATTATTGTCATTGTAAGACCATTTTATTATTGCCACATATTATATAATGCCAGAATGACAATATAATATCATCACAATGCAAGTACACCCCTCCGAAGAACACATCATATTTTATTCTTAGGAATATTTCCTTTCATTACAGTCATTTTAACAGTTTAATAATCAGACATTGGTATCAGAATGTGAGAACGCATATCCTAAATAAATAATAATAAATGTTAACAAGGTAAACAGTAACAGAGGCTTGGATATCTGCTACCAGATCAATTCTCAGCTGTCAGACATGAAAATATACTATAGTCATTTATAGTAAATACTCTAGTGTTTTATTAACCATACTGACTCCTCCAATAGAGATAGAGAGGTTGCAGCTGCAGTGTTGCTAGAATTGGTTTTTATGTATGGCCGATATATATACATCACCAAAAATGATTGAGCTTATGTCCATGTGTTGTGCGATAAGTCCATATATTGATTATTGTGACAGGTCTAATTAGGAGCAGCACAAAAAATTATGTATTTAGGAATATCTTGAGATGTGATAGACAAACACATGATAGTTACTCACAGGATGGCATGTGGAGGTGCTGGGCTTCATTAAGCAGCTGATTCAGCCTCTTCTTCTACCCAGGTTTGGGATAGTTACCTGGGTTATTTCGCCTCCCCTGGTGGATGATGTGTAACTGCACCATCAGGGTTCACTCCAGTCCTTAAAAAAGTATTACATTTGATTGTTAAAAATGAAGGTCATAAAAAGTCGTAGTTTATTCAATTCAATTAAATTCATCTTTCTTTCTAGAGCGCTTTTACAATGTAGATTGTGTCGAAGCAGCTTCACATAGAAGATTATAGTGAATTGAAACAGTGTCAGTCCAGTTTTCAGAGTTTTAGGGTGCTTTCACACCTGCCTTATTTAGTTCGGTTGAATCGCACTAGAGTTGGTTTTCCCTCTTGGTGCGGTTCGTTTGGGCAGGTGAGAACGTAGCAATCGCACTCGGGTGCGCACCAAAAGCGCACCAAAAAAGCGTACCGAGACCTGCTTGAAGAGGTGGTCTCGGTACGCTTTCAAACGAACCCTGGAGCGGTTCGTTTGTGGTGAGAACGTGATCCAAACTAAAACAGACCCAACCGCAAAAAGTACTGTGCCTTTTTGGACTAATCCAGCTGCCGTAGTGTGATGCGCTGTCTATCTTATGGGGTTTGGAGGAAAAATATTTGTTGACAGCGCTTTACCAACAGTTTTAAACAGAGAGAGAGAGAGAGAGAGAGAGGGAGGGAGAAACATTACCTGATGGATCATTGGTGATATTTCCGAAAGATGACCATGTCGCAGTTTAGCTAAATTATTTCACGCCTTCTCCTAATGCTTTCGCCGATTGCAATGCATTAAAACATTGTTTTCCAGCCCCAGCCGCCCTTCATTCTCGAAATGTATAGTTTGTCTAAAGTGATGCATACAAACTACATAGTATACTATGAGCAGGGATACTGCGTCAGCCAGCGCAGCGACATTGTGTGTCTGCCGGTTTGTTTATTTGCGGTAGGTCCACGTGAATTCTGACCAATTGAAAAGCAGTTTAGGAAATGCGTTCAATAACATCTGGCCAGTGAGTGATGTAGATTTTGTCACATGACTGCATTTTGGTTCGTTTCAGCTGGTTCGGACCAAAGCAATCAGTGTGGTGTGAAAGAGACCCAAAACGGCAGAAAAATGCTACAATGAATCATTTGTTGCCTTTGATCCGGACCAAATGAACCGAACCACATATGTGAAAGCACCCTTAGGGTGTTTTCACACCTGCCTTATTTAGTTCTGTTGAATTGCACTAGAGTTCGTTTTCCCTCTTGGTGCGGTTTGTTTGGGCAGGTGTGAATGTAGCAATCGTACTCGAGTGTGCACCAAAAGCGGACCAAAAAAGCGTACCGAGACCACCTCTTCAAGGAGAAGGTGTTTTCAAATGAACCCTGGAGCGGTTCGTTTGTGGTGAGAACATGATCCAAACTAAAACAGACCCAACCGCAAAAAGTACTGCGCCTTTTTGGACTAATCCAGCTGCCGTAGGCCGATGCGCTGTGCGTTATGGAATGTGGAGGAAAAATATTTGTTGACAGCGCTTTACCAACAGAGAGAGAGAGAGAGAGAGAGAGAGAGAGAGAGAGAGAGAGAGAGAGAGAGAGAGAGAGAGAGAGAGAGAGAGAGTTCTAGGTTGTTGCTAAGGTGTTGCTAGGTGGTTGCTAGGTTTTGTATGTTTGCTAGGCCGTGGCCAGTATCTTCTGAGTGGTTAAAGAGGTGTTGCTGGACAGTTGCTATGGTGTTCTGAATAGTTGCTAAGGCATTGCTAGGCAGGTGCTAAGGTGTTCTGAGTGGTTACTAAGGCGTTGTTAGGTGGTTGCTATGGTGTTCTAAGTCTTTTTTTTTTTTTTAAGGCGTTGCTAGACTATTGTTTATGTGTTCTGGATGGTTGCTAGGCAGTTGCTAGGGCAATCTAGGGGGTTAATAAGGTGTTCCTAGGCGGTTGCTAAGGTGTTTTGAGTGGTTGCTAGGTAGTTGCTAACATAAATGACCATGTTTCTAGCATAAATTAGCATGTCGTTAGCATTGAGTATGAATTAGAATGTCAGTAGCATGTTGCTAGTATAAACTAGCATGCCGTTAGCATGAATTCACATGTTTGCTAGTATGATTAGTATGTTTGTTAGTATGTTTCCAGTATGGATTAGTATATTGTTAGTATGAATTAGCATGTTGCTAGTATGATTAGTGTTTCTGGTATGGATTGGTATATTGTTAGTATGAGTCGGTATGTTATTGGTATGTTCAATGTAAAGTCAATGGCAGTTTTTTTTTTTTTTTTTTTGGAAGTCTATGGGACAGTTGCTAGGGTGGCATAAGTGGTTGCTAGGGTGTTCTGAGTTGTTGCTAGGCAGTTGCTAAGGTGTTCTGAGTGGTTGCTAGGCGGTTGCTAAGGCATTGCTAGGTGGTTGCTAGGGTGTTTTGAGTGGTTGCTAAGGCGTTGTTAGGCAGTTGCTAAGATGTTCTGATTGGCTGCTAGGTGGTTGCTAAGATGTTCTAGGTCGTTGCTAAGGTGTTGCTAGGTGGTTGCTAGGGTGTTTTGTATGTTTGCTAGGCCGGGGCTAGGATCTTCTGAGTGGTTGATAAGGTGTTGCTGGGCAGTTGATATGGTGTTCTGAATGGTTGCTAAGGCATTGCTAGGCAGTTGCTAAGGTGTTCTGAGTGGCTGCTAGGCGGTTGTTAAGGCGTTGCCAGGGTGTTCTAAGTCATTACTAAGGCGTTGCTAGACCATTGCTAAGGTGTTCTGGGTGATTGCTAGGCGGTTGCTAGGGTGTTCTAGATGGTTAAAAAGATGTTGCTAGGTGCTTGTTAAGGTGTTCTGAGTGGTTGCTAGGCAGCTGCTAACATAAATTACCATGTTTCTAGCATAAATTAGCATGTCGTTAGCATTGAGTATGATTTAGCATGTCACTAGCATGTTTCTAGTGTAAACTAGCATGCTGCTAGCATGAATTTAGTATGAATTAGCATGTTTGCTAGTATGATTAGTATGTTTGTTAGTATGTTTCCATTATGGATTAGTATATTGTTAGTATAAATTAGCATGTTGCTAGTATGTTTATGTATGAATTAGCATGTTGCTAGTATGATTAGTATGTTTCTGGTATGGAGTAGTATATTGTTAGTATGAATTGGTATGTTGTTACTATGTCCAATGTAAAGTCAATGGCAGTTTGTTAATTTTTATTTTACAATAGAAGTCTATGGGACAGTTGCTAGGGTGGCGTAAGTGGTTGCTAGGGTGTGGCTAGTAAGTTAAAAGGTCATCAGTGATTGGCAGATTGGTAGTCTGAGTTAAATGAGCCTAAACTTAATTCTGTATGACAGTCTGGCGGAAAGTTATGATTTTCTCAAGCCACCATAAATATGATATACTGAATATTATGATATATTATTTATATTTTATTTAATTATAATATATATATATTCAGGCAACCCAGTGGCGCAGTAGGTAGTGCTGTTGCCTCACAGCAAGAACGTCGCTGGGTCGCAGGTTCGAACCTCGGCTGGGCTGGGTCAGTTGGCGTTTCTGTGTGGAGTTTGCATGTTCTCCCTGGGTTTGCGTGGGTTTCCTCCGGGTGCTCCGGTTTCCCCCACAGTCCAAAGACATGCAGTACAGGTGAATTGGGTAAGCTAAATTGTCCATAGTGTATGAGTGTGAATGTGTGTGTGGAAGTTCCCAGAGATGGGTTGCGGCTGGAAGGGCATCCGCTGCGTAAAATCGCGCTGGATAAGTTGGCGGTTCATTCCGCTGTGGCGACCCCGCAAGGGACAAAGCCGACAAGAAAATGAATGAATGAATATATATATTCAGATTATTATTAATATATATAATTATTATTTTATTCTTTTTTTTTTTTTACTACTACTATATTGTGTGCTGTTTTTTTTTATTATATATGCATGTTACTTTTATGTAAACTTTATAAATGCTTTGGCAATACATTTGTAAAATTTGTCATGCCAATAAAGCAACTATTGAGAGAGAGAGAGAGGGAAAAACATTACCTGATGGATCGTTGGTAATATTTCCGGAAGATGAAGATCTCCTCCTGAAGTGACGTACGATGCACCTTCGCCGTTTGCAATGCCTTAAAACATTGTTTTCCAACCACGGCCGCGCTTCATTCTCGAAATGTATAGTTTGTCTAAAGTGATGTATACAAACTATTTAGTATACTATGACCAGGGATACAATCAGCCAGTGCAGTCGTCCCTCCATAGTGAAAAGCAACATTTTGTGTTTGCCGGTTTGTTTATTTGCGGGAGTTCCATTGGCATTTTACCGCACGTGAATTCTGACCAATCGAAAAGCTGTTTAGGAAATATGTTCAACAACATCTGGCCAATGAGTGATGTGGATTTTGTCACATGGCTGCATTTTGATTCTTTTCATCTGGTTCGGACCAAAGCAATCAGTGTGGTGTGAAAACGACCCAAAGACGGCAGAAAATGCTGCAATGTATCATTTATTGCGCTTGGTCCAGACCAAATGAAGCAAACTGCAGATGTGAAAGCACCCTAAGTTCAGTTTAGTTCAGTGTGGTTTAATAATCACTACTGAGAGTCCAAACACTGAAGAGCAAATCCATTGATGCGCAGCTCTACAGATCCCGAACCATGCAAGCCAGTGGCGACAGCGGCGAGGAAAAAAACTTCACCAATTGGCGAAAGTGAAGGATAAAAACCTCGAGAGAAACCAGGCTCAGTTGGGCATGACCATTTCTCCTATGGCCAAAGGTCTTGTGCAGAGATGCAGTCTAGGCGGCGGAGACTGGAGAATGCTGGACCTCAGCGAAGACTCGTCTGTCCCTGCAGCGTCACAGGACTCAGTCTCACGCTCTCCACTCCTCCATGACCACCACAGCAGCTGCTCAGGATACGGCCTGGTCCGGGATTATGGAAACCCTGGGATCGTCTCATCGCTGGTCTTGGATCGAATCAGTGGTGCTGCATAGTCTGAGTGCCTCGGGATGAGCACCCCCAGGTGGAAATAGAGAATAATTAGCATAGCTGCTGTTTATAGTGTATATAAACGAGATGCGTGGAGCACATTCATGCGTCATACCGCTATGTGATGCATTGTGTGTATGCTTTACTAAAAAGATAGGTCTTTAATCTAGTTTTGAACTGCGAGAGTGTGTCTGAGCCTCGGACATTATCAGGAAGGCTATTCCAGAGTTTAGGGGCCATAAATGAGAAGGCTCGACCTCCTTTAGTAGACTTTGATATTCTAGGTACTACCAGAAGCCCTGAGTTTTGAGATCTTAAAGAGCGGGTTGGATTGTAGCGAGACAGGAGGTTGGTTAGATAAACAGGAGCTCGATTATTTAAAGCATTACAGGTAAGCAGTAATATTTTAAATTCAATACGAAACTTAACAGTGTAAAGAGGATAAAATTGGGGTGATATGATTATATTTTCTAGACCTGGTAAGAACTCTGGCATCTGCGTTTTGCACTAGATGAAGTTTGTTAATAGAGGATGCTGGGCAACCAGCAAACAGAGCATTACAGTAATCCAATCTAGTGGTCATAAAAGCATGAACTAGCTTTTCTGCGTCTGATATGGATAGCATACTTCGTAACTTAGCGATATTTCTCAGATGAAAGAAGGCAGTTTTTGTGACATGGGATATATGATTTTCAAAAGTTAAATTGCTGTCTAATATGACACCCAGATCTTTTATAGTAGAGCTAACGCTAACTTTGGCTATGTTCACACTGCAGGCAAATGTGGCCCGAATCTGATCTTTTGGCCCATATGTGACTCAGGTCCTGACAGTGTGAACAGTCCAAACCGCATGGAGTCTGATCTTTTCACTTCAGATTTGTGCCACTTTCATATGTAGTCTTAAATCAGACACAGATCTGATGTTCTGCAATGCGACCGCAGTGTAAACGGTTATGTCGGATTTCATGTGACTTTTACATAATCTTCGAGCGACATGCGTCATCATTCTGTGCTGCAAACATCATCTACACCTCTGCAGCACAGTAGAATAACACACAGGGCGATTCCTTTACCACAGAAAGTTGGTTGTTCATTTTGAAAAAGATTTTGAAGGTAAAACTGGTGCTTGTTAACCACTCTGGTTAACGATCAGGGCACGGGATGATCGCGATGCTAAAGAGCGTCGGGGGTGTTGCGGAAAGGGGATCTGTGCACAAAGGAGGGGGCACTTTCATTTTAAGGATGAACATTATCTCCGAGCGAATAAAGGGCAGGAGCTCAAGCACCCAAACCCCACCATCTGCACGGGGCTGTTGTTTATAACGAAGTAAAATAACTGCAAACGAAGATAAACTAACTCCGCCTTCACAGTTCAGTCTGCGGCTGCTCATTAACCCTTGATGAGTTCACTACACCGGTGGTCAGACAGATGCCTGTCATAAATCACAAATGATCAGTGTTTTCAATCACAAGGGACTTATTTTAGGTTTCAAATGCTGAAATACACATTAGTAGTAGCAGAACAACCCTTTACAATTCATGTAATACACCACGGTTGTCTGTGAAAAGGGCAATAATCATATTAAGCATAATCTGACAACACGCTTCATACAGTATATACACATTGTGTGCATAATTAGACATTTTGTGTTGTCCGTAACTATACTTCTGCGCATGCGGGTCAGTTTACGACCATGATCTGTTCACACTGCAAATCTGATATTGGCCACATTCATAACAACAGTGTGAACAGCTGGGCAAAAAAATCAGATCTGAGAAAAAATCAGATTTGAGCACTAAGCCTCGCAGTGTGAACGTAGCCTTTGTATCCCTCTAATTGCAGGTCGAGTTGTGAGAGTTGTTTATCTCAGTGGCTTTGGTCCATTTGTCCGATCAGAATCGAAGTTCTTTAAACTCCCTGTTCAGTCTTCAGATCATTGTGTCACTTGTGCACATCAGAAAAGCAGTTTCTCATTCCTTTCAACAAGTTGCAAATGCTTTTGTGCATCCATGCAAATGATTATGTGCAATTCTCTGATGTTTCCTACATTATCAGTTGCTCGTGTCATGTTGATCGAAATGAAGTTTCACAAACTAATTTCGAGAGGAGCACGTGATATGATCAACTACACCTGATCCTCATCGCTAATCATTAGCTAGCCTATCAGATCATTCTAAAACTACTATAAATACCCTTCCTAAATTCCATTCATTATCTTCGTTTTTTGGAAAACCCTCCCCCCCCTCCCACTATCCTTCCTCCTCCTCTTTTATGCTCGGGCAACACGGTGGCTCAGTGGATAGCACTGACGCCTCGCAGCAAGAAGGCCACAGGTTCAAACCATAATCAAGCCAGTCGGCACTCCCTGCGTGGAGTTTGCATGTTCTCCCCGTGTCCGCGTGGGTTTTCTCCGGGTCCTCCGGTTTCCTCCCACAGTCTAAAAAACATGTATTGTAATACAGTCATAAGCACTTAACGCATACATACATTACATACCAGAAATTTACCCGTGTTTAAGGGGGCACTCGAGAAACACCTGATCTCGTATCCCTACTAACACTCATTGACCAGGCGGGAACCTTGGGCTCATCTATCTCTGAGCTCAGGGTTCTCTCCCGGGACAGCACGCCGAACCTGCTATTTCAGTTGAGCATTATCTAAGTGTGAACTCTTGAAATGTATTAAAGTGATCTCTGTTGAATAGTCTCACGCCCCCAAACACAACATTTAATCATTTGTTTACGGCATGGGGTGACATTTCTGTGTGGAGTTTGCATGTTCTCCCTGTGTTGGCGTGGGTTTCCTCCTGTTTCCACCACAGTCCAAACACAAGCGCTATAGGGGAATTGATGAACTAAAATGTTCAAAGTTTATGAGTGTGTGTGTGTGTTTGTGTGTGCGCTGGTTCGAGCCTCGGCTGGGTCAGTTGGCATTTCTGTGTGGAGTTTGCATGTTCTCCCCGTGTTGGCGTGGGTTTCCTCTGGGTGCTCCAGTTTCCCCCACAAGTCCAAAAACATGTGGTACAGGTGAATTGGGTAAGCTGAATTGGCCATAGTGAATGAGTGTGTATGGATGTTTCCCAGTGATGGGTTGCAGCTGGAAGGGCATCCGCTGCATAAAACATATGCTGGATAAGTTGGCGGTTCATTCCGCTGTGGCGACCCCAGATTAATAAAGGGACTAAGTTGAAAAGAAAATAAATGAATGTATTAGTTTTAGATTAACCATTACACATTTCGAACCACACTATAGTAAAGTGTACATAATAGCTTTAAAAGGCTAATTTCTAATAGCTCATTTCTTTTGTCTTTGCCATGATGGCAGCACATAATATTTTACTACTTAATTGTATTTTATGTATTTACATTTTTAACTTTAATTTATTGCAGCCAAACTAAAAAGTAACAACATTTTCTCCAGGAGACAAATATAATATTGAAAAATGACGAAGATTTCACCTGCTTTCCTCTGCTGTACACTGTAAATAAACCCTGTACATTACAGAGGTGTAAAGAGTACCTAAAAACCATACTTAAGTAAAAGTACAGATACCTTACTGTAAAAATTACTCCATTACAAGTTACAAGTCAAGACTTGAGTAAAAGTATTAAAGTATCCGATTTTAAAAGAACTCAAGTATTTTACTCATACTGAATGTAGGCTCAAAGAACACCAAGAAAGGTTTAATTTTCCTAATATACAAATCAAATTTAACACCTCAATGTTTCAAAATGGCAGAACAAAATATATTTAAAAAATAGAACAAAAAGTCTCAGTCAAACTCAAATGTTCAAAAAAGGCACAAACAATTTATCAAAAAAATAAAAAGTAGTAAAACGTAGTAAAAAAAATCAGAGCTGACCTTGATGTGATTCATCTCTCAGTATCAGAGGGGGGCAATATTTTTATTTCGAGTAGTTTTTCAAATTGATTAAGATGTTTTCTCTGTATTAAAATTAAACAAAGAGGAGCAGTGTTATTTTTCAACTTAGTAAACTACATATAAATTCAAGCTTCGGCTTCATCACTGGCTGCAGCCATGTTGCTAATTAAACCTGGTATTAGGCAAGCTGCTAATTCACGTTCACATGATTTAGCTCATAAATAGCATACAGTACCTTCAGCACCCTGCAGATGGCGATATCGCCTTGTCCGCCCAACAAATTAGCTGTGGTAGATAAAGATGCCGACTTGTCGTGCACAATCACAATGTAATGAGTAACGGTAAGCATCCGTTCAAATGTAGTGGAGTAAAAAATTCATATAATCAATCAAAAATGTAGTCAAGTAGAGAGTAAAAGTTGCTTATATTTTTGATACTCAGTACAAGTACAAAGTAGCCAAAAGTAAAGTAACAAAGTCCATTTACTCAAGTACTTTACACCACTGGTGCATTAGCAGTTTGTCTGTTTTGTGATTCATGTTTTTATTTTTCCCCATTTATTTCTGCTTTTGAATGGCATTATGGGATCTTGATCTTTCTTCTGACAACTTTTAACCTTGAAAAGTAAAAAAAAGACTATTATTGTCATTTGTAATAGCTTGCAGTGCTATATTGTGTGAGTTGGTGTTGTAAATTACGGTACAAAAACCTTGTAATAAACTGCCACTACATGTTCTGTTAATCTACACACTTATTCCTCTATATATTATCTTATATCTATAAGATAATATATATATATCTAATATATATAATATATATTATCTTATATCTATAAGATAATATATATATATCTATCTATAGATTATCTAATAATCTTATATTATTATTACAAACTGCTAAAATTTCACTAAAAGTCACTTTGTTGATTGGTCCAAGATCTGTAATGGTACTTTTAACAAAAGTTTCAGTTTTTTTCAGACACCTGTTCATCTGCATTAAATGTTCCCAGCCCGTTGCGCCCTCTGCTTCAAGTGCACATTTTTTCATGTATTTTGGTTCTGTGTTCACATCCAACCATTTTGGAGAGGCGTTCATTCTGCGATCCATTAGATTATTGAAAAACGTTTTATTTTCTCCCCCTCACTTTTTTGTTGAATGACATTCCTGAAGACCTTTTTGAGCTCAAACCTTTGTTTACAACTCTTACATGTCTGGGTAAGAAATGTATATTACTGAAATGGTCTACTTCTCAAACTCCAACTATTTCCATGTGGATTTCTCAGTTCTGAGTCCTTCTTCCTTTGGGAAAATTAACCTATGACCTCAAGCACAAACAGGACAAATTCAGGAGACTTTGAGAAACTCTTCAATCCTTTCTACTAGGGTTGAGTGATGTTGACCAGTTTGGCATCGTACGATGTCTAATGTGAAACATCGCGATGGATGGTATCGTCGTCGTAGGTGGGGGTGGTTGTTGTTAAATATCAACTAATTCATAACGAATTCATTAATTGTAGCCTACCGTTTTCACTACCTGACCACATGGTCTTTGCTTTACCCATATCCAAACCATAAATAAATAAAGTTACACACAAAGTTGACAGACAAAAACCTGTCACTGGGACTCTGGCATGAATAGGTGGAGTGATCTGTGTCGTTATAATGGCTTTTCCCACAGCTGGTGGAGGAGACGAGAGTTCGTTTGGAGTTCACTGTAATTTGTATTGTGATTGATGATAACTTCCTTATTTTATTATTATTATGAGGAAATAATAACAAGTAAAGATGCTATGGCTCGACCGTTTTGGTCGCATATGCGCTCGAAATTTTATCTATATTTGGACGCATTTGTGCGAGTGCATACATTTTCACTGTTTTCACTGCAGAATCCTCACCGCGTGCGCAGATTTAGGAGACATTTATGCAGGATGCATCTTTGCACCTAAAGACGCCAAACGCAGCGCTCAGGAACAGATTAAAACAGTTGTCATGTGAACTTGCTGAAGTAAAAAAAGCCTGCAATGCTTGCCCCGCCTTTGTGCTCTTCTTATTGGCCCACTGCTCTAGAACTGAACGCGAATGGATTGGTTAATATCAGCTGTCAATCACTTAGTCAATGCCTTCTGCCTTCACATGACAGGAGCAACAGCCGCGAAAATGTGAAGCGCTGAAGAAGAGAGACTGAAAATAACACTGACAGATTTAGTTTTAGAAACCACCTAAAGTTACTAATAATGGCACATCTTATTAGTGATCATGTGCTGAATGTTAATCCACCATTTACACTTTTTCAAGAGTGGATAAAAGACTTCCAGTGGCTTCAAGTCCGCTATGAAGATAACTAAAGCCGTTCACTGTAAAGTCTGTGGGACGGGGTTTGCAGGTAACAGCGTTTGCCACCTAATCTACACATTTTAAGCATGAGAGGTGCTGTAAAATCCTTCATTTAATCCTCACCATGCTGTCAGCCGTGCAAGAGGCAGCTATATGTAAAATTAAACACAGCTCATGAAAAGACGGTTATTGCTACTAAGATGACATGCAAATAATAAGTTTTATATCAATATAAAACCTCGGCTGGGCTGGGTCAGTTGGCGTTTCTGTGTGGAGTTTGCATGTTCTCCCTGCATTCGCGTGGGTTTCCTCCGGGTGCTCCGGTTTCCCCCACAGTCCAAAGACATGCAGTACAGGTGAATTGGGTAGGCTAAATTGTCCATAATGTATGAGTGTGAATGAGTGTGTGGATGTTCCCAGAAATGGGTTGCGGCTGGAAGGGCATCCACTGCGTAAAATCGTGCTGGATAAGTTGTCGGTTCATTCCGCTGTGGCGACCCCGGATTAATAAAGGGACTAAGCCGACAAGACAATGAATGAATGAATATCAATATAAATGTGGGGCGGGGCGATGGATCACAATGCCGGCTCAGCATCGTGAAGTTTGTGGCATCGTCTATCGGCCCAAGCCTACTTTCTACATAAACTCCTCTTCAATCCTTTATACATAAGATCTGGCTTCTTTTGTTTTAATTATTTTAAATGTTTTTTATTTATTATGGTTTGTTTGTTTGTCTGATTGTCTTTGTTTTTTGTACTATTTGAAAATCCTTAATAAAAAAATAAAATAAAAAAGTCCCTTTGTTAAACTGTGGAGTTGAATTTTCAACATCAAAAGTGGACAAAGCAGAGATCAACATCCCATAATGCAACGCACAACCGGAAATAAACAGAAAACACTTGTGAATCACTAAATCCAGAAACTGTTCATTAACATGAATAATAATATTTATAATTGTGTGTTTGTCCTGTCAGATGTTTTGAAGTGATCCTCTTCTGCTGCTGTTTAGCCCTTTTTCTGCTGTCAGTTTGTGTTTCTCCTCATTCCTACTGGAGCGATCATGTGAACTGATCTTATTAGACAGTGAGTTACACACAAACACACTCCTGCTGCTGCTGCTGCTGCTGCGTTTACTCTCATTCCTCCATCAGTCATATAACAGAGCTCATCTCAAAACCTTAGTCACAGTGACTTTTGCAAAATTATCACTAATTATTGGAGTATTGGGGCGACATGGTGGCTCAGTCGTTAGCACTGTGGCCTCACAGCAAGAAGGTCACTGGTTCGAGTCCTGGCTGGCTCAGTTGGCATTTCTGTGTGGAGTTTGCATGTTCTCCGTGTTGGCGTGGGTTTCCTCCGGGTGCTCCGATTTCCAGTCCAAGCACATGCGCCATAGAGGAATTGATTAACTAAATTGGCCGTAGTGTATGAGTGTGTGTGTGTGTGTATGTGTGTGTGAATGAGTGTGTATGGGTGTTTCCCAGTACTGGGTTGCTACTAAAAGGGCGTCCTCTGTGTAAAACATAGGCTGGAATAGTTGGTGGTTCATTCCACTGTGGTGATAAACAAGGGACTAAGCTAGGGCTATTTAATTGGCGGCCCGCGGGCCAAACCCGGCCCCCGAGGCAATTTGTTCCGGCCCTCCAAATAGTGTGACCAAGACATCAAGAATAAATTTAGTTCAGTCGAAAAACGGCCGCTATAGTTATGAAGTGAGGTGCGTCTGTTCAATACAGCATGAGCTGCAAGCTGCACAGAGCGTGAGTCACCTGACATTCAGCAAGTGACGCAGGCAGCCAAAAATATTTGGATATGTTTGTAGAAAAGGCCTTTTGTACAATGCACTGATATCGTCAATAGGGATGCATCGATTAGCCGATTTCACTTTTAACTGCCCTTTAATTCGTCACAATTAATCATAAAGGCTTTTCTAAGCCGCATTTCTGTTGCACGGAACAAAACGAAACTGCTGCAGTTAAACAAAGTTATGCCAAGTTGCCAACTGTGCCCTAGTTTAAAGTTCCAAGTATTGACACCGAGGCTAATACGCCCGCACACCGGATTAACGCAGCGGCCGTTCCCATATCACGTCTTTTCCGCTTGCAAGTTTGTTGTTTTTAATGTAAGAATATATGACAATATGTGCGCACAAGCGGAGCAACGCGCTTGCGTCTTTGCGGGCGCACGCAGTAGAAAACATCTCACGGTGAGAGTTCTGCATGCCTTTCAGTACAGTGTAAACAAAAGATATGTTAGACGAATTAATATTAAGATGATTATGTATGCATGAACGCAGATGGCAACAACAGGTCATCTAAATAGCTCACCTAATATAAAGCTTGAATTTACATTAGAGGTGATAACCGTCAAACCATGATTATTCTTCAGACTATATAATTGTACAACCAAAATCTATAATTGTTGCATCCCTAATTGTTATGCAGTTCAAAAACATAACATATGAATGTGTCTGAATGTAGAAGAAGCCTACTTCAGCAATGCACTGCTTTTGTTGTGCTCTGAAATACATTTGAAAGTTTGCAAAAAAAAAAAAGAAAGTCTATTGTACAATGCAGTGATGTTATGTAGTTTTAAAATACAATATATTACCATTTTAATGTAGAAAAAGTCAACATGGGTGTCTGAAGGAGCAAAAATACAACATATGGGCTCTTATATTGCTGTTGTGTTATCACTCATATAGCAAGTCATATCTCTCCGGCCCTTCGTTTGGGATGCTCTTCATGTACCGGCCCCCATGACAAACTAATTGAATAGCCCTGGACTAAGCCCTTGAATGAATGTATTGGAAAATGAATGAATGTATTGGAGTATTTGCAGTAGGGCTGGACAATACTGAGAATATTTGCAATATTGTTGTTGAGTGTTGCGATAGCAGTATTTCTTACTCACCTGCAAAGCATTATTTATAATAAGGATTTTACTGCAAACAAGTATCAATCACCTCAGGCTTTTGAATACCTATTTTACCACAGTTTTTTTTTTTGTTACATAGGAAGAGTAACAGCTTAAAATACATTTACAACCAGTGCAACCTTTACATTTTTACAGAATATTGTAGACTAAACATAAAGCAATCATGACAGATATTCACTCATTCATTCATTCTCTTTTAGTTTAGTTCCTTTTTTCATCAGGGGTCGCCACAGCGGAATTAACCGCCAACTTATCCAGCATATGTTTTACGCAGCGGATACCTTTCCAGCTGCAACCCAGTACTGGGAAACACCCATGCACACTCATTCACACACATACACCACGGCCAGTTTACTTCATCAATTCCCCTATAGCGCATGTGTTTGGACTGTGGGGGAAACCGGAGCACCCGGAGGAAACCCACACCAACACGGGGAGAACATGCAAACTCCACACAGAAATGTCAACTGACCCAGCTGGGACTCGAATTAGTGACCTTCTTTCTGTGAGGCAACAGTGCCAACCACTGAGCCACTGCGCCGCCATCATGACAGATATATTCATTAGAGGTGTGAACCTACACTGGTCTCACGGTTCGGTTCGGTTACGATTATCATGCCATGGATTCGGTTCAATTCGATATCTCGGTGCATCACGGTGCATTGACGATGCTTTCCATACACAGTTTTATATTTTCTTCACACCACAACAATTCTTGTATTAAAATGTATAAATATATTTATATACTATTTGTAAAACAATTTTGTCCTTTAATACAAACAGTCAGATATATAAACTGTACCTTTAAAGGGTCACGAAACACCAAAACACATTTTTTGAGCTGTTGACAGTCATATCTGTGTCCCACGCTGCTATAAACACTATTAGGACACATATATTGCACTAAAAAGTGAAAATTGGTTGTTTTTGCGTTATTTTGAGCAAATTCGTTCTTCCGGTTTGAAACGAATTTTTGATGCTGCGTCACGGCCATGAGATACTTGGGTGTAAATCCAGCAGTAGAGTGGCTGTCTGTCTTTTCTAGGACGTTCTTACGTATCTGAGTGTGCAGTATTAATTCATGAGAAAGACGTGCTTCAAACCAATCAGCGCGCTCTATTGTGTATGACGTGAAACTTCATTAATATGCATGATAGCTCTGGAGACTGTTTACGCTGTACAGACGGCAGAGAGACGCCACGTTGTGTTGCCAAAACAAGTGGAAGTACAAGAATTTCAAGACAAAATCGTAGGTGTTATTAGTGAGCTGCAACGAAGCTTTTGTTTTCATTTTCCCTCTATGAGAGAGCAGCTGGACTCACGTGTGGATTACAGTGCACGCGACACGCGACAGAAACGCGTTTGTAAGGAACATTTTTACCCGAGAGCTTTTTCGCATCTGGAAATGGTGAAATCCGGATTTGCCGCTCGTCTACTTTTAATAAAAAGACACAGCTCCAGTTTGATTGTCTGTCTACTGATTTGGGAAGTGTTTGCAGTGGACTGCCCTTTGTTTAAATGCTGCTCTCCGAGTGTAAACATGTAAACACAAACTATTCCCGTCGTGCAGGATTTTCGCTGCAATTTGTGACAGGATAGTCTATACACACACGGCTTTCTGACGCTACCTACCGAGTACATAAGTTACAGAGAAATGCGGAGGATTTTTTTCTCTTATTCGCCGTATCAAATCAGCCTCTGTGTGTTTGTTTTTCCTGTCAAACTTAGCGCGTGCCCAAATGTTAACTCCCTTCTATGCAAAATCTTATCCTCTTTCCCTCCCCCGACACTTCCACACTCCCAGAGCTGGACACGCCCAACTTTCCTGACTTTTTTCAAAACAGAGGTGTGAAAACACCCTGCTGAGACAGAGGGTTTCGTGGCCCTTTAAACAACACGAGCATTTATAGACCATTTTGAGGGATGTAAACAAAAACAATGGTCCTAACGTATTTCCTGTTTTACATTTTTAATTTCCATTGCTTCTGAGAATCCAAAAAGGTCCACATATTGATAAATAGTGTTATGACGGCTGATTTAAAATCAAGTTATGATTGAATTGCCTCTTGTTACACTTAGGAAATAGTTTAACGTCAAGCAGGAAATGTTCATGGGCCAATGGCATGACCACATTGAA
>LR812535.1:3151129-3163629 GCA_903798195.1 Danio kyathit
TGATGCTGATTACTGTACGAGTCTGTCATGAGGAGATAAAGACAGATGTTTATTTACAAGATGTAAACTAAGTCTGATGAGTGTGTAGTGATAAAATAGCACACAGATAATGTTTTCTAAGGCCCCGTTTACACTAATGCGTTTTCGTTTTGAAACGGCGTTTTAGATCAAAAACGTTCCGCGTCCACACTAGCGTTTCATCTAGCGTTTCTAAACTTATCTCCGTCCACACTACTCCACCAAAAACGTATATCACGTGACCATTCGCGCACTCTCTGCATGCGCGTTCAAGCAGGAAGCATGTGTCTCGCTCTGCATTTGGTTATTGTTAGTCAACAAACGCTGGTTGAACGATGAACGCGAGCGATTAGCGAGTGCTCGAACAATAGCTTGCCTCTTGCGAATATATGCAGCTGCTGTAGTAAAAAAGGCAGAGTTTAACTGCACAATGGCACCTAAAACGGACAATAGTGCAAACAACGCTCCCATTTCTGTGTCCATGTTGTTGTTTACAGTGAAGGCTGGTCTGCCGTCTTCCGGTAGCGTTATAGTCATGTGATAGGGGCTTGACGAATAAGGGAAGGATACGCAATGACCCAAAAGCCCCAATCAGGTAGCGAATCTCAGCAGCCACGCCTCCGTTTTCAGACGTCTCCGTTTTCCCCCATCCACACTGAGACGGAGCAGCAGCGTTTTAGAATGAAAACGACCTCTCCAGCGTTTTCAAAACGCTCAGTTTTTGGGGCTCGAAAACTCCAGTGTAGTGTGGACGGATGGGGTAACCGTAGCAAAACTTATGCGTTTTAAAACGAAAATTCATTAGTGTAAACGGGGCTTTGATCCTAATTGTGCTGTTTTGATGACTGTTGCTTTAAATTGGTTGCCAGATTGACGACATCAACCTGACTATCGAGTGTACCTGGTAGTGATGTGCGGATCGATACTAAAATATCGATATCTCCGATACCAGCTTTGAATGTTCTAGAATCGATTATCCTATCAAAATATCGATATTTCAATAATTTGGAGCAAATATGTAGTTTATTGGAAATAGAAATACAGTGGAAAGTAACCACAATTACCCTAGTTTATCTGAATATGCCAACTTGGTCGGAACTACTTGTTCTTCCGCCTGCAAAGTCATGTGCGTAATATGGCACAATACAACTGCAGTCAGATCACGCTAGCTAGGCAGTAGCCACTCAGTCTGCTGGCACATGTGTTTTAGTCATGCTGTCATTGAATATGGGTGACCGCAAGCAGAGTTATGTGTGGAGCTACTTCACTTCCATAAACTCAAACGGTGCAGTTTGTGACACGTGTAACAAAACAGTGAGGTACTGTGGTAATACCACAAACCTAATCAAACATCTACATGGAAATCGCAAGACAGAAAATGACAACGTCACGACTAGGCGGTCAGAAGAGGAGGAAAGGAGAGGCACAGGTGCTGCTAGGGCGAGACAGACATCGAATTCAGAGTCCTTAGGTGCAGCAGGCAGGCACTATCCAGGTACAGAGGGAGAAATGTGACATTGATAAAACAACGAAAAAAGGTTCAAAACGCTTTCATGGGAACAGGATTAACTTGTCACTAAACGTAGAAGTGTGAATGTTTTTTTAAGATGTTCAGGCAGGCGTTTTAAGATATACATGCTCAGATGCTGTCAATAAATATGTAAGTTGGCTATTTTGTATGATAATTCTTCATCTATAAACAATAAACAAGAATAACCCGTAATATGTCTCGTATTCAGTACGAAGTGATACTTTTAAGGACACTACTTTCTACTTTTAATTTTCCAAACAGTCATTTTTGGGCAAAGTATCGGTATCGGATCGGTATCGTCGATACTCGCCTTCATTTTACTTGGTATCGGATCGGATAGGAAATCAGTGGTATCGCACATCACTAGTACCTGGCTATCGAGCTTAAAGGCTGATTTAAATCATGTTCCAAATAAAAGCAACGACCCGCGACAGAAAGAATATTCTCCATAATTAAAGGAGTTTTTGTCCTAACCAACTCCTCGAATTATATGATATTTTATAAACGGCTTCTATTTCTCACAGGTGAACAACAGAAAACTGACAATGATGACCTCAGGTACACCTCATGTGCTTTATTTAGTGTTAAATGCTAACAATGTGAGTTTGAATGCCATTTTATTGCCATTTAATGACATTTATTGCCATACTACTAAAAGCAGCAGCAGATAGTTCACCTCAGATGTGGAAAATAAAATAAACATTCTGAGATGTAACTTCAGAAAGCAAGCCAACACATATCAGTGATTCAGCATCTACATTTAATAATGTTAAAGAGGTTTAATATGTATTAATTAGAGTATAAACCTCACCATCTCGCTGGAGTGCAGTGAGTGCACTATTCTATGCTTCTGAATGGCTGAATTTACATTCCTGTCGTGTTTCGTTTGGTGCAAACAGCCAATTTCCTTATCACTGCAGATCTCATCACGTAGCGTGTTGTTAGTACACGGAGTTACAATGTAACCTGCTCACCTAATGCTTATGTTCGTAATATTTATATTATTTGCTAATTAATAACCACCTCATGTGGAACTCTGAATCTGCGTCTCATTTCGGAGTCTGCTACTGTCCACCGGAGGCTGTGTTTCGGTCACGGATGCGTACTTTGAGAGCCTTCATGACTGAATAAATGAAATACTCTGTTTTCCACCAAGGCAACCCGGGGTGCTGGGATATAATTGGCTAAAGTGGCAGTGGGCGGGTTAAAGGGACCAAAACAAAGACAGCCATTCTAGCACGTAACGCACATTATCAAAGCAGAATATCTGACTTCAGCATTGTTTTTCAGATAGACAAGAATGTTCACTGAGCACGTTTCTGAAATATCTGCACACATATTATATTATTTTATGCTTTAGAAGAGTCAAAAACTGACATACAGCACTTTAACGTGTTTAGTAATTCTGCTTCTCATATGTCTTGATTGAAGTATGTATGGATATGTGTACTGTATGTATGGATAAATATGGTGTATGTAAATATGTCTGTATGATGAGTGTTTGTGTGTGTGTGATTTGGTGGTTTGTGTGTTGAGTTTTTCACCTTCTTCATCAGCGGTGATGATGATTTTTCTCTATTGACAAACACAAAAGTAGGATTATCTGCTGTTTTGCTCTGCAGTCAAAAACTGACACAATTACAGCAGAAACACTGAGAGAGATCTGCAATATAATACTCTATATACGCTCTCTGTCTCTCTCTCTTTCTGCAATATAAATATATAACAATGTTATTTTAGTATCTTATTTGAGTCATTCTTAATCTACAGGCAGTGCAGAATTATTAGGCAAATGAGTATTTTGAGCACATCATCCTCTTTATGCATGTTGTCTTACTCCAAGCTGTATAGGCTCAAAAGCCTACTACCAATTAAGCATATTAGGTGATGTGCATCTCTGTTATGAGAAGGGGTGTGGTCTAATGACATCAACACCCTATATCAGGTGTGCATAATTATTAGGCAACTTCCTTTCCTTTGGCAAAATGGGTCAAAAGAAGGACTTGACAGGCTCCGAAAAGTCAAAAATAGTGAGATATCTTGCAGAGGGATGCAGCACTCTTAAAATTGCCAAGCTTCTAAAGCGTGATCATCCAACAATCAAGCGTTTCATTCAAAATCGTCAATGGTACACCTCTCTGAACAGTGTCTGGGAGGCTGTGGTTGCTGCTGCACGCAATGTTGATGGTGAACAGATCAAAACACTGACAGAATCCATGGATGGCAGGCTTTTGAGTGTCCTTGCAAAGAAAGGTGGCTATATTGGTCACTGATTTGTTTTTGTTTTGTTTTTGAATGTCAGAAATGTATATTTGTGAATGTTGAGATGTTATATTGGTTTCACTGGTGAAAATAAATCATTGAAATGGGGATATATTTGTTTTTTGTTAAGTTGCCTAATAATTCTGCACAGTAATAGTCACCTGCACACACAGATATCCTCCTAAAATAGCTCAAACTAAAAACAAACTAAAAACTACTTCCTAAAATATTCAGCTTTGATATTAATGAGTTTTTTGGGTTCATTGAGAACATGGTTGTTGTTCAATAATAAAATTAATCCTCAAAAATACAACTTGCCTAATAATTCTGCACTCCCTGTATACTTGAAGAGTTCACACTTAGCTGATGATTGATTATAAGCAAGTTTGGCTTGCTGTCCCGGGAGAGAGCCCTGAGCTCAAAAGGTCCCTGAGCCCTGGGCTCCCTCCCGTTTGCAGGGCGTGAGGGGAGTTTTGAGCTCAGGTAGATCTCGAGAACTCCCTCTTTTTTTGATAAGAGCTGATGACAGAAAATGATTGCTATGAAGAGATATGCTGAGGATGAGAGTTTGACTGTAGTGCTGAATTTAGATTGATCAATTAACTTGTAGTGCATGTTTTTGGAATGTGGGAGGAAACCGGAGAACCCGGGGGAAACTCACGCACGGGAAGAACATGCTAACTTTGCACAGAAACGACAGCCGGCCTGTTAAAGGACTAGAACCGGTGACGTTCTTGCTGTGAGGCAACAGTGTTAATCACTGGGCCACCGTGCCGCCCTATGAAGGTAAAGGTGGAGGAGTAGGGGTGGAAGGGGGGATTCTTCAAATCGAAGATGACTGTAGTGAGAAACTCTGGCTCTTTATAGTGGGTTAGGAATCGTCTGATTGGTGGATCATACATAGTTAATGCAGAACCAGTCGTGTTCAATCATAATCACGTGATCCTCTCAAAATTAGTTCATAAATAAACTTTACATAATTTTTTAAGTAATGTTGATTGAAATAACGTTTATTTAAATGTATTTTAATTTTAATGTATATATATAACTCAACAATCTAAGTGTGTTTGTGTGTGTGTGTGTGATGAGAAATATTTAATGAGAAGTGAGAAATGTGTGAAATATTTCACAATTTTGTTATTACTTCATTTGTTTTTGTAAATATTTATTAAATTGATTTATTAATATTTTAAATGACATTTCATGCAATTTAGTACATTGCACTAAGAGTAAAACAGAAAACTTAAATTATTTTGAACAGCAAACATATTTAATAACAATAATTTATGTTGTTATTTTTAAATAACAACAATAACAATTGATTTTAGAAATAAAAATGTTCAATAATTAAATTATTTGGAGTAAAAAGTTTAAATATAAATTTATTTTAGTTGACATTTATGTTTTTTACAGTATAAACAGTTGAAGACAGAATTATTAGCCCCCCTTTGAATTCTTTTTTAAATATTTCCCAAATTATGTTTAACAGAGCAAGGAAATTTTCACAGTATGTCTGATATTTTTTCTTCTGGATTTTTAAAAATTTTTTTTAAAAAACATTGTGTTCAAAATAATTAGCCCTTTTAAGTTATATATTTTTCCGAATGTCTACAGAACAAACCATCATTATACAATAACTTGCCTAATTACCTTAACCTGCCTAGTTACCCTAATTAACCTAGTTAAGCCTTTAAATGTCACTTTAAGCTGTATAGAAGTGTCTTGAAGAATATCTAGTCAAATATTATTTACTGTCATCATGGCAAAGATAAAATAAATCAGTTATTAGAGATGAGTTATTAAAACTATTATGATTAGAAATGTGTTGAGAAAATCTGCTCTCCGTTAAACAGAAATTGGGGAAAAAAATAAACAGGGAGGCTAATAATTCAGGGGGCTATTATATCTGACTTCAACTGTATGTGTGTGTGTTTGTGTGTGTGTGTGTGTGTTTGTGTGTGTGCAGAATGAAAATGAGAAATATACAATTTGAATATCTGAAATAAATTATTAGTTATCAATGTATTTCAAATATTTAATTTATCCTCTAATATTTCAAAATACAAAAATATTTTAATTAATAATAATATATAGTATATTCATATAACAATATTTCTTCTAAAATCATCAACTGCAAAATAATGTCATGGACATTAATTGCTCAAATAGTTCGATATTCATTATACTGAATAAACAGTGTTTGGACAGATTTCACACAATCCTGCGCATTGATGGATTTGCTCATCAGTGTTTGGACTCTCAGCTGTGAAAAATAACCCACACTGAACTGAACTATAACTGAACTTCAACTGTGAAAACTGGACGGACACCGTTTCAATTCACTATAATCTTCTATGTGAAGCTGCTTTGACACAATCTACATTGTAAAAGCGCTAGAGAAATAAAGATGAATTGAATTGAACAATTTTGGAACAACACTACTTTTTTATAGACACACTTTTCTTATTTAACAACACACTTAGTTTGCAATTCAATTTGCACACAATAAAGCTGTACATACAATATTGTGCATATACTAATATATTATATATAGCTTTAAATGTACATTTTTATGTACAAAATGCCAATTTGTATATTTTTATTCTGTATTTTCATATTTTTTTAACTCCTTTAATATCTGCATTTTTTTTGTGCCATTACTGTCATTGTGTTACTTCCATCAGAAAAAATACCTGGCAATAAAGCCCTTTCTGATTCTGATTCATTACAGTATGGAAGAATGCATCGTGCTTATACATTCGAAAAGAGGCCTGTGTGGTTCAGAGCATCACTGAGAGCTGAACATCAGAGTGTTTCTCAATGATAATGGATTATTTTACCTGAGGGCCACACAAATAGACCTAACTTACACACTTGAGGGATTTTATGCTCTCTGACGTGAACGTAGAATGAAATGTTTCTCAGACAGAAATATGAGCCTGAAAAAGGCTCAACAATCTCATATCACAATATTCACATATCCTGATAGAGATATTTATCATAATACAGTATCTTTTCTGAAAATTCAAGCAGTAATATTTACTGTTGAAACCAGAAGTTTACATCCACTGTATAAAAGGCACATAACCATTTAAAAAAGTCAGATGTTAATGTGACTAAACTTTTTCTCTTTTAGGTAAGTTAAGATTTTCACATTTGTTTCTGTTCTGCTTAATAGCAGAATAATGAGAGAGATATTTTTGGAGAAATTGTTATAACTCTTCTTGAAAGTCAAGTTTACATACAATAAGATTATTAAGCCTCTGAAAAAGCTCAGATGATGGTGTCAAGGTTTTGGAAGTTTCTGATTGGCTAATTGACAACATTTGAGTTAATTGGAGGCACAACTGTAGAATAGTGTTTAAGGAAAACTTCAAACACACTGCTTCCTTGTGTGACAACATGGGAAAATCAACAAGCCAGAATAAAAAAAAGCCAGATTACTATTTGCTCAATTACACTGGGAAAAAGGATAATGTTTGGAGACATGTCCTGTGGTCTGATGGAACTAAGATTGAACTGTTTGGCCATAATGACCAGTGTTACATTTTGAGGACAAAGCGGAAAGCTTACAAGCCTAGGAACACCATCCCAACTGTGAAGTATGGGGGCGGCAGCATCATGTTGTGGGGCTGTTTTGCTGCAGGAGGGACTGGTCCACTTGACAGCATAGATGGCATCATGAAGAAAGAACATTATGTAGAAATACTGAAGCAACATCTCAAGACATCAGCCAGGAAATTAAAACTTGGCCACAAATGGGTCTTCCAAACAGACCATGACCCTAAGCATACTGCCAAATTAGTTCAAATGGGCTTTAAGGACAACAGAGTGAATGTTTTGGAGTGGCCATCACAAAGCCCTGAGCTCAATCCTATAGAAAATTTGTGGGCAGAGTTGAAAAAGCTTGTGTGAGCAAGACAGCCTACAAATCTGACTCAGTTACACCAATTCTGTCAAGAGGAATGGGTCAAAATTCCTGCAAACTATTGTGAGAAGCTTGTGGAAGGAGACCCCAAAACATTTGACCAAAGTTATACAGTTTAAAAGCAAAGCTAAAAAATACCAAGGAAATGTGTGTAAACATTTGACTGTCTAGAAATTAATAGAAAATTCTCAAAAAATAATTCTCTCATTATTCTGGCATTTAGCAAATGTAAATGATTTAGGTAATCCTAACAGACTTAAAATAGTAAACGTTTAGTATGATTTACCATCAGACATTTAAAAAAAAAAATGGTTATGCTCCTTGTTTTTTAGAGTGTATGTGTAGAGTGTAGAGTGTTTTGACTTAAAATAAATGAAAAAGTTTTTGATTTTAACATGAGTGATTATTTTAGAGTGAAAATAAATGACAGAACAATGAATAAATAAATAAACATAAGAATAAATAAAAAAATAATATTTGTCTAATGTTAATTTAAGCTATATATTAGCTAAGAATTTATTTAAATGAACTTGTTATTATCTGCGTTCATACATACATAATCATTTTAATAATTTGTAAAAATTCGTCTAACCTATCTTTTGTTTACATTGCACTGAAAGCCACGCACGTCTCCATTGGAAATAATGAACTTGAGCGCGGAAAAGACGCAATATGTGAACAATCTTAGTTTATCTGAAATATGTTATTTAGGGTGTGTTTTGTTGTACGTTTCAGATGACAAATTCACTAGAGGGCGCTGTCGGCATTTTTGCGTATCTGAAATTAGTTACTTAGAGTACGTTTTGTTGTCCGTGGGTCTCGTGCGTTCCGAACCATGAATTTTGATTCGTACGGATCAACGGTGATCTGTTACACCTCTACTGAAGGTTTCCAATGAGCCTGTTTTGCATGATTTGCTGTTTATTGCTGCTGAAAATGATAAATTATTATCATGTTTTGGGCTGTGCTAATCGGTCAGACTGGAAAAAAAACTACATTTAGAGTACTACAGACTGACAAAAGCGATAAGAAATCAAGCAGATGAGAGAAAAATAAAGAGTGTGATGAAGAAAAGCTGCTTGTGGCCAAACTGAAGCAGGATTTCAAGGGCAAGAATCTTGACAACATTCATGTCTGTTCTTATAATTTCCTCTTAAATAGATGAAATATTAGTCTAATATCTTCATTAATACTGCTCATACGAGTGTTTTACCACCTATTAAATTCAGTTTGTCGAAATATTGCAACCTTTTTCTGCTTACTGAGTCCTTCTCTATATGTTTCAGCAGTTGTTTCTGTGGTTTAGACAGCAGAAATAGACAGAACAGTGTATATTCAGTAATATATTAATCGTGGAACCCATGCCATTGTTTACAACTGATTATCGCAAATATGGCTGCCCAGACCGGCTAGGCTAACTGACCAAAGCTTGACGCAAGTATAAACCCTAACAGTATATGCAGTGTTGTGCGATTTGGAGCGATTATAGCATGATTTTGTCAAACTTCAGCTCACTCTCTGCTCCATTTCCAGCGCTGTCATCATATCAGATCAGGATGAAATGCTGCGGCGGTGAAAAGGGATTAGTCTTTCTGAAAGCCGATAGTGCTGCTTTACTGCACACTTTAAATGGATTATGATCCACATGGGATAAAGTGCTGGACAATATTAAGGCAGATAAACAAACGCTTACATTGGGCTTTTCCTGAGATTAATAGATGAAGGAAAGTTGACAACAGCTTTAAACGGACACACGGATCAATAATGATATCTGATTTACTATTAATTCCAAAGGATGTTGATCAATTCGACATTGAGATAGTTTTAAAATGCCCCGTGAAAAAATACTATAGTTATTTAAAGTGAATACTGTAGTGGTTGTAAACCCATCTGTTGAGATAAAGCTGCAGTTGCTATGGTAACACAACAACTATAGTAATTAATCTGTTGTGGAGATTGTAGTTGCTATGGTAACACAGCAACTATGCTAATTAAACGCCTGTGGTGATTCTAGTTGCTATGGTAACAACAACTACAGTAATTAATCTGTTGTGGTAATTCTACAGTTGAGATGGTAACACAGCAACTATAGTGATTAATCTGTTGTGGTGATTCTACAGTTGAGATGGTAACACAGCAACTATAGTAATTAATCGGCTGTGGTGATTCTATAGTTGCTATGGTAACAATAACTACAGTAATTAAGCTGTTATGGTGATTCTATAGTTGCTATGGTAACACAACAACTATAGTGATTAAACTGTTGTGGTAATTCTACAGTTGCTATGGTAACACAGCAACTAAAGTGATTAATCTGTTGTGGTAATTCTACAGTTGCTATGGTAACAACAACTATAGTGAATAATCTGTTGTAGTGATTCTACAGTTGCTATGGTAACACAACAACTATAGTGAATAATCCGTTGTGGTGATTCTACAGTTGCTATGGGAACACAACAAATATAGTAATTGATCTGTTGTGGTGATTCTACAATTGCTATGGTAACAACAACTATAGTAATTCATCTGTTGGGGCGATTCTATAGTTGCTATGGTAACAACAACTATAGTAATTAATGGGCTGTGGTCATTCTATAGTTGCTATGGACACAAAAAAAATTATGGTAATTAATTTGTTGTGGAGATTCTAGTTGCTATGGTAACACAACAACTATAGTAATTAATGGGCTGTGGTGATTCTATAGTTGATATGGTAACACAACAACTATAGTAATTAATCTGTTGTGGTGATTCTATAGTTGCTATGGTAACACAAAACAACAATAGTAATTAAACTGTTGTGGAGATTCTAGTTGCTATGGTAACACAGCAACTAAAGTGATTAATCTGTTGTGGTAATTCTACAGTTGCTATGGTAACACAACAACTATAGTGAATAATCTGTTGTAGTGATTCTACAGTTGCTATGGTAACAACAACTATAGTGAATAATCCGTTGTGGTGATTCTACAGTTGCTATGGTAACACAAGAACTATAGTGATTAATCCGTTGTGGTGATTCTACAGTTGCTATGGTAACACAACAAATATAGTGATTAATCTGTTGTGGTGATTCTACAGTTGCTATGGTAACAACAACTATAGTAATTAATCTTTAGGGGTGATTCTATAATTGCTATGGTAACAACAACTTTAGTAATTAATGGGCTGTGGTGATTCTATTGTTGCTATGGTAACAACAACTATATTAATTAATGGGCTGTGGTGATTATAGTTGCTATGGTAACACAACAACTATAGTAATTAATCTGTTGTGGTGATTCTATAGTTGCTATGGTAACAACAACTATAGTAATTAATGGGCTGTGGTCATTCTATAGTTGCTATGGACACAAAAAAATTATGGTAATTAATTTGTTGTGGAGATTCTAGTTGCTATGGTAACACAACTATAGTAATTAATGGGCTGTGGTGATTCTATAGTTGCTATGGTAACACAACAACTATAGTAATTAATCTGTTGTGGTGATTCTATAGTTGCTATGGTAACACAAAACAACAATAGTAATTAAACTGTTGTGGAGATTCTAGTTGCTATGGTAACACAGCAACTATAGTAATTAAACTGTTGTGGTGATTCTACAGTTGCTATGGTAACCCAAAAACAGTAGTAATATAAACAAATCACCCAATATGTTTTGTACAATTATAGGGTGTAATATGTTACAATAAACCACAGTTTACTGTCATAAAAACAAGCTACTGCACAAGCTTTTTGTATGTGTATTTTGTGATTTTGCCTTTGTTTAATGTCTATATAAGTAGTTGTTGTTTTGGTTTTGTAATAGAACAATTTAAACTATATGAAAATGACCAACTGAGATAAAATAAATACAAATAAAATATAAAAACATATATATTTTTAAATATTTTTAAAACCACCATTTATAATATATTTATTAAAAAAACATTTTAGCACATTCAAAAAAATATTTTCCTATTGGTAAATTATTATAACCTTGATATATACATAGCAAAATGTACAATATTGTACAATCAAGGGGGCGACATGGTGTCTCAGTGGTCAGCACTGTCACCTCACAGCAAGAAGGTTGCTGGTTCGAGTCCCGGCTGGGTCAGTTGGCATTTCTGTGTGGAGTTTGCATGTTCTCCCCGTGTTGGCGTGGGTTTCCTCCAAGTGCTTCGCTTTCCCCCACAATCCAAACACATATGCTGGATAATTTGTTGGTTCATTCCACTGTGGTGACCCCTGATGAAAAAGAGACTAAGCCGAAGGAAAATGAATGTATAATCAAGTGATTTCTAAACTGGATGATAGAAATGTTCGGTAATAAACTTTTCAGCAACACATCCTTACCACATTTTTTTTCTCAACACGTCAGTCTGGATGTGGCTCTAAAAGCTTCAGCTCTGGTTTTGTTTACATGACCACAACATCCTTAAGGAAATCAATAGCTGTAAAAAGCAAACAGCCCCAGTCCATTCAGAGACACGTCAGGCTCTCATCCACCTGTCATCATTGTGTGAAAGACTGCAGAAAAACAAGTCAAACGTGCTTAAATCAGGCCTGATGATTAATTGACTAAGAAATAATTGTGATTATCTGATTAATTGTCTGCTCTGGTGCTTTGATGATTGACTGTCTGATTTGGCACAGATGCAGAAATCTAATATATGGCCAAATATGAACATACACCTTCTCCACCATCATCCCAATCCCAAAGAAACCAAACATCTCAGGACTCAATGGCTACAGACCTGTTGCCTTAACATCTGTGG
>LR812535.1:3168629-3359643 GCA_903798195.1 Danio kyathit
GTCAGGTTTGAAATCATACGTTTATAATCCAATAACGACTGGAGTATAATCTGAGGCCAGGTTTTGTGGGGAAATAAGCTTTTATAGTACAGTATAGTATTTTATTATTATAGTATTTATTATTGTAGTGTTTTACATTTCACTTCCAGATGCTCTTGTTGTTGTTGCAGCATGGTTTAGTTAAATCAGTCACATGATTTATTCAGATGTCACCATTTGTTTTTCTCCATATAAAACAATAAAGCAAATATATTCATTCATTCGTTTTTCTTCGGCTTAGTCCCTTATTTATCAGTGGTCGCCACAGCGGAATGAACCGCCAACTTATCCAGCATATGTTTTACACAGCGGATGCCCTTCTACCCGCAACCCAGTACTGGAAAACACCCATACACACTCATTCACACACATACACTCATACACTACGACCAATTTAGTTCATCAATTCCCCTATAGCGCATGTGTTTGGACTGTGGGGGAAACCGGAGCACCCGGAGGAAACCCACGCCAACACGGGGAGAACATGCAAACTCCACACTGAAACACCAACTGACCCAGCCGGGACTCGAACCAGCGACCTTAGCAAATATGTTGTTATTTAAATATTAGATTCAAAATTAGGCTTGATCAAATTTCGCACAAATTGAACACATAAACAAAATAAAAGATGTAATTTAGAGCTTTTTGTTTTGCATAAAATTCACAGTTGTATGTATTATTAAATATAAATAAAAAATTTTTTCAAGAAAATTAGAAATGTATTAATAAAAATAAATATAAATTTATATTTATATTATTATAAATAAATAAAAAAATTAAGAAAAGTAGAAATTTATTAATAAAAATAAATATAAATTTATATTTATATTAATATAAATAAATAAAAAAATAAGAAAATTAGAAATTTATTAATAAATTAAATATAAATTTATATTAATATAAATAAATAAAACATTTAAGAAAATTAGAAATGTATTAATAAAAATAAATATAAATCTATATTTATATTATTATAATAAATAAAAGAAATTAAGAAAATTAGAAATTTATTAATAAAAATAAATATAAATTTATATTTATATTATTATAAATAAAATAAAAAAAAGAAAATTAGAAATTTATTAATAAAAATAAATATAAATTTATATTTATATTATTATAAAAAAAAAGAAAATTAGAATTTTTTTAATAAAAATAAATATAAATTTATATTTATATTAATATAAATAAATAAAAACTAAGAAAATTTGAAATTTATTAATAAAAATAAATATAAATTTATATTTATATTATTATAAATAAATAAAAAAAATAAGAAAATTAGAAATTTATTAATAAAAATAAATATAAATTTATATTTATATTATTATAAATAAATAAAAAAAATAAGAAAATTAGAAATTTATTAATAAAAATAAATATAAATTTATATTAATATAAATAAATAAAAAAATTAAGAAAACTAGAAATTTATTAATAAAAATAAATATAAATTTATATTTATATTATTATAAATAAATAAAAAAATAAGAAAATTAGAAATGTATTAATAAAAATAAATATAAATTTATATCAATATAAATAAATAAAAAAATTAAGAAAATTAGAAATTTATTAATAAAATAAATATAAATTTATATTAATATAAATAAATTAAAAAATTAAGAAAATTAGAAATTTATTAATAAAAATAAATTTATATTAATATAAATAAATAAAAAAAAATAAGAAAATTAGAATTTTTTTTAACAAAAATAAATATAAATTTATATTTATATTATTATAAATAAATAAAAAAAATAAGAAAATTAGAAATTTATTAATAAAAATAAATATAAATTTATATTAATATAAATAAATTAAAAAATTAAGAAAATTAGAAATTTATTAATAAAAATAAATATAAATTTATATTTATATTATTATAAATAAATAAAAAAATAAGAAAATTAGAAATGTATTAATAAAAATAAATATAAATTTATATCAATATAAATAAATAAAAAAAATTAAGAAAATTAGAAATTTATTAATAAAAATAAATATAAATTTATATTAATATAAATAAATAAAAAAATTAAGAAAATTAGAAATTTATTAATAAAAATAAATTTATATTAATATAAATAAATAAAAAAATAAGAAAATTTGAATTTTTTTAACAAAATTAAATATAAATTTATATTTATATTATTATAAATAAATAAAAAAATTAAGAAAATTAGACATTTATTAATAAAAATAAATATAAATTTATATTTATATTAATATAAATAAATAAAAAAACTAAGAAAATTTGAAATATATTAATAAAAATAAATATAAATTTATATTTATATTATTATAAAAAAAAAGAAAATTAGAAATTTTTTAATAAAAATAAATATACATTTATATTTATATTATTATAAATAAATAAAAAAATTAAGAAAATTAGAAATTTATTAATAAAAATAAATATAAATTTATATTTATATTATTATAAATAAATAAAAAAATTAAGAAAATTAGAAATTTATTAATAAAAATAAATATAAATTTATATTAATATAAATAAATTAAAAAATTAAGAAAATTAGAAATTTATTAATAAAAATAAATATAAATTTATATTTATATTATTATAAATAAATAAAAAAATGAAGAAAATTAGAAATTTATTAATAAAAATAAAATAAATTTATATTTATATTATTATAAATAAATAAAAAAATTAAGAAAATTAGAAATTTATTAATAAAAATAAATATAAATTTATATTTATATTATTATAAATAAAGAAAAAAATAAGAAAATTTGAAATTTATTAATAAAAATAAATATAAATTTATATTAATATAAATAATAAAAAAAATTAAGAAAATTAGAAATTTATTAATAAAAATAAATATAAATCTATATTAATATAAATAAATTAAAAAATTAAGAAAATTAGAAATTTATTAATAAAAATAAATATAAATTTATATTTATATTATTATAAATAAATAAAAGAAATTAAGAAAATTAGAAATTTATTAATAAAAATAAATATAAATTTATATTTATATTATTATAAAGAAATAAAAAAATTAGGAAAATTAGAAATTTATTAATAAAAATAAAAATAAATTTATATTTATATTAATATAAATAAATAAAAAAAAATTAAGAAAATTAGAAATTTATTAATAAAAATAAATATAAATTTATATTTTATTATTATAAATAAATAAAAAAAAATTAAGAAATTACAAATTTATTAATAAAAATAAATATAAATTTAGGGCAACGCAGTGGCGCAGTAGGTAGTGCTGTTGCCTCACAGCAAGAACGTCGCTGGGTCGCAGGTTCGAACCTCGGCTGGGCTGGGTCAGTTGGCGTTTCTGTGTGGAGTTTGCATGTTCTCCCTGGGTTCGCGTGGGTTTCCTCCGGGTGCTCCGGTTTCCCCCACAGCCCAAAGACATGCAGTACAGGTGAATTGGGTAAGCTAAATTGTCCGTAGTGTATGAGTGTGAATGTGTGTGTGGAAGTTCCCAGAGATGGGTTGCGGCTGGAAGGGCATCCGCTGCGTAAAATCGTGCTGGATAAGTTGGTGGTTCATTCCACTGTGGCGACCCCGCAAGGGACAAAGCCGACAAGAAAATGAATGAATGAATGAAATATAAATTTATATTAATATAAATAAAATAAGTTAAGAAAATTAGAAATGTATTAATAAAAATAAATATAAACTTATATTTATATAAATATAAATAAATAAAAAAAATTAAGAAAATTACAAATTTATTATTAAAAATAAATATAAATATAAATTTAATAATTAATATTGAAGGTGGCACGGTGGCTCATTGGTTAGCACTGTGGCCACACAGCAAGAAAGTCGTTGGTTTGAGTCCTGGCTGGGCCAATTGGCGTTTCTGTGTAGAGTTTGCATGTTCTCCCCGTGTTGGTGTGTGTTTCCTCCGGGTGCTCCGGTTTCTCCCACAGTCCAAACACATGCGCTATAGGAGAACTGATGAACTAAATTGGCCGTAGTGTATGATTGTGCGTGTGAATGAGTGTGTATGGGTGTTTCCCAGTACTGGATTGCGGCTGGAAGGGCATCCGCTGTGTAAAACATATGTTGGAATAGTTGGCGGTTCATTCCACAGGGCGACCCCTGATAAATAAGGGACTAAACCAAAGGAAAATGAATGAATGAATAATTAATTAATTGCTTAATTAAAATTGATTTCTTAGCTCTTCTATAGTTATAATACTTGTATCGTGCTGTCTAAAAATTTATATAAGCATGTCTGAAAACATGTCACAACATTTGTGTTTTACGCAACAAATAAAATGCTCTAAATGACAAAATCTTTCTTTTAAATATGGAATAATTGTCGTAAGTACACTGTAAAAATATCCGAAAATTAGCAGTCTTCAGTATTTTGTGATTCATGTTTTATTTTAATTGTTTCCCTCCTTTATTTCTGCTTTTGAATTCAGGCTGTCCGCGGGGTCTTAAAAAGTAATAAAAGGTGATAAATCAATTTAGAGAAATTTAAGGCCCTTAAAAAGTCTTAAATGCTGTTACAAGGTTTTAAATTTGGCATAATTTTTGATTATACACTTGTATAATTATAGTTGTATGCTAAAGTTTGAAATGTTGGGATGCTGTGTAGTTTATGAATTCGATAAAATCTTGCTATATTTGATGTCACACAGCTTTGTTTACTGCAGTAACCAAGGCAGCACCATTATTTCTGCTGTTCTATATGCTTATTTCATGCGACCGCCATTTAAAACACGAAAGCAAGGCTGCGGTGGGAAGAAACCCGGAAGTATAGGATCAGCACTGTAAACATTGCAACAACATGCTGTGTGCTATAAACCTCCAGCTGTTGCTGCGATTTCAAATGCAGAAATGGTGTAAACATCACTTTAATATCACTCAGTAAAGTTTAATTTAAACAATTAAAAGCATATTAGGCATCAAACAACATCACAATCTCTTTAAGAGTGATACGCTTAAGTGTCCTCCTAGGCTTCAGTTCATGGCAGCAGGTAAACACCGTGGGGACGGCTTCCCTGCTTCAGCCTATGTAACCCGGTGAGTGATAAAACACTGCAGTCCTCTGTAGCACATCTTCGTGTTGTCTTTAACAGTGTTGTCCCGGTACTGAAGTTTTAGAAACGGCCATGTCCCACTAACATTTAAGCATCGCTGAGCGCGCTCACAAACATCGCTGATTTGCCTTATTCACCCGTGCTCAACAGAATGACTGTGAAGGTTATCAGTTCACCGCTCTTCACAGATTGAAAACACACATAGGATCGTTTTAAAGCCGTGAAGATCAGTGGATTCATCAGCAGATCGCTTGTCTGTGTTTGCACTCAGTAAACAGCGGTGAGTTTGATTAACTGATGACCTTCACAGCCAATCACAGTAATTTCTGTTGAGCTCGTGAGCACAATGGCAAATCAGTGCCGCTGTTTAGGGACGCCATCAACAGTGTCTTAAATGTTAACGAGAAATTGGTGTTTTTTTACATTTCAGTACCGAAATTTTGTATCGTGACTAGTCTAATATAGTAAAAGAATCAGTTCATTAACTTGAGTTTGATGAATGGCATCTAAAATGTGTGTTTGGGAAAGAAAACGTTAGCTAACTAGTGCCATTTCCCTTAACTTAGCTGAAAATGAGGTCAAATATCCCTTTTTATTTTCACTATTCATTCAGAACGAACCTTCAGGTCACTCGGAAGGCGCTGAAATCATAAATTTGTGTCACTTTCTCTTCGCTGATAAGATATACAACCAGGTACACAACATTCCTGTGTGACTCAGTCTATACTTCCGAGTTTCTTCCCACCGCAGCCTCGATTTCACTGTTAATAATGGCGGCCGCGTGAAATCAGTCCATAGGCGAAACTATCTGGATTAACATGTTATAAAGTATATGAATAATGTTTTAGTTTAGGATTAGTTTATTACAATCAGTATTTAATGAATATATTTAAAATGTCGCCAATGTTACATGATCAGACCTAAAGTGGCGATGAGGTCTTAAAATGTATTAAAAAAAAGGTCTTAGAAGGTATTGAATTTTACCCTCTGATTCCTGTATATACCCTGGAATTGCATTATGGGATCTTGATCTTTCTTCCAACAACTTTTAACCCTGAAAAGTTTGAAAACGTGACTTTTATGAACATGTTTAATAATTTGCAGTGATATATTGTTTGGGTTGGTTTTGTATACCCTACAATTTGTGTTTAATGGAAAGAAGATTTTTTTAACACATTTCTAAACGTAATAGTTTTTATTGCTTATTTCTAATAACTGATTTATTTTAGATGTTTTTTAAGACACTAGTATTCAGCTTAAAGTGACATTTAAAGGCTTTACTAGGTTAATTAGGGTAAAGTTAGGGTAATTAGGCAAGTCATTGTATAACAGTGGTTTGTTCTGTAGACAATCCAAAACAAATATTGCTGAAGTGGGCTAATAATATTGACCCTAAAATGGCTTTAAAACAATTAAAAACTGATTTTCTTCTAGCCGAAATAAAACAAATAAGACTTTCTCCAGAAGAAAAAATATTATAGGAAATACTGTGAAAATTTCCTGAATCTGTTAAACATCATTTGGAAAATATAAAAAAAAAGGGCCAATAATTCCTGACTTCAGCTGTAGTGCATATACTAAACTGATATTCATATTTGTGTTTCGCAGGTCTCGGCTGTAATATCTGACAATGTTTCGCAAAAAGAAGAAGAAGAGGCCTGAGATTTCAGCACCGAAGAACTTCGAGCATCGGGTTCATACGTCGTTTGATGCAAAGCGAGGAGTTTTCGTCGGCCTTCCAACACAATGGCAGAGTTTAATAGAAAACCTACGGAGACCCAAACCCATGGTGGATCCTTCCAGAATAACACCGGTGGAGCTCAAACCAAAGAAGGTCAGAATCAGAACAACCCTTTCCCTTTTTAAAGGGGACCAATTATGACCCTTTTAAAGGGCTACGAAACCCGCCTGTCTCAGCAGGGTGTTTTCACACCTCTAGTTTGGAAAAAGTCAGGAAAGTGGGTGTGTCCAGCTCTGTTTAGGTGGGCGTGTGGGGAGGGAAAGAGGGAAGGTTTTGCATAAAAATGGGAGTTTCCGTTTGAGCACGCGCTGAGGCTAAACAAACACACAGACACAGGAGAGAAAGACAGTGACTGAGTTTACATGGACATCAGTAATCGAATTATTTGCCAAATTCTTAATTTGTTGACTTTAACTACAGTTCAGCACTTTCACTTTCATTCAGGAACATTTCCTGCATGTCCCCTTGACAAACGAGATATTGAATGCGAGGAACTGCTGGAAGAGTGGAGTTTTAATGGAGTATTTGATACCGTACGGCGAATAGGAGAAAAAAAACTCAGCATTTCTCAGTAACTTAGATGCACTCGGTAGGTAGCGTCAGAAAGCCGTATGTGAATAGACTATCCTGTCACAAAATGTGGCAAAAATCCTACACAACGGTAATAGTTTGATTGTGGTGTTTACATGTTTACACTCGGAGAGCAGCATTTACAGCGGATCTTTCAGTCTATAATATTGTAGTGATATTAACGTACTGTAAAATTAGTAACTCAATAATTTTGACTAAGGTCTGTCTTTAAACACTAAAAGAGCACTGCTGACGATACGAACTAACTTTGCCCACTGAATAAACAAACAAAGACCACTGATCGCTTACTAAATCTGTAGAGACAGGACAATCAACACACAACTGGAGCCGTGTCTTTTTTAAAAGGAAACGAGCAGCAAATCCTGATTTCACCATTTCCAGATGTGAAAAGCTCTCGGGTAAAAAGTGTTCCTTACAAACGCATTTCTGTTGCGTGCACTGTAATCCACACATGACTCCAGCTGCGCTCTCATAGCGGGAAATGAAAACAAAACCTTCGTTGCAGCACAATAATAAACACAACACTGATGACCCGTGTCTCCAAATTCTTGTTCTTCCACTTGTTTTGGCAACACAATGTGGCGTCTCTCTGCCGTCTGAACACTGTCTGTAACAGGTAAAACCTCTCCGAAGCTATCATGCATATTAATGAAGTTGCACCGCATACACGATAGAGCGCGCTGATTGGTTTGAACCAAGTCTTTCTCATGAATTAATGCCGCACACTCAGAGACGTCACGATGTACTCGCAGGTACAGACATCCAGTCTCCATGCTGGATTTACACCTAAGTATCTCATGGCCGTGACGCAGCTTCAAAAATTTGTTTCAAACCGGAAGAACGAATTTGCTTAAAATAACGCAAAAACAACCAATTTTCACTTTTTTGTGAGATATACGTGTCCTAATAGTGTTTATAGCAGCGTGGGACACATATATGACTGTCAACAGCTCAACAAATGTGTTTTGGTGTTTCGTGACCCTTTAAATGCTCCCTTGAAAGCTTGAAATGCTGTCAGTGATGTAATCAGCACACAAGCAGCCAATGGTGTTCAGCTTTTTCTGACGACTCCTCCCTCAAAATTTCATTGCCTGTGGTTTGGTAGCTTGACTGAGCTGTTGGCGAACGAGTTGTTGTCAGATCATGTAGTGTGTGACCCCCCCCCCCCCCCCCCCCACTTGTGGATCATTTATGTAGTGTCACGTAGTGTGAACTACGACACAATTAAAAGACACAAAATCACTCATGTGGTGTGAACGGCACAGCGATCTGCTGATGTTTAAAGGATACCTGCCAACATTTGTCTCTGAAATCTGGGAGACCAGGGGGAGTGTCTAGGCGTTGGGGGTGAGGTGTCTGAATAAAACAGCTAACTGAACTATGCACCGGGTTTCGGGCAGCAACTGCGATCAGATACTATACTAAAGTCGATGATCCGGGGGTGTTATAGACTGTACCAAAAAGCTGAGAGGGAGAGGGGGGTTGGGGGGGGGGGGGTGAGTTTGGGGGAGTTTTCCGGGAGAAATAACAAAACGGGAGGGTGGCGGTAGATGGGTCTGAAATACCAACGCAATCTCACGGCAATTCGTAACTTTTTGATTTAGTGGCTAATTCGTACAAATTAGTATGATTTGCTCATCACCCAATGACGGTTGGGGTTAGGGGTGGGGTTAGGTGCCACGCCTCCTTTTTAAAATCATACATTTTCGTACGACTGAACTCCTACGAATTCGTACGAATTAGCCACTAAACTGACAAAATACTTACATTTCCTCGTGAGATCAGGCTGGAAATACGAAGACTCGCGGGAAAAACGGGAATGTTCGCAGGTATAGTTTAAAGTCATGTAGTGTGAACTAGGCTTAAAGCACTTAAAGCACAGCTACTCTCTCAATAAAATCCATGTTAGCAATGAAGCTAGAGTAACCATGCAGACAGAAGCCCTGCCCATGATGCGAATCCGTGTCTATTGTGAGTTGAATTTGATGCGTGAATGAAACTCAAAATGTTCACTCGTCTATTTACATGCGAATAGCGTGATTTATTCGTGCGTGCCACGTCTGGTGTGAACACAGCATCAGTGTGTGCTTCATGCTTCTGTCAGTCTATGGAGACTCCTATCGCTGTTCATTTGTGCTTCATCTAAAACTCCACATCTATAATCCTCTTAGTCTATGCTGACATTATATTCAGCAGCTCAAACACTCTGATGGCTAATGGACAGACGGCTGCTTCTCACTCAGGGCTGCTGTTTATGCTAATGAGGGAGAGATGGGCACTAGTGGGCGGGGCTTTCCCCCTCTGATGACACGTACTAAGGGAGAATGTCAATCAAAGTGTTTCTGCAGACTGTTTTTATCAAGTCTGATTAGAACAAATATAATTAATTCATGTTTTCCATTAGAGGCTGGAGATATTCACACACTGCTGACACACAACTGTGTTTAAAACCCTTATAAAAGTGATTTTTGCTAATTAATAGGTCTCCTTTAAATCCCTCTGGACGAGTCTTGAATTTAAGCATAAATCTTAGTGCTGGGTTTTTCAGAGAGTGTCTGTGTTTCCCCTGAGGGATGAAGCTGGCACTCAGAAACACATGTTTTCTCCTCTGTCACATCCGCTTCTTATCTATCATGAGCCTCGGTGAACGGCCTGCTGTGAACACCGATTCAGAGCGCACAATCCTCAGAGAGCAGAGATTTATTACCTCATGCTGGCAATTAATAATGATGCATGCGGCGGCCACCGAAAAAACTGCAGGCCCAAGCAGAAGAGCTCCACGTCTGAACAGATGCTCTCATTGAGAACAGACCGCACTGCTCAGTTTACCGCCGCATGCTCACATCAAATGCGTTTTGACACAGCTCATGTTTAATGCAAGAAATCATATTTTCTACTCAGCTGATAAAATGTTGTTTGAATAATTTTAGTTAATGTTGTTTTTAAAGGGGTGGTGCGCTACGATATCATATTTTAAACTTTACTTTATCTGTAATGTAGCTGTGTGAACATAAACAGCATCTCTGAATGTAAAATGCTCAAAGTTCAATGCAAAGGGAGACCTTGGCTTTTACAGAGTTAGCTTAGCAAAGCTTACAATGAACGAACTTTGGTGACTACAAAAAAAAAAGAAAACTCATAAATGTTTGAAACACGTGAGGGGTGTAAGGAAAATTGTTCGCCCAAAAAAAATTTTTTGGGCGAACTATCTCTTTAAAAATGCATGCAGATGATAAACATTTACTCCATTATGATTAAACTATATTAAACTATAATCCCAACATTGCATATCCTGCATTGCATATCCATACATTAACTATCTGTCTTTGAGGAATTAAAGATTGGGATTGGTATTTTAAAATTTTTTTTGTGTAAAAAAATGTTTGTGTAATGGTATGTATCTCATATTGTCATTATATGTATATATTTTATATATATATATATATATATATATATATATATATATATATATATATATATATATATATATATATATATATATATATAGTTTTGTATGTAGATGGGCCTGTTCACGGGCTGGTTGGCTGATTGTGGTAATTGACTACAGGTGTAATGTGTAGAGCTGCTTCACTATTTATTGAGGATTCTCATTTGTATTGCTTTACCTGATGAAGACCATGTAGGTCGAAACATTGTGTGTGAGTGTTAGCCTATTAAAGACTTTTTGAGAGCTAAAGTGGCAGTGTTGCCGATTTTTTGATCTTTTGCTACACTATTGCGGGTGCACACATTTCGATATCGATGCTGAAACCATATATTGTGCAGCCCTAACTTGAATATAGGTTAGCTGTCTTTACTTATTTTCTGTCCTTGGCCAAAAACTTGCTCTCACATTGCTAGTGCTGTGTGAGCATCATCAAAATCAATTTTACATAGATATAAAAACAAATTTAATCAAAATAGATTGTTGCGTGTTCTATGATGTGCTGTAATAAATTTAAACGTCATTGTTTTTCTTATTATTTACCATGTATATGTGGACATTACATGACACATTACGTCAGGGCTATTCAATTAGTTTGTCATGGGGGCCAGTTCATGAAACACATCCCAAACGAAGGGCCGGAGAGACATGACTTGCAATATGAGTGATGACACAAAAGCATATAAGAGCCCATATGTTGTATTTTTGCTCCGTAAGACACCCACGTTGCATGAGATGTTTTCTACTGCGCGCGCCCGGAAAGCCGCGAGCGCGTTGCTCCGCTTGCGGCCGCATATTGGCATATATTCTTACATTAGAAATAACAAACTTGCACGCGGAAAAGACATGATATGGGAACGGCCCGCTGCTATAGTTAAGCCAGTGTGCGTGCGTATTAGCCTTGGTGTACAAGCTCGGAATTTTAAACTAGCGCACAGTTGGCAACTTGGCATAACTTTGTTTAATTGCAGCAGTTTCATACTGAAATGTGGCTTAGAGAAGCCTTTAGGATTAATTAACCGTGACAAATTAAAGCGCAATTAATAGTGAAATCGGCTAATCGTTGCATCCCTAGTAACAATATCAGTGCATTGTATAAAAGGCCTTTTCAAACACATCCAAATGTTTTCGGCTGCTCGCGCCACTCGCTTATTGTCAGGTGACTCACGTTCTGCGCAGCTCGTGCTGTATTGAACAGGCGCACGTCACATCAGAACCATAGCGGCCGTTTTTTGACTAAACTAAATTTATTTTTGATGTCTTGGTCACACCGGAACAAATTGCCTCAGGGGCCGGGTTCGGCCCGCGGGCCACCAATTGAATAGCCCTGCATTACGTCATGAAAATGTACTTAAAAGTTCTGGAAAATTTCAGAAGTAAAAATGTGTATGAAGCCTGTGTACTATGCACCGGGTTTCAGGCAGCCGATCCGATTGGATACTAGGGGTGTCTAAATTAATTGTTTGTCCGGTGCACCGCGATGCAGACGCAGACAATTTGGTATCGGTTCAGTAATAATCACAACCAGTTATTACGTACTGACGTCATTTATCTCATATGGAGGAGATTCCCCCCAATGTGTAAAGCACTTTGAGTGTCCTAGCGCTATATAAATGTAAGGAATTATTATTATTATTATATGCGCTATGTCGCGGTAATTTACTAAGTGAAGTTTATTTATAAACTAATTTTGAGAGGATCACGTGCTTATGATTGCTAGCGGCTGGACCCACATTATCCAAATTCACTATGCACCAATCAGATGATCCCTAAGCTACTACACATACCCCGGGTTACGCATCACCGATATCTTCGCTTTGAAGAATCCCCCCTTTCACCCCTACTTCTCCTCCTTCCTAGATGGGTGACAGGGTGGCCCAGTGCTTAGCGCTGTTGCCTCATAGCAAGAATGTCAATGGTTCTAGGCTTTACCAAACCAGCGGGCATTTTCTGTGTGGAGTTTGCACGTTCTCCCCGTGCTCACGTGGGTTTCCCCCAGGTTCTCCGGTTTCCTCCTACCGATTAAAAACATGCAACCTAAGTTATTGACTAATCAACACTATAGACTTGCTCCCTACCTAGTACCTATCTCGTTAAAGAGAACTACTATCTGCTCTTCAATCACTATGACAGGGGAGTTCTCGAGATCTACCTGAGCTCGATCTCCCCTCTCACCTTGCAACGGGAGGGAGCCCCGGGCTTGAGGATCTTATGAGCTCAGGGCTCTCTCCCGGGACAGCATGCCAAACAAGCTTTATAATCAATCATCAGCTAAGAGTGATCTCTTGAAAACAAGGAAGGTGGAAAACACTCTCAACTACTTAAAAATGTAGAAACTGTGCACAATTTACTGCTTGTGAGTTTTTCCACTGACGCTTACAGCAGAAGCCCCTATTTCACTGCGATTGAGAAAATGAAAGTAAACTCCATTTCTCTCTCTCACTGTGGCCCATTTGACCTGCTAGCGTGAGTTTTCCTCTCCTCTCGGCTGTTACAGCAATACTTCTGAATACAGACACGAGCGAGACACATAACCGAACCGTGAGATCAGTGTAGGTTCACACCTCTACTACTATACCAAAGTTGGCGAAGGGGGGGGGGGGGGGGGGGGGGGGGGGGGGGGGTCGGGGGGGGGTTGTGAAATTACGGTAGTTTTCTGAAAGAAATAACAAAACGGGAGGGTGGCAGGAGATGGGTCTGAAATACGGGAGACTCCCGGGAAAAACGGGAGTTTGGCAGGTATGGTCTGCAGAAACACTTTGATTGACAGTCTACCTTTGTACGTGTCAGAGGGAGAAAGCCCCGCCCACTGGTGCCCATCTCTCCCTCATTAGCATAAACAGCAGCCCTGAGTGAGAAGCAGCCATCTGTCCATTAGCCATTAGAGTGTTTAAGCTGCTGAATATAATGTCAGCCAGGGGCGGACTGGGACAGAATTGTCTCCCGGGAATAGTTAATCAAGATCAAGCCAAAGTGAAGAGCCGGGGGGGGGGAGGGGAGACAATGTGGTATTTCTCCATGGTTTAATGACGTAGAAGGAAGAGCGTGTGTACTCGTCCTAAAATTTCAGACTCACTGCTCCTCATTAAAGCCTGCCACAATTTGAGACCTGAGATGTCTCTCATTCCCACAAATTCCTCTGAATGGTGGAGGATACCATATATAAACCATAGGTGCATGCTGCGATGACGGCCCTTTCCCTGCTCCTCCCCAAAATCATTTCAAAGTTGCTAAAAAGCAAGACAGTTCCTTCAATCGTGGCTAGTGTGGCACAGATACTAAAACCCGCCTTTACACATGCACGACGTCGTAAATTTTATTGCAAGTTTAAACATATCAGATATGGGCCCCAATTAAAAGAATGTGTAAACGGACAGGCAAACAAATCAGATATAGGCAACAAATAGGAATTGGGCATTAAGACCTGACAGTGTAAACGGGGCCTAAGAGGATTATAGATGTGGAGTTTAGATGAAGCACAAATGAACAACGACAGGAGTCTCCATAGACTGACAGAAGCATGAAGCACACAAATTGAATTGAATTGAATCTGCCACTATGCTGACACACAGGCATTTTGTAGCTCCGCCCTCTTCTGAAAAGAGCACAATCTCATTTGAATTTAAAGCGACAGTCACCAAAACACCACAATTTGGAGAGCTTTGGCTTCAAATTTATGACTTGCTAGGGACTATTTTCAGATGTAATATCATTGCGCCTGTGTGTGTGTGTGTGTGTGTGTATTTTCTTTTCTGTGCGTTTGTGTGTGTGAGCTCATCTGAAACACTGAGTGATGGAGCTGGTGTCACTTGTGTCAAAGCACATGACAGCTGTCAGCAGATATTGCAGATATAAAACACACACACACACACACACGCGAGCCCGCGTCTTCACTGAAATGCTTCAATATAAGCGCTGTGTGCAGCATCCTCTGTCTAAAAGACTAAAGCAAAGCACAACTTTGCAAACAAAAAGCCTGTTAATTATTGATGAAGCCTGCAACTGATGTGCAATTCATAATATATGGTAATATAATGTATTTTTGGAATGTAATGTATGATGTTATACTTATATGTTATGTTGTTGTTACAGTGTTTTGTTTTGTAGTTAAAGTAGTTAATTAATAATAATAATAATAATAATAATAAAAATAATAATAATAAAAAAATCATGTTTTTTCTTTAATTTCTAGAAGTATTCTTTTCATTGGTGGGAAATAATGATTGAATCAATGGATGAACGAACGAACCAACCAACCAACCAACCAACCAACCAATCAATCAGTCAATCAATCAAGCAGTCTACCAATCATTTTCTTTTTGGCTTAGTCCCTTCACCAATCCGGGGTCATCACAGTAGATGCCCTTCCAGCCTTCCATCTGCAAGCCATCACTGGGAAACATTCATAAACACTCATTCACACACATACACTACGGACAATTCAGCCTGTAGCACATGTGTTTGGACTGTGGGGGAAACCGGAGCACCCGGAGGAAACCCACGCCAACATAGAGAGAACATGCAAACTCCACACAGAAACGCCGACTGGTCCAGCCGAGGCTCGAACCAGCGACCTTCTTGCTGTAAGACGAACGTGCTACCCACTGCGCCACCGTGAAGCCCAATCTACCAATCAATCCTTAAATATTTGTAATAACATTTAATAAACACATCAATATTTTAATGATAAAAAATAAATAAATAATTGCGTTTATAAAGTGGAATTAAAGCCAAAAGCGCATTTAAAACCAAACATTTTAACAACAAATACTAAGGAAAGCAAACAAAATATGTAAACTACTAAAATGAGAAATAATAATTAAATTGTGTAATATTACATTTAGTCATTAAGTAGAGACTTTATTTATTTATTTATTTATTTATAGTACACAATATTATATAGAATACAATATTATTTAAATATTTAATAACACATTTATTAAATATTATTAAAATATTAAATATTAAATTAATGAAATATTATTTAAATATATAAATATTACAAATAATATTTAAAAAATGTTATATTTAAATTATTTTTTAATAATATTGTATCACTATAAATAAATCATTTATTCATTCATTTTCTTTTCGGCTTAGTCCCTTTATTAATCTGGGATCGCCACAGCGGAACGAACTGCCAACTTATCCAGCATATGTTTTACGCAGCGGATGCCCTTCCAGCTGCAACCCATCACTGGGAAACACCAATACACACTCATTCATAAACATACAATACAGACAATTACAACCCGGAGGAAACACACGTGAACACAGGGAGAACATGCAAACTCCACACAGAAATGCCAACTGACCCAGCTCGAACCAGCGACCTTCTTGCTGTGAGGCGAACGTGCTACCCACTGCGCCACCGTGCAGCCCGAATAAATAAGTAAATAAATCATAGTGTGTAGTAAATAGCATATGTAAAACAAACACAAATGGCATCATCAGTAAATAACCAAACAGCCTCTTTGCTTTTGTCTTTACAGTATTCGCCAGTACATAAATCATCAGACAGTGTTTCTCAAACACAAAATCCCCCAGAAATAGCCTCCTCAGAGTAAAGTGTGATTTTGAGTTCATCCACACCCAGGTGAATTAACAGCATCTTCAACAAGCAGCACATTTGAGTTGCTATTAAAGATCCTGTGAAGTGCTTTGAAATGTGCATTTTCATTCGATGTTAATCTGAACTGAAACATGATGAGAGGGCGGGGGAAAGAGTAGCTCCTCCAATTTATAAAAAAAAACAGCCAATAGCGTTTTGTTTTTATCACAGCTCTGCCAGTGAGAGTGGTTTGAGCGCAAGCACGTCAAATGAATAGCCAATGAGAACAAGGGTGGGGTATGTCAGATACTAGAGAGCATTTGATTGGTCAGAAGATTTGATGAGAAACTGAAGTATGAGGTGACGTCAAATAAATCCTTGATCCATTTAGGCGGAAGTGACAAACTACAAGCTTTGGATGTTTATATCAGGGTTATGATGTGAATTTGGTCACTGTTTTGAAGCACAGTAGATTATAGATATCCTTAAAACTAAGATACTGATACTAACATTTGTATTTTAATTTCACGAGTGTTTCTTCTCTTCTACAGACAATTGTGCGGGGGAGTATGATTGGCCACGGAGACTACATCTCTGCCATGTTGTCCGACATGAGCCGTCTGTCCGTCACCAGCTCTAACTCCCTGCGCAAGAGCAGTCCGTCGGCACGCAAGAGAGCGCAGTCTTTGGGCCGACTGGGGGAGCTGAACGAGGCCGATGGTAGGAGTGTTTTATATATATTTATGAGATCACCTCCCGCGTCATTCAAATCACGTGTATGAAAGCATTTTGGCTTCCCTGTAAAATATAATGATGACGGAAAAAGTTGTTGTGTATGGAAGCCCGTTTCCGTCACTGAATGATAAAAAAAATATATATTAATAAAAAAAAAATGTATGATAAAAATTTTTTTTATAAAAAAAAAAAGATTATAAAGTCAGAATTCTGAGTTAAAAAGTCGCAATTCTGAGTGATAAAGTTATAATTCTGAGCCATAAAGTCGCAATTCTGAGTTAATAAGTCATAATTCTGAGCCATAAAGTCGCAATTCTGAGTTAATAAGTCATAATTCTGAGTTATAAAGTTGCAATTCTGAGTTAAGTCAGAATTCTGAGTTTCCGCCACTGAATGATAAAAAAATAAAAAAATCAGTAAAAAAAAAAATTATGATAAAAAAAAATTTTTATTAAAAAAAAAAAATTATAAAGTCGCAATTCTGAGTTATAAAGTCAGAATTCTGAGTTATAAAGTTGCAATTCTGAGTTATAAAGTCAGAATTCCGAGTTATAAAGTCAGAATTCTGAGTTATAAAGTTGCAATTCTGAGTTATAAAGTCAGAATTCCGAGTTATAAAGTCAGAATTCTGAGTTATAAAGTCGCAATTCTGAGTTATAAAGTCAGAATTCTGAGTTATAAAGTCGCAATTCTGAGTTATAAAGTCAGAATTCTGAGTTATAAAGTCACAATTCTGAGTTATAAAGTCAGAATTCTGAGTTATAAAGTCGCAATTCTGAGTTATAAAGTCACAATTCCGAGTTATAAAGTCAGAATTCTGAGTTATAAAGTCGCAATTCTGAGTTATAAAGTCAGAATTCTGAGTTATAAAGTCAGAATTCTGAGTTATAAAGTCGCAATTCTGAGTTATAAAGTCGCAATTCTGAGTTATAAAGTCGCAATTCCGAGTTATAAAGTCGCAATTCTGAGTTATAAAGTCGCAATTCTGAGTTATAAAGTCGCAATTCTGAGTTATAAAGTCGCAATTCCGAGTTATAAAGTCGCAATTCTGAGTTATAAAGTCGCAATTCTGAGTTATAAAGTCGCAATTCTGAGTTATAAAGTCAGAATTCCGAGTTATAAAGTCAGAATTCTGAGTTATAAAGTCGCAATTCTGAGTTATAAAGTCAGAATTCTGAGTTATAAAGTCGCAATTCTGAGTTATAAAGTTGCAATTCTGAGTTATAAAGTCAGAATTCCGAGTTATAAAGTCAGAATTCCGAGTTATAAAGTCGCAATTCCGAGTTATAAAGTCGCAATTCTGAGTTATAAAGTCGCAATTCTGAGTTATAAAGTCGCAATTCTGAGTTATAAAGTCGCAATTCCGAGTTATAAAGTCGCAATTCTGAGTTATAAAGTCGCAATTCTGAGTTATAAAGTCGCAATTCTGAGTTATAAAGTCAGAATTCCGAGTTATAAAGTCAGAATTCTGAGTTATAAAGTCGCAATTCTGAGTTATAAAGTCAGAATTCTGAGTTATAAAGTCGCAATTCTGAGTTATAAAGTCGCAATTCTGAGTTATAAAGTCAGAATTCCGAGTTATAAAGTCAGAATTCTGAGTTATAAAGTCGCAATTCTGAGTTATAAAGTCAGAATTCTGAGTTATAAAGTCAGAATTCTGAGTTATAAAGTCAGAATTCTGAGTTATAAAGTTTGCAATTCTGAGTTATAAAGTCAGAATTCCGAGTTATAAAGTCAGAATTCTGAGTTATAAAGTTGCAATTCTGAGTTATAAAGTCAGAATTTCGAGTTATAAAGTCAGAATTCTGAGTTATAAAGTCGCAATTCTGAGTTATAAAGTCAGAATTCTGAGTTATAAAGTCGCAATTCTGAGTTATAAAGTCAGAATTCTGAGTTATAAAGTCACAATTCTGAGTTATAAAGTCAGAATTCTGAGTTATAAAGTCAGAATTCTGAGTTATAAAGTCGCAATTCTGAGTTATAAAGTCAGAATTCTGAGTTATAAAGTCAGAATTCTGAGTTATAAAGTCGCAATTCTGAGTTATAAAGTCGCAATTCCGAGTTATAAAGTCGCAATTCTGAGTTATAAAGTCGCAATTCTGAGTTATAAAGTCGCAATTCTGAGTTATAAAGTCGCAATTCCGAGTTATAAAGTCGCAATTCTGAGTTATAAAGTCGCAATTCTGAGTTATAAAGTCGCAATTCTGAGTTATAAAGTCAGAATTCTGAGTTATAAAGTCGCAATTCTGAGTTATAAAGTCGCAATTCTGAGTTATAAAGTCAGAATTCTGAGTTATAAAGTCGCAATTCTGAGTTATAAAGTTGCAATTCTGAGTTAAGTCAGAATTCTGAGTTTCCGCCACTGAATGATAAAAAAATAAAAAAATCAGTAAAAAAAAAAATTATGATAAAAAAAAATTTTTATTAAAAAAAAAAAATTATAAAGTCGCAATTCTGAGTTATAAAGTCAGAATTCTGAGTTATAAAGTTGCAATTCTGAGTTATAAAGTCAGAATTCCGAGTTATAAAGTCAGAATTCTGAGTTATAAAGTTGCAATTCTGAGTTATAAAGTCAGAATTCCGAGTTATAAAGTCAGAATTCTGAGTTATAAAGTCGCAATTCTGAGTTATAAAGTCAGAATTCTGAGTTATAAAGTCGCAATTCTGAGTTATAAAGTCAGAATTCTGAGTTATAAAGTCACAATTCTGAGTTATAAAGTCAGAATTCTGAGTTATAAAGTCGCAATTCTGAGTTATAAAGTCACAATTCCGAGTTATAAAGTCAGAATTCTGAGTTATAAAGTCGCAATTCTGAGTTATAAAGTCAGAATTCTGAGTTATAAAGTCAGAATTCTGAGTTATAAAGTCGCAATTCTGAGTTATAAAGTCGCAATTCTGAGTTATAAAGTCGCAATTCCGAGTTATAAAGTCGCAATTCTGAGTTATAAAGTCGCAATTCTGAGTTATAAGTCGCAATTCTGAGTTATAAAGTCGCAATTCCGAGTTATAAAGTCGCAATTCTGAGTTATAAAGTCGCAATTCTGAGTTATAAAGTCGCAATTCTGAGTTATAAAGTCAGAATTCCGAGTTATAAAGTCAGAATTCTGAGTTATAAAGTCGCAATTCTGAGTTATAAAGTCAGAATTCTGAGTTATAAAGTCGCAATTCTGAGTTATAAAGTTGCAATTCTGAGTTATAAAGTCAGAATTCCGAGTTATAAAGTCAGAATTCTGAGTTATAAGTCGCAATTCCGAGTTATAAAGTCGCAATTCTGAGTTATAAAGTCGCAATTCTGAGTTATAAAGTCGCAATTCTGAGTTATAAAGTCGCAATTCCGAGTTATAAAGTCGCAATTCTGAGTTATAAAGTCGCAATTCTGAGTTATAAAGTCGCAATTCTGAGTTATAAAGTCAGAATTCCGAGTTATAAAGTCAGAATTCTGAGTTATAAAGTCGCAATTCTGAGTTATAAAGTCAGAATTCTGAGTTATAAAGTCGCAATTCTGAGTTATAAAGTCGCAATTCTGAGTTATAAAGTCAGAATTCCGAGTTATAAAGTCAGAATTCTGAGTTATAAAGTCGCAATTCTGAGTTATAAAGTCAGAATTCTGAGTTATAAAGTCAGAATTCTGAGTTATAAAGTCAGAATTCTGAGTTATAAAGTTGCAATTCTGAGTTATAAAGTCAGAATTCCGAGTTATAAAGTCAGAATTCTGAGTTATAAAGTTGCAATTCTGAGTTATAAAGTCAGAATTTCGAGTTATAAAGTCAGAATTCTGAGTTATAAAGTCGCAATTCTGAGTTATAAAGTCAGAATTCTGAGTTATAAAGTCGCAATTCTGAGTTATAAAGTCAGAATTCTGAGTTATAAAGTCACAATTCTGAGTTATAAAGTCAGAATTCTGAGTTATAAAGTCAGAATTCTGAGTTATAAAGTCGCAATTCTGAGTTATAAAGTCAGAATTCTGAGTTATAAAGTCAGAATTCTGAGTTATAAAGTCGCAATTCTGAGTTATAAAGTCGCAATTCCGAGTTATAAAGTCGCAATTCTGAGTTATAAAGTCGCAATTCTGAGTTATAAAGTCGCAATTCTGAGTTATAAAGTCGCAATTCCGAGTTATAAAGTCGCAATTCTGAGTTATAAAGTCGCAATTCTGAGTTATAAAGTCGCAATTCTGAGTTATAAAGTCAGAATTCTGAGTTATAAAGTCGCAATTCTGAGTTATAAAGTCGCAATTCTGAGTTATAAAGTCAGAATTCTGAGTTATAAAGTCGCAATTCTGAGTTATAAAGTCAGAATTCTGAGTTATAAAGTCGCAATTCTGAGTTATAAAGTCAGAATTCTGAGTTATAAAGTCGCAATTCTGAGTTATAAAGTCGCAATTCTGAGTTATAAAGTCAGAATTCTGAGTTATAAAGTCAGAATTCTGAGTTATAAAGTCGCAATTCTGAGTTATAAAGTCGCAATTCTGAGTTATAAAGTCGCAATTCTGAGTTATAAAGTCGCAATTCCGAGTTATAAAGTCGCAATTCTGAGTTATAAAGTCGCAATTCTGAGTTATAAAGTCGCAATTCTGAGTTATAAAGTCAGAATTCTGAGTTATAAAGTCGCAATTCTGAGTTATAAAGTCGCAATTCTGAGTTATAAAGTCGCAATTCTGAGTTATAAAGTCAGAATTCTGAGTTATAAAGTCGCAATTCTGAGTTATAAAGTCAGAATTCTGAGTTATAAAGTCGCAATTCTGAGTTATAAAGTCGCAATTCTGAGTTATAAAGTCAGAATTCTGAGTTATAAAGTCGCAATTCTGAGTTATAAAGTCAGAATTCTGAGTTATAAAGTCGCAATTCTGAGTTATAAAGTCAGAATTCTGAGTTATAAAGTCGCAATTCTGAGTTATAAAGTCGCAATTCTGAGTTATAAAGTCAGAATTCTGAGTTATAAAGTCAGAATTCTGAGTTATAAAGTCGCAATTCTGAGTTATAAAGTCAGAATTCTGAGTTATAAAGTCGCAATTCTGAGTTATAAGTCAGAATTCCGAGTTATAAAGTCGCAATTCTGAGTTATTAAGTCAGAATTCCGAGTTTCCGCCACTGAATGATAAAAAAAAAAGCAGTTCAAAAAAAAAATTATTTTTATTTTTATTGATATATATATATTTTTTTTTATTCAGTGGCGGAAACAGGCTTCCATAGTGGTGCGACCTAAATGATTTCTTAGGATATTAATTAAAGGTGTTTTCTGTCACTGTTTGTTTAGTCTGCATTAATACATTCAGTGTAAAGCTGCACTATTAAACATTAAAAGACCGTGATCTCAATTCAAACCTGCATAACATGAACGATAAATGATAATGATTTGCATACGTTTATTAATCCTTCTAAGCGCTGCATTCAAATCTGTGTTTGATCTAGAGAGATTCAGTTTGTACACTTTCAGTTAGTTACAAGTAGGGCCACACAAAATCTGAGGACATTTTTTGCTATTTCTGCACCGAATTTTGATCAAAATCTGCGGATTTATGCGGAATTATTTTGGGAGTATCATAACTAAAACCTTAATATATGAAATAAAAAAATAATACCTTAACTTTTATTTGATGTTTACAATGCAAATCCAATTAAACAAACAAAGCAAGTCTCTCGTAAAATATCTCTAATAAAAGACAGAAAATATTACTTTACAAACTGTATTGTAAATAAATCATATGAATATTTTAATATTAGTCAATAATATTACTGAAATTAATAAAAAAACTGAATAAATATAAATTTACACATTTACACAAGTAAATAAACAGAATCAACGATGGGCTAAAAATCTGCGGAAATATGCGTTCGCAGATTCTGTGTGGGCCTATTTACAAGCAATTAAAAACACAGAAGAACTGGGAGAACAGTTTATAGCTCAGATATAAACACTGATGTTTATGGTAAAGATTAAAATCACAGTTTAATCAAACTTGACGCAGGTGAATGTTGTAGCAATTACATTGTGTAACCAATAGGTTGCGACAAACAACCAGCAAAATGATGTCACTGAATAGGTTTTCAAAAATGATCCACCTATAATGAAACATGACGTTTTATGTGTGAATTGTTGAATCATCAATAGAAGATAAATATGATCTGTGGTACAAGATGTTAGATTTCTATATTTAGCATTATCTATATTCTATATTTAGCATTATTCTAGCATTATCAGCAACAGTAGCAAGGATCATTTTTTGTATTGAATATTTCCTTTTTTTTAGCTGGTTCTTCCCAAGGTTATTATATTTAACGAAAACGAACGAAAAAACGAAAACTAAAATTTAAAATAATTGTCGTTAACTGAGATAAAAATAAAAATGAGAGTTTTTTAAAAAACTAGAACTAACTGAAACTGTATTGTTTACATACAAAACTAACTGAAACTAACTAAAATTATAGCAAAAACCTCCTTCATTTTCGTATTTGTGAATGTATTAAATACATAATCTTACTGTACGCCGTTTAGAAGTAAATCTAATTCGCGCTGCAGGTGTTTAACCCGTACGGCACCTCAGAGTCTGTAATCCTGCTGCCATTGGCCAGATCGAGCCGGTTCTCCTCCAGTCAGTCCTTGCTGTTGCTCCCACGTCAAAAACAACGAGTGGACATGACAGCAGCACGTTGACAGCAATACAAGCACTTAAAATTATTACTGTAACACATTTGTGCCCAATAATGGGTTTTATTTCTGTATCGCGCTCGCGAACGAATCTTTTTAACCGGATCTTCTAAGTGAACTGCTTGAAGTAGTTTACCAAATTGAACTGAATCATTTGAAACGATTCGCGTCTCCAGTAAGCACTTATCCACAAACTACTTACTTTTTAACAAGCCTAATAATTACCTCTGACTCAAATTAATCCAATATATACTCTTATTCAGTTATTAGAACAGTAACGTTACACTGAGATCACATTTGAGAAGCGTTGAACCGATAATACTGCTCATGCGTGATTCAGTGAACCAAACACAAACAGCACATGACAGCCTGCTGTGACTGAACTAAACTTGAACAACTGCACCGCGGGTAAACCGAGAGCTTAATGAGAGGATCTGGTGAAAAAACGTAAGTTTATTTCATAACAGAAAATCATAATGGAATTTAAATAAGTGAATCATGATTCAGTCGGGCTGCAAAACTTTACTGTAAGACATTTTACAGATCATAGTGATGTTTTAACTGACTGAAATTACTATTGCTGGCTACATAATTTAGGTATGTTGAGTCCAAACATCAGCGTTTAATATCTGAACTTCCCATCACTGCTGTGTATCTAACCTCAGAGCAGCCTTGCACACATATTGTACTCAGTGGCGGCTGGTGTTAAAAAATGTGAGGGGGGCGCATTTTAAAACCCATTAAAAGCCATTTTTCAGGTGATGTACCAAAAAACAAAATTGACTAAAGCATACAATAAATGCATCACAAATCAGTTCATTTTAGTTCAATTTGGGTTTATCAGTAATGAAGTAATCAAGATAATCAGTAAACACACACACACACACACACACACACACACACACACACACACACACACACACACACACATAAATGTTGCCTAATCACTGGCAGCACTACTTAAAATTAATTTTGCTCTCCTTTCTTTCTGGCTTGCAAATTTCTTAATGAGCTTTTGGTTAAAGTCAGTCATCTCAGTCACCAGTCTCTTCTCTATTGACAGCATGGCCAATGCATTCAGCCTCTCTTGCGTCATGCTGTTTGAAACAGCAAACATGGAAAACAGTAAAGGCATGACTTACTGTACATCACAACCTGCCAGCCAACTCCGTTTGTCATGACAAGTGCTGGAAAAGCCCCGAATATACGCCCGCTCGCGTTCACTTGACTACTGGTGAATTTGTTTTCATTAGTTTTGCAAGGAAGGTCGATCTGGTCCAAGCTCCTTGTTTATTACTATTTTTTTCTTCATCCAAACACCTTGTGAATGGATATCTTTGCAAAGATACAACAGAATTTTCCTTCATCTTGCACTTGCTTTCACTATATGATTAAAGGTCAGCACAGCTAACTGACGAGCTGCTGCTGAGTGAACGGTGTAAGTGAGAATGGTCCAATCACATAAGGCCAATCATATAAAAACAAATATGATTCGTTCTAGCAAAAAAATTGGAGGGTTCGGGACGCAGAGCGCTGCGCCCCAAAGACAATTTAAAACCGGCCAATTAGAGCTTATTGTCGTATCACATGCTTTGCAAACGTTCGTGTACCCACATAGACAATCATTAGTCCGGCGCCCCGCACACATGTGAAATAATATTGTTCATACTTTTTTTTTCAATAAATGTTAGTATGACTACAATAAATGTTAGAATGTTATAATTAAATCAGTTTATTTAGTTAATATTTGTGATAATAAATATTGACATATTAAAGGAGTCTAACTTGACGGGGGCGGCGCCCCAGCGCCCTCTATTGACCAGCCGCCACTGATTGTACTTAAGGCCTGCTATCTTGTGGGCTGTTGTATCTGAATTTGAGGATGGGTAGATGGTATTGGTAGATGATAGTGTTCATGTGTCCTCTAAATACAGGTTTCAAAAAATGTATGGCTGAGTTTTATTATACAATATTTATTCTATTGATTTTGAATCTTGCACCTAACAAATATCCCTATTTAGAAAAAAAACTAAAACTAATACTGAAACTAATAAAAAGTAAACTAAAACTAAGTCATTTCAAAATACAGAAACTAATAAAAACGAGTAAATCTGCCTCTAAAAACTAATTAAAACTAACTGAATTTGAAAACTAAAAGTCAAAACGAAATAAAAACTTAAAATAATGAAAAATCCAAAACTATTATAACCTTGGTTCTTTCTTGATTTTTATTTTTATTAAAATTATAGGTTCTAAGTTATGATTGTTAAATCCAATGGTTTTTGCAGTAACATTTTTGTATAAATGGAAAGCAAATGACATTTGTCTTTTTTGTGACTCAAAAACCATAGTGTGATCCCAACCGTGAGATTTGTGATCCGTTACACCACTAATATATATATATATATATACACATACACTGTTAAACCCAAAAAGTTAAGGTAACTCAAACCATTTGAGGAAACCGATTGCAACAAACCATTTAAGTTCAAAAGCTAATCCAAATGAGTACTGTGAACTTAATCCATTTGAGTAAATGAAGCAATTTGAGCAGAGTAAAATCCAGTAAATGAAAAGAACTCAAACCAACTGAGTACTGTAAAACCCAATAAGTTAAGGCATTTTAAACCGTTTGTGGGAGCCGATTGCAACAAACCATTTGAGTTAAAAAACTAATCTATATGAGTACTGTGAATTTGCTCCATTTATGTTGAAGTAATGAGGTATTTAATTAACTCATTACCTTCAACACTGAGTTCAAAACTCTTTTCAAATGAGTAGAATTAACTTTCAGTAAATTGTGAGTTAACGACATTTAATTCATTTGATAAAGTTGACTGTTGGGTTTTACAGTGTATCCTTTCATTCATTCAATGTGCATATCTGCAGAGCTGGTATGTGTAATCTGGAATATGTAATCAGATTACAAAAATCAAGTTACAGTTACTTTTTTGGTTTAAATGATTACATATTATTAACACCAGTGGTGATAAACCCTGTTCCTGGAGATCTACCTTCCTGCAGATTTCAGCTCCAACCCTGTTCAATCACACCTGAACTAATTAATTAGGACCTTAGTACTTAATAAGCACAGGCAGGTGTGTTTGATATGGGTTGGAGCTGAAATCTGCAGGAAGGTAGATCTCCAGGAACAGGGTTGAGCACCACTGATTTACACAATGGCAGTAAATTGTTCACAATGACTAAGAGATAGGGGTGTGACAAGATCTCGTTGGACGAGATTAAATCATGACGAGATTTCTCGTCGAGGTGAAAAGTTGTCTCGTGAGTTGAGATGTTATCATGATGGAGCGTGAGGGTGAAATTAGCATTGAAGATTGGAAGCAGGATTGAACCGCAAATCAAGTGCTTTGCACACACCTGGTAAGGCTGGCCACTGTGTTGCACATGCCACTCGGTTGGGCGGGCGGGTGTGACGTAACCGCTTTTTTTTCTCACCGGCCAAAGGCTGCTGCGTTAATTATGTCCAAGCAGAGGCTGCAACTGTAGCCACTCAAATTAACCATGGACATCACGACGCGATGGAATATCACTTTAGATGTGCTGAAAGTCGCATTATTGAAGTGCAGTACATATATGTAAACAGCGAAATCAAACTATTAGGCTACCATCGTGTAGGACTTTTAGCCGCATTTTGCAATAGGACAGTCCACACAGCTGTTTGACACAATATTCTCTGCACCCACACACATCTCTAAGCGCGCACACACATACTGAACTGCTGGAGACTCAACACACCCGCCTTCATCATTACCAAACACGTTTATGCTGTATGGAAAAGCGGACGTTTTCTTTTCCTGGTTCAAGTGACCAAATTCCACACAGAGACTAAAAAAGCTTTTATATGTGTGATGTAGCACCAGTATTTAAACATGTTCAAGAGAGAGAAAGAGAGCGCACCATCCGCCACGTAACCTACTTATAATAATACTGTTGCATACATCACGTGCAGAAATCACGCCATGGACATTACATCAAGATGCCTACTGGTTTAAAAAGACCTAGATTAAAAGAAAATGGCCAAATGAGAGCGTTTCTGTCATAAACTATAGCGAAACAACTTGTCAAGAAGAAAATAAAAAAATGAAACCATGCGAACTGAATAAATACAGGAATGGAGAAAAAAAGAGCGCTTTATTATCAGCTGTTAGTCAGCGCCCGCTTTTTTTTTCTGGTCATTGCGCCTTTTGCCTTGTGCTGTGTAATTGCAGTCAATCGTGTATGAGTCATATTTAAAAGATGATAAATGTAAGCAGGTCATAAAAAAAATAAAATAAAAAATCGGACACTGTCAGAAAATCCGAATTGACCATCAAGATCTGCAATGTAAATACTCTGAAATTCTATAGGAGAAAAGCCTGTCAGTAGAGTTTGCTATTTTCCATTCAAATATTAACAAATATATTGCAGTGTTTGCATGTTCATTGCATAGAATTTAATTAAAACTAATATAAAACTATTGCATACATAAAATTATGGGAATAATTATTGAAAAATGGAAGTAAATTCATTACAAGTTACTTGAAAAACACCTAAATTGTTTTGCATTTTGTGATTTTTTTTAAAAATAAAAATCTATTTTCCATTCATATATTAGCAAAATATTTGAATTTTAAGATTATTCCATTGATATTCATCATTAAGGATTTCTTTAAAATAGTGTAAAAATCTCATCTCGTTCTCGTGAACCCAATCTCGTGTCTCGTCTCGTGGAGTAGGCGTCTCGTCACACCCCTACTAAGAGATAATCTAAGAGATATATATTATTTCAGAATATAGATCATTATCATAGGTTAATCTGGATTACATAATTAGATTACAAAAATCAAGCATTTGTAATTAGAGTAAACTACTTTTTAAAATACTCTTAATCAGATTACGGTTACTTTTTTGGATTACATGATTATATATTATTTACACAATGGCAGTAAATTGTTTACAATGACTAAGAGATAATCTAAGAGATTATTTCATCATTTCAGATTATTTCAGGTAATGGATTATGTGTAATCTAAATTAGCCTTATCACCACCTTAAGTGTGCATTATTCCTTGATAATTCAACAGCTTGTTGTCAATTACTGTATTACAAAACAGAAAAACTAAATACTACAATATCAGTTTTTGTGGTAACACTACAGTGATTGTCCATTAGTTAATGTTTGTTAAAAAACAATGAACACTACATTAATTACTGTATTTATTTATCTTTGTTAACATTAATGAAAATATAGATGTTTATTGTTAGTTCATATTAAGCCACAGTGCATTAACTAATGTTAACAAGCATGAATTTGGATTTTAATAAGGCATTAGTGAATGTTGATCTACGATAAATGCAATACAAGTTTTGCTCATTATTAGCCACGTTACTAAATGAATTAACTAATGAAATCTTATTGTAAATTCTGACCATTTTTCTTTTAATGCAGCATTAGGTGACGGGTACCAGTATGAGACTCTGGATGATCCTGAGCCACACTGGTCTGAGCGGGCACGAAACATCCACAGCGCCAGCGGGACACCGTACATGGGGTTGAAAAAAAGCGTGACTCTACAACCCAACGGCATCTTACCCAGGGCTAAATCCACCTATGAGGTTAGCATGAGCTGTCTGGATGGCCCACTGCCGCCTCATCCAGCGCTTCCAGCCCCCCCGCCGCCACCATTCCCTGTCCCAGAACCACCACGGCCACTGTATCTAGCCGGAGATATTGGCAGCCCGACGGAGAGGCTGATGATGAGGAGAGAGTTTCCCATTATATTCACTCACAACCCCAGACCCATCACATGTTTCTACAGTCCCACACAGATGCCCATGCAGCAGCCGCATGGAGACAGTCTGACGCCGGACATGAGGAGCACCAACAGACTGCTGGTTCACCCGCAGAACAGCCCCGGAAGACCCTTCTCATCATACGATCTCAAGGTAAACCAGTGCATGACGACACAAAGAGAAATGAGACAAAAAAAGCCAGTTGAAAGTTAATATATTCTCAGAATTCTGATTATGACATCATAGAATTCTGTTTTCACCGATTCCTTTGATGCCTGACTTGACCACAGAAAGACTTCTGTCAAAAAAAACAGACAGCAAGATATACACCTAATACTGATGGGGAAAAAATCATTAGTAAAAAAGTCATAAATTCCACAATCTGAGTAAAAAAATCTAAATTATGAGACATAAATTCCACAATCTGAGTAAAAAAAATCTAAATTATGAGACATAAATTCCACAATCTGAGTAAAAGAATTATAAGATGTAAATTCTAAAATCTGAGTAAGAAATTCCACATTATAAGACATGAATTTTATATTCTGAGCAAAAAAGTGCAAATTATGAGTCATAAATTCTATAATCGGAGCAAAAAAGGCCAAATTATGAGACATAAATTCTATAATTTGAGCAAAAAAAAATCCAAATTATGAGACATAAATTCTATAATCTGAGCAAAAAAAATCCAAACTATGAGACATAAATTTACGGAGACCCGGAAGGGACATGATGGTGAAAAAAAAACTGAGTGGGAGAAAAAAAAAACAGTGATAGGAAAATATATATATTTTTTAAGTTTTTGCGTTAGATGTTTTGCGAGGGAACGCAAAAATGTTTTGCGAGGGAACGCAAAGATGTTTTGCGTTCCCTCGCAAAACTGTTTTTTCCACAAACACTTCATACATGTCAAGCCTCCCGTTTTTGCCTGCATTATCCCGTATTTTACTATTCTATCCTGCTATCATCACATCATTCAGTATTTTCCCATCTTTCTCGTGTATTTTTAATCTTGAAAACACGCTGAAATGAATATAAAAATGTCTGCATTCACTTTCTTTCCATTAGGCTAAAGCTGTGCGTCGATCATCACCCTTCATATGCAACCTCTGAATCAGCCAATGACTGGTATAAGCGCTGACTGACAGACGCGCTCCGTATGATAAACTGATCCCAGATCAGCTTCTGTACACGCCATCTAAAGAGGATGATATGATAGCAGGATAGAATAGTAAAATACGGGATAATCCAGTCAAAAACGGGAGGGTTGACATGTATGAATTCACTTAAGTGAACAGGAAGTGTTTGTGGAAAAACAGTTTTGCGAGGGAACGCAAAACATCTTTGCGTTCCCTCGCAAAACATCTTTGCGTTCCCTCGCAAAACATCTTTGCGTTCCCTCGCAAAACATTTTTGCGTTCCCTCGCAAAACATCTTTGCGAGGGAACGCAAAAACTTTAAAAAATATATATTTTCCTATCACTGTTTTTTTTTTCTCCCACCCATTTTTTTTTCTCCGACCCATTTTTTTTTCTCCCACTCAGTTTTTTTTTCCACCATCACGTCCCTTCCGGGTCTCCGTATAAATTCTATAATTTGAGCAAAAAAAAAATCAAAATTATGAGACATAAATTCTATAATTTGAGCAAAAAAAATCAAAATTATGAGACAAATTGCACAATTTGGGTAAAATCAAATCAAAATTATGAGACATAAATTCTATAATCTAAGTAAAAAATCCAAATTATGAGATGTAATTCTACAATCTGAGACAAAAAAGTCCAAATTATAGACAACAAAATCCAGTCGGAGTAAAAAGTACAAATCCACAATTTGAGTAAAATGCCAAATTATGACACGTAAATTTAATAATCTGAGGAAGAAAGTACAAATTATAGATGTAAATTATACAAACTGAATAAAAAGTCTTCAAATCTGAGTAAAACAAATTCAAATTATAGATTTAAATTGTAAAGTCTGAATAAAAAGTCCAAATTATAGATGTAGATTCTACGATCTGAGCAAAAAAATTCAAATTATAAGCCATAAATTCTACAATCTGAGTAAAAAAAAAAAAATCTAAATTGAGACATAAATTCCACACTCAAAATATCCAAATTATTAAAGTCAATGCAGCCAATTACATCATGGAATTCCATTTTTACTTGACCACAAGAAGACTTCTGTCAAAAACAAACAAACAAACAAACTGCAAGATATACACCTTGTATTTGTCCAAATTATGAGTCATGAATTCCACAATTTGACATAAATAATCCAAATAGTGAGATATAAATATAAGGATCACAGCCCTGGCAGAGCCTTCGCTACCATCTCAAGGTAAACCATGATGCCACAAAGAAAAATGAAAGAAAAGCCAGTTGGAAGTTAGCATATTCTCGAAATTCCGAATATTACATCAAGGAATTCTGTTTTCATTTTTTTTTTGAAGCCTGACTTGACCACAAGAAGGCTGCTGTGAAAATAATTCCACAATCTGAGTAAAAAAATCCAAATTATGAGATGTAAATTCCACAATCTGAGTAAAAAAAAGTCCAAATTATGGATTTTTACAATGAGAAATGAGAGAAAAGCCAGTTAAAATTTAATATATTCTCGGAATTCCAAATATTACATCATGGAATTCTGTTTTTACCTATTGCTTTGATGCCTGACTTGACCACATATACCATAGGAATGATATAACAGAACATTTTAGCGGTTTTAAAACCTTGACTTTTCCAAACCGCACTAAACCTTGAAACCGATTATTGTCCCATGTCTAGTGACGACATGTAAAAACTATCAATGAGCCTGGGTTGATTTATTTGCAGTGTAATGAACCCTGTTTCTCTCTCTCTCTCTCTACATCAGTCAGACTCCGGCATGCGCCCGCCGGCGGGTTTCCTTCACAGCGGTACCAGCAGTCCTCTAGTCAGCGGCGGGCGGCATCAAGCCTCTGTCAGGTCCTCCTGCAGCTACACCCTTGGCCTCTCACCCAACATCAGCTACCGGCCACCTGTTCCAGATCCCTTCATGCGGCACTCGGGCCTCTACCCCCGGCAGGACAGCCCGTCGCAGCCACGCCCGTCGCCCACCGGCTCGCTGGCACACAGTCCCCCGGGCACCTGCTCGCCTGCATTCAGAGCCCCGCAGCATCCCTCACCGCGCCCGCCGCCCGACCCACCCAAAGTCACACACGAGCAGTTCAAGGTACACTATTTGCAGATTCAAGTTTTCTCTTCTATATTACACTGTTGCTATTTAACACTCACGATGCATGCAAAATATGTAATAAAAATCATTTTAAATTTCTATGCATGCATCTCTCTCGTCAATCATCATGCATGCAAAAATCTGTGTATTATTTTCAGATTCAAGTTTTAGTGCAATTGCCCTCTTGCCTCTATATTACACTGTTGCTGTTTAACAGTCATAATGCATGCAAAATCTGTGCACTAATTTTATTTACAAGCTTTTATGCATTTATGTCTTATTTAAAATAAAACTTACTGGCTTTTAATTCTCCTAATGCATGCAAAATATGTAAAAAAAAAAAAAAAAATCATACTAAAGCTTTATGCATGTATCTCCCTTTTTAACACTCATCATGCATGCAAAATCTGTGCACTATTTTCAGATTTAAGTTTCAGTGCATTTGCCTCTTCTATATTACAGCGTTGCTATTTAACACTCATGATGCATGCAAAATCTGTGCACTATTTATTTATGCATTATTTATGCATTTACCGTGTTTTTATTTGATAACATTGCTATAACTACCACTTTTTAACTCTCCCAATGCATGCAAAATATGTTTTAAAATGTTCATATGCATGTTTTATTTTTTGTTTTTAATTGCTGCTTTTTAAGACTTGTCATGCCCAAGTGCACTATTTTTATTTTCTACATTTTTCATTTTTAAAATACCCTTACTGTCTTTTAATTTTCTTAACGCAAGCAAAATATGCTAAAAAAAGATATCATATTAAAGTTGATTCAGGTCTGCATTCCAGCGGGACCTGACCAGATTTCTTATGGTGTAGGAATAAATTTCTGAATAAAATGGGGTAGCTAGGGTTGGGCGATGTTGACCAATTTAGCATCGTACGCTGTCTAATGTGAAACATCGCGATGGACGATGGCATCGTCTTGATAGGCTCAAATCAAATGAAACCAAATCACTTTTATTGTCACATCATCAGCAGCACGTGTGCTATGATGAGTGAAAAGCTTAGGTGCTGGCTCCAGACAGTGCAAAATACAGATAGTGTAAATACAACGGCTGTGCAAAATACAGACAGTGCAAAATACAGACAACATACTCACAAAAAAAACAGGACAATGTAAAATTGGCAGTGTTGACAGCGATACGTACGATGGATAGGTGTACACATAGTTGTAGGCAGTATTGTTTTAAGTATGGATTTGTTAAAGTGCAGTGCATGCTACATCTTGATGGTGTGCAGTGCGGGGTATGGAGGAGTTTGTGTGGGGTGTGTTAAGTGTTCATCAGCCTGATAGTCTGAGGGAAGAAACTTTCCTTCAGTCGGCTGGTGCGTGACCGGATGCTGCGGAACCGTCTGCCTGAGGGTAGCAGAGAGAAAAGTCTATGGCTTGGGTGGCTGGAGTCGCTGATGATTCTCTTGGCTTTCCTCATGCACCTCCTGGTATAGATAGGTATAGGCGGAGATGAATTAATTATTTATGAATAATTAATTAATTAATTCATAACGATTTAATTATTTGTAGCCTACCGGTTCAACTACCTGGCCCACATGGTCTTGTTTTACTCATAACCAAATCATAAATAAATAAAGATAAGTTACACACAAAGTACCACCTGTCAATCACTTTTTCCGCGGGACTCTGGCATGAGTAGGCAGAGTGATCTGTGTCAGTCAGGGCCGGCGCGTCCATAGAGGCGACCTAGGCGGCTGCTTAGGGCGGCAGAGCAGTCAGGACGGCATCCGCGGCGCGTCTCCCCCCTTCGCTTTTGTCCGCAACAAACCCTGCATCATCTCAGCGCTCCTCAGTCTTCGCTTTCGTCCGCGACAAACCCCGCATCATTTCAACACTCAGCTCTGCCGCCCCCCTCCCCACCCTCCGGCTCCGGCCAATTCCGGCTTTTTCGAATTGAAGGCAACTTTTGGTTTGAGGGCGGCATTCTCGTCGTTTGCCTAGAGCGCCAGTTGAGCTTACTCCGGACCCGGGGGCAGTATAATAGCATCGACAAACTTGGTTGGTAAAAAAGGTGCACAACCAACAGTATCTGAGCGTTTCGCTAAAATTATTAAGTACAAGCGTGAAAGCGAAATATTGAAGCATTGTACTGACGCTGTCACACGTTACCTAATAGATTCAAAAGACCGAAGAGTTGTTAGATAGAGACAAGATTAATTAAATATCACGTTTAACAGCTATAGTGAGACGCCTTCCAGCGCTACATCCTTGATAAACTGTCCAACGTACACTGTTCTCTGGAGCTCAGATGAGCGCATGACAGTGTGTGTGGCTGTGGCTGTGTGTGTGTGTAGTCACGTGATGTGTGTTTTCAGTGGACGGAGGGCTGTTCAGAAATGCTAGGTGAAACGCCAGCGTGGACGTGCATCATTTTCGTTCAAAAATGCCATTTTAAAACTACGCTGTATTAGTGTAAACTGGGCCTGAGTGTGTATTTTTCATGAGCAGGTTTGCGACAGGGGCGGGGCGGAGGATCGGCGATGCCGGCTCACCATCGTGATGTCTATTGGCCATCGGCGATGGACGATGGCATCGTCTATCGGCCCAACCCTAGCGGTAGCAGAGCGTAACTCTGGTGTAATTTAAACGGGAGTGGGCGGTCTAACAATAGAGCACTCCCGAGTCCCGACGTTATTTCGAAACAGCATATCTGTGATTTCCTCATTCTTATTGCGCATCGGAACTGATCATGCGTTCATCATGTGTAACAGTCATGAGCACTTTCCCATAGCAGAGCAAAGTGAAGTCTGATGTATAGGAGTCTTTTTCATGCGTCCTGGAAAAAAAAAAACCCTTCGCGACTGGAACTGGAACCTTAGGATTAATGCGGCACTCATGTCTCATCACAAAGAGGCAAACAAAACTGACATTTAGCCTACAATCCTTGCCAAACCTACAGTTTATCTGTTACCTCTCTCTTTTGGTAGTTTAGATTAAACGTGAGATTTTGGAAACCAGCGCTACAGCCAGTGTTCTCGACTGTTACACACGTTGAATGTATGGACCAGTGCTGTCTGCACATGCTTTTTATTCACACAGTCTGTGCGCGCATCATCTTCATAATGGTCCTCAGATCGGGCTTTACCATAGCAGAGCAAACTGAAGATGCGCTGTCCTTCAGTTTGCATTAGACGGTCAGTTTACTGTTAGGAAACCCACATCAGGCAAGGGATGTATGAGAGTCTTTTTCATGCATCATAAACACATGGAAAAAATGATAATACCTCAAAGTTTGACCCTTTAGCAGTCACACGACTGGAACCTTTAAGGTATAAGACCGCACTCATGTCTCAACACAAAGGGGCAAACAAAACTGACATTTAGCCTACAATCCTTGCACAACCTACAGTTTTATCTGTTATCTCTCTCTTTTGATAGTACCCAGTTTAAACGTGAGATTTTGAAAACCAGATCTACTTTTAGCGGCAATGGTCGAGTAGAAAATTATTCTAAGCGGACAGCGGGTGAACGAAGGCTAAATATACGGCAGGGTGCGGAATAAAACTTCACGGGAGCAGAACTATAAAGTCAGTCCTGCGCAGACCTCTACATGCATCTCTCTTTTTAACACTCGTCATGCAAGTAACATACAGTTGAAGTCAGAATTATTCGCCCCCCTGTTTATTTTTTCCCCCCATTTTCTGTTTAACAGAGAGCAGATTTTTTCAACACATTTCTAATCATAATAGTTTTAATAACTCATCTCTAATAACTGATTTATTTTATCTTTGCCATGATGACAGTAAATAAAATTTTACTAGATATTCTTCAAGACACTTCTATACAGCTAAAAGCGACATTTAAAGGCTTAACAAGGTTAATTAGGGTAACTAGGCAGGTTAGGGGAATTAGGCAAGTTATTGTATAATGATGGTTTGTTCTGTAGACTATTGAAAAAAAATTAGCCTAAAGGGGCTAATAATATTGACCTTAAAATGGTGTTTAAAAAATTCAAAACTGCTTTTATTGTAGCCGAAATAAAACAAATAAGACTTTCTCCAGAAGAAAAAATATTATCAGACATACTGTGAAAATTTCCTTGCTCTGTTAAACATGATTTAGGAAATATTTAAAAAAGAAAAAAAATACAAAGGGGAGCGAATAATTCTGACTTCAACTGTAAGTTTTTTTTTAATATAACTTACTGGCTTTTAATTCTCCTAAAGCATGCAAAATGTGACAAAAAAATCACATTCAAGTTTTATGCATGTATCTCTTATTTTAACACTCGTCATGCTTGCAAAAATCTGTGTATTATTTTCAGATTTAAGTTTCAGTGCATTTGCCTCTTGTGTGTAACACTGTTGCTATTTAACAGTCATGATGCATGCAAAATATGTGCACTGTTTTTATTTTCAAGTTGTCATGCATTTATGCCTTATTTAAAATAAAACTTACTGGCGTTTAATTCTCCTAATGCGTGCAAAATATGTAAAAAAAAAAAATCATATTAAAGTTTTATGCATATCTCTCTTTTTTAATTGCTGCTTTTTAACACCTGTCATGCATGCAAAATCTGTGCGTTATTTTTATCCTTAAGCTTTTATGCATTTAAATTCTCCTAATGCATGCAAAATGTCAAAAAAATCATATTAAAATTTTATGCATGTGCATATCTCTTTTTAACACTCGTCAAACATCATGCATGCACAAATCTGTATTATTTTCAGATTTAAGTTTCAGTGCATTTGCCTCTTCTATATTACGCTGTTACTATTTAACACTCACAATGCATGCAAAAAGCTGTGCACTAAATTTGTTAAAAAATTTTATGCATTTACTGTGTTTTTATTTGATAACAATTCTATAACTACTACTTTTAACTCTCATAATGCATGCAAAATGTTTTAAAATGATCATATTAACCGTTTTATACATGTATCATTTTTATAACGCCCCATTCACACAAGGCTTCAGCGTCAACGCTTGACAGAGGGCGTGTCTGAAGTTGGAGCTGACGCGATTGTCATAACAGCGTCAGCCAATGAAATTAGTCAGCAATCGGCTGCTGTCTGAGCTGGTGTATTTGCATACAACGATCTGGCTGACGCTTCCGTCGGCGCTTGAAAAGTTGAGAAAGTCCCAACTTCTGCAGCGAGCAACGCCACTGAAGCGGCACCGACGGATCCACAATGCAGTTCGGCAACGCCTGACGTCACCCACTAAAAGTGAATGGGAAGCGTTGAAGCTGATGCCCCGGGTGAATGGGGCGTAACGTTGCTGCTATTTAAAACTCATGATGATGCGTGCAAATTATGTGGACCAATTTTATCTTCAAGTTTTTGTGCATTTAGTCCTTTTTAATAGACTGCTTTTTTTAGTCTCCCAATGCATACAAAATCTATTAAAAAAAAAAAAAAAAAAAAAAAAAAACACACACATATATATATATATATATATATTAAACTTTTTATGCATTTATCTCTTTTTATAAAAATCACTCACCATGCATGCAAAATCTGACTATTTTAATTATTTAATTATTATTTTATTAATTATTATTTAAGTCTTTAGCCCTTTTTAAAATAAAAAAATACTTCTATTTAACTTAAAATGTTCATATTCAACTTTTTATGCATGTATCTCTCTTTTTAAATTGCTATTGTTTAACACTTGTACTGAACATTTGGACTGTTGTATCTTCAAGGCGGCGCTGCAGATGGTGGTGGATAAAGGAGACCCGCGCTCTTACCTGGAAAACTTCGTGAAGATTGGAGAGGGTTCGACGGGTGTGGTGTGCATCGCTCGAGAGAAACACAGTGGACGTGTGGTGGCCGTCAAGATGATGGACCTGAGGAGACAGCAGAGGAGGGAACTGCTCTTCAATGAGGTGACACACACCACCAGCAGGATCTTTCACGTGCAAATGCATCACTGTTGTCATGATCAACTTTATATGCATTTAAGTTTTTATGCATTTAACCCTTTAAAAAAAAAACAATTGCTGCTTTTTAACACAGATTTATCATAGATGCAAAATCTGTGGATTGTTTTCATCTTTAATTTTTATGCATTTAGTCATATTTAATAAACAATTACTGCTTTTTAACTCCACCAATGCATGCAAAATATGTGGAAAAAAATCATATTAAACTTTTTACACATTTATCCTTTTTATAATGATGTATCCTTTTTAAACCAGTGTTGCTATTTAAAACTCGTGATGATGCATGCAAAATAAGTGGACTATTTTTATCGTCAAGTTTTTTTGCATTTATGCACGTAAAACTCCCCTAATGCATGCAAAATATGTGGAAAAAAACTTTTTACACATTTATCCTTTTTGTAACATTGTTGCTATTTAAAAATTGTGATGATGCATGCAATATATGTGGACTATTTTTATCTTCAAGTTTTTATGCATTTAGTAATTTTTAAAAAAGTACTGCTTTATAACACTCTTAATGCATGCACAATATGTTAAACTCATTTAACTTCACTTATTATGCATGGATCTCATTTAAAAAAAACAATTACTGCTGTTTAACACTCTTAATGCAATCACAATATGTTAACAAATTCATATTAAACTTATGCATTGATCTCATTAAAAAAAAAACAATTACTGCTGTTTAACACTCAACATGCAAAATCTGTGGACAACTTTTCTCTTTGACTATTATCATTTTTAAGTTGCAATGCCTTTAGTCTATTTCTTAAATACAAATTACTGCTTATTAACTCTCCTAATGCATGCAGAATGTTTGAAAATGTTCATATTAAAGTTTTAGGCATTTATTTCTTTTTAAACAACAACACAAAAAATTGCTGCTTTTTAACACTTATACATGCAACATCAGTCGACTTTTTATCTTCAATTTTATGCATTTAGCCTTTGTTAAATAAAAACGACTGCTTTTAGCTGCCTTAATGCATGCAAAATATGTTAAACAAAATCATATTATTCATTTTACACATTTATTCTTTTTATAACATGCAAAATATGTGGACTATGTTTGTCTTCAAGTTTTTTATGCATTTAGCCCTTTTAAAAAACAATTACTGCTTTTTAACACTCAGCATGCATGCAAAATCTGTGGACAACTTTTATCTTTGACTATTTTCATTTCCAAGTTGCAATGCATTTAGTCCACTTCATAAATTGGTCCCTTTTTTATACAGGGTTTCTGCTGGTTTCTTCAAGTCAAATTAAAGACTTTTTAAGACTCTTTTAAGACCATGATGAATGAAATTTTAGACTTATACAGAGCTAAACACAAAGGATTTTTTTCTAATGGCCCAGTTACGCCTGTAAATAGTTTTTTAAACGAACAGAAGATTATGTAAAGGGATGTGTTGCTTTAGATTTCTTTCCCTGATTAGGGAATTTAATTTGGAGAATTTCCTTTAAACATGTCTTAACAGCTGTTTTGAATTGCATTTCTTTGCAATAAAAAATGTAAATATAAAAAAAAAAGTTGCGTCGTGTCGGCCCGATAGGCTAGCTTTACCTGGACATAGGTAAATTAAGATCTGTTTAAAATGACTTAAGACCTACAACACAATATTTCAGTCAATTTAAGAGCTTTTTAAGGCCTACAATTTTGTTTTTGAAATTTAAGACATCCTCTTATAACATTGCTGCTATTTAATATTAGTAATACATGCAAAATATGTGGACTATGTTTGTCTTCAAGTTTTTTATGCATTTAGCCCTATTAAAAAACAATTGCTGCTTTTTAACTCTCTTAATGAATGCACAATATGTTAACAAATTCACATTAATCTTATTATGCATTGATCTCATAAAAAATAAAACAATTGCTGCTTTTTAACACTCAACATGCATGCAAAATCTGTGGACAACTTTTATCGTTGACTATTATCTTTTTTAAGTTGCAATGCATTTAGTCCATTTTTAAAATGAAAATTACTGCTTTTTAACTCGCCCAATGCATGCAAGAATGTCCATATTAAAGTTATGCCTTTACCTCTTTTTAAACAACAACAAATAATAACTGCTTTTTAACACTGTAACTGTGGACTTTTTATCTTCGATTTTTATGCATTTAGCCTTTGTTAAATAAAAACAGCAGCATTTAGCTCCCCTAATGCATGCAAAATATGTAAAATAAAATCATATTAATCATTTTACACATTTATCCTATTTATAACATGCAGAATATGTGGACTATCTATGTCCAAGTTTTTTTTATGCATTTAGCCCTTTTTAAAAAAACAATTACTGCTTTTTAACTCTCTTAATGCATGCACAATATATTAACAAATTCACTTTAATCTTATTATGCGTTTATCTCATTTAAAAAAAACAACTGCTGCTTTTTAACACTCAGCATGCATGCAAAATCTGTGGACAACTTTTATCTTTGACTATTTTCATTTCCAAGTTGCAATGCATTTAGTCCACTTCATAAATTGGTCCCTTTTTTATACAGGGTTTCTGCTGGTTTCTTCAAGTCAAATTAAAGACTTTTTAAGACTCTTTTAGGACCATGATGAATGAAATTTTAGACTTATACAGAGCTAAACACAAAGGATTTTTTTCTAATGGCCCAGTTACGCCTGTAAATAGTTTTTTAAACGAACAGAAGATTATGTAAAGGGATGTGTTGCTTTAGGGAATTTAATTTGGAGAATTTCCTTTAAACATGTCTTAACAGCTGTTTTGAATTGCATTTCTTTGCAATAAAAAATGTAAATATAAAAAAAAAAGTTGTGTCGTGTCGGCCCGATAGGCTAGCTTTACCTGGACATAGGTAAATCAAGATCTGTTTAAAATGATTTAGGACCTACAACACAATATTTCAGTCAATTTAAGACTTTTTAAGGCCTAAAATGTTGTTTTTGAAATTTAAGACATTTTAAAACTATGGACACCCTGTTATAACATTGCTGCTATTTAATATTAGTAATACATGCAAAATATGCGGACTATTTAAATTTTTAGGTTCCAATGCATTTACTCTATCTTTATAACAATACTGCTTTTTGATTCTCATAATTCATGCAAAATATGTAAAAATGTTCAGATTATTATTTTTAATATTACACTGCTGATGTTTAACACTCAATATGCATGAAAAATCTGTTAAAAAGATTCACTTTTTATGCATTTATATAACATTTTATTATTCTTTTTTAACACTCATAAAGCATGCAAAATCTTTTTTTAGTTTGAACCTGCAATGCATTTACCTCTTTTATTATAAGGTTTTCCTTAAAACAAGCAAAATAATCTTGTTTTACCTTTCCACATGAGATTATTTTGGTTGTTTTAAGGAAAAACTCACTTCATTTTGGCATATTATTTCTGAAAAGAAGACAATATGTTTTGCTTGTCAAGAAAATGCTTCTTGATTTAAGAATTTCTAGATATTTGGACTAGAAACAAGACAAAAAGTCTAAGTAAGAAAAGCATTTTCAGTGTACGAACATCTCTTCTCATGTTATAAGCATTAAATATAACATAATTCCCTAAATGTTTATTCCAAATACAGAACTGATCATTTGAAAGCACATATGTGTTGGCCACTAATCTAAATGAAGTCCCATCATGCATTTGTTGTCCTCATAAATGCATTGAATTGCTTAAAACATGGAGTTGACTTTTAATCACACTGCATTATTTATGGCAAGACAGAGAAACAAGCAGATGGCACCAGAATTTACTCTGTTATCTGTTCAAGTGATTCATAATTAAACACAGAAAACACAGATTGCATTTTAAAGTAGTACTGTTTTGAAATGGAATCAGATGAGGTTTGTGTGTTGTGTGTTCAGGTGGTGATTATGAGGGATTACCAGCACAGAAATGTGGTGGAGATGTTCAAGAGCGCTCTGGTGGAGGAGGAACTCTGGGTGATCATGGAGTATCTGCAGGGTGGAGCTCTGACCAACATCGTGTCTGAAACCAGGTATCAAAACACAGCATCACACACACTCATATCATGCTGCAGTCACTAATGCTAACTGTGCTGTGTTGTTGTAATATCACACTTGGACCGCTAGAGGGCGGTCGACTCATTGATCTGCTGTGCTCATGCTTTGATGTGCTGTTAATTATTATATTACGCACACTCTCAGTAGTCAATAATGTGATGACATGCAGGGGGAGTTTGATTGGTGGTCTAATTAGTTTGCTAAATGCATCTCTGTTTGACAGATGAAGGACTCGGTTTACATGATTGCACAGACACATACAAGCATAGATGCACGTACACATAAACATGCATGCAAACACACATGCATTCACACAAATATATGCATGTAAACAAATATGCACACACACACACAAACATGCAAAAACACACATGCATGCAAACACACTTACATGCACAAATATATGCATGTAAACACACATACACACACACAAAAACATGCAAACTCACACATGCACACAAATATATGCATGTAAACACAAACATGCACACACACAAACACACACATGCATGCAAACACACATGCATGCACACAAATAAATGCATATAAACACAAATATGCACACACACACACATGCAAAAACACACATGCATGCAAACACAAATATGCACACACACAAACATACACATGCATGTACACACAAACATGCAGAAACTCATGCACACACACACACACACACACCCCATGCATGCACACACATGTTTATGTATACACAAACATGCATGCAAGCACACATGCACATACACACATTCACAAACATACAAATGTGTATGTACACACAAACATGCACGCAAACACACATGCATGCACACAGTGCACGCAAACAAATATACGCATGTAAACACAAATATGCACAGACACACACAAACATGCACACACGTGAACACATGCATGTACACGCAAACATGCACACACACAAACATCCATGCACCTACACACAAGCATGCACAAACAAATGTGTATGTGCACACAAACATGCAAGCAAACACACGTGCATGCACACAATTTTATGCATGCACACACACACAAACAAACATGCACTCACAAAAACATGCATGCACCAAACAAATGAACACACACACACACAGCTCTGTCACATCCACTCAGGCTTCAGACAGCAAACTGTATCTGGCATGAGTGAAGGGCGAGACTTGACCCGAGCAGCAGGAATCCTGTGTTTGACACGTTTGCAAACACCATTGATTTTACACACTCTGCCAGAGAGAAACTGAGAGCTGAGCTGCTGCACTCACTAAAGCAGATGAATGCAGTTTCACACCAATCTCAGCTGAAGACATCCTGCTTGACAAACAATTATTGTCTAATATCATAAATATCAAAAATGCAATTCAACAAGCTAAATAAGACAATCTTTAAAAATAAAATGGTAAAAAATAAAATAAAAACATTAAATTAATATTGAAAGACATTTATTCTGGTGAGCAATCATATGACATGAATTATATATATATTTAATATATTTTAAATAGTTTTTTAATAAATAATATAAATAAATTATACAGGCAGTGCAGAATTTTTAGGCAAATGAGTATTTTGACCACATCATCCTCTTTATGCATGTTGTCTTACTCCAAGCTGTATAGGCTCGAAAGCCTACTACCAATTAAGCATATTAGGTGATGTGCATCTCTGTAATGAGAAGGGGTGTGGTCTAATGACATCAACACCCTATATCAGGTGTGCATAATTATTAGGCAACTTCCTTTCCTTTGGCAAAATGGGTCAAAAGAAGGACTTGACAGGCTCCGAAAAGTCAAAAATAGTGAGATATCTTGCAGAGGGATGCAGCACTCTTAAAATTGCCAAACTTCTGAAGCGTGATCATCGAACAATCAAGCGTTTCATTCAAAATAGTCAACAGGGTCGCAAGAAGCGTGTGGAAAAACCAAGGAGCAAAATAAACTGCCCATGAACTGAGAAAAGTCAAGCGTGCAGCTGCCAAGATGCCACTTGCCACCAGTTTTGCCATATTTCAGAGCTGCAACATCACTGGAGTGCCCAAAAGCACAAGGTGTGCAATACTCAGAGACATGGCCAAGGTAAGAAAGGCTGAAAAATGACCACCACTGAACAAGACACACAAGCTGAAACGTCAAGACTGGGCCAAGAAATATCTCAAGACCAATTTTTCTAAGGTTTTATGGACTGATGAAATGAGAGTGAGTCTTGATGGGCCAGATGGATGGGCTGTGGCTGGATCAATAAAGGGCAGAGAGCTCCAGTCCGACTCAGACGCCAGCAAGGTGGAGGTGGAGTACTGGTTTGGGCTGGTATCATCAAAGATGAGCTTGTGGGCCTTTTCGGGTTGAGGATGGAGTCAAGCTCAACTCCCAGTCCTACTGCCAGTTTCTGGAAGACACCTTCAAGCAGTGGTACAGGAAGAAGTCTGCATCCTTCAAGAAAAACATGATTTTCATGCAGGACAATGCTCCATCACATGCGTCCAAATACTCCACAGCTTGGCTGGCAAAAAAGGGTCTAAAAGAAGAAAAACTAATGACATGGCCTCTTTGTTCACCTGAGCTGAACCCCATAGAGAACCTGTGGTCCATCATCAAATGTGAGATTTACAAGGAGGGAAAACAGTACACCTCTCTGAACAGTGTCTGGGAGGCTGTGGTTGCTGCTGCACGCAATGTTGATGGATTCTGTCAGTGTTTTGGTCCGTTCACCATGGATGGCAGGCTTTTGAGTGTCCTTGCAAAGAAAGGTGGCTATATTGGTCACTGATTTGTTTTTGTTTTGTTTTTGAATGTCAGAAATGTAAATTTGTGAATGTTGAGATGTTATTTTGGTTTCACTGGTGAAAATAAATCATTGAAATGGGTATATATTTGTTTTTTGTTAAGTTGCCTAATAATTCTGCACAGTAATAGTCACCTGCACACACAGATATCCTCCTAAAATAGCTCAAACTAAAAACAAACTAAAAACTACTTCCAAAAATATTCAGCTTTAATATTAATGAGTTTTTTGGGTTCATTGAGAACATGGTTGTTGTTCAATAATAAAATTAATCGTAAAAAATACAACTTGCCTAATAATTCTGCACTCCCTATATATAATTTAAGACCTTTTTAAGACCATTAAGTATTAAATTTAAGACCTTTATCACAATATCAAAAACACGCATACACATAAAGAGAAAATGCAAAATCACAAAATTAGTGGTAAAATAAATGCATTCAAATTGAACAGTACTGAAGACAGGTTAAATGCACCATTGAACTACAGAAAAAACAAACAAACAAACATCTTAATGCTGATTTATACTTTCTCCTGGTGCCACATCGCGCACCTTACATAACGGACGAGGCTTTTATACTTGACACATTCGCCATTGAGATATTTTTTTTAAATGACAGGGGGCGGTCAAAAAAAAGAGACAGTAAAATCAGACGGATAAACAGAGAAGTAGAAAGTTTCCAGAACTGCGTCATATCATTAATATCATTGAAGATTTTTTGGGAGGTCTCTTTTTTGTTTTAACAAACTTATCCCTCAGGTTTTTCCAAACTTTTACAAAAACTTTCCTCCTTTCCCACTGCTGTTGCAAATTCTCGGCAAGAATTATTGGTTATCTGGTTCTCCCTATGATCACGCATGGACCGATCATAAAGATATCTTTACAGGCGTACCTGTTTCAGACAAAATCTCTTCAAAGTGTTTCATATTCAACTAGGGCTGGGCGATATGGCAAAAAAAAAAAAAACATCTAGGCTTTTTTTATAAAGTTTGACTGATTCATGATTTCAATTTTGATTTTTTTTTTATGGTGTAACTAGTCAACAAACATTACATCAACATGACTGAAGTAACATTCTCATTATAAATAACTTGAAAAACCATCTGGTTAAGGAACATTGTATTTTTAATGGCCATGTCATACATAAATTGGTCAACAAGGTCTAAATAAAAGTAAAACAAGTTCATGAGTTAAATATCAATGTAGAAGATTTGAATAAAATATCAGTAAATTTGAATTAAACATTACATACTTCTGTTCTGAATGTATAGTAAGAAAATAACCATTTTAACCAATGTAAACATTACATCAGTCAACTCAAAAAGTTAAGCACCTGCACTGAACACCCTCTCAGTAGGGCCACTGGTTGCAGGAATACAGAGGTATTTTTTTGCATGTTTGCTGAGCCTGGGAAAGATTGTCTCATTAGCCTTCCACCAGTGAAGTGGGTCTGTGTCTGAATCTCAATCAGGAGACATCAAATAGGCTGTCAGCTCGGCTTTGACTTTGTCTTCTTCTGATTGAATCACAGGTTTTGATGCTGGTGCCATTTAAAAAGATACAGTGGAAGTAAAGGACTGAACACGGAAACTGTAAAGCCTAATTTAACCCAATGCGTGAAGTTGTGAACGTATAGCAAATACAAGCACCAGATGTGTGTCTAATATAAAATCATATATTTCTTCTGTTTTTATTTTTTCCCCCTTTTAAATACCGATCCTTGATGCGTATAATTCAGGAGGGTTAATAATTTGGACTTCAACTGTATATAATGTGTGTAACGCACACACAAATTATACAATGTGTGTGTGTTTTCTGGTTGATCAGGCTGAGTGAGGAGCAGATAGCGACGGTGTGTGAGGCTGTTCTGCAGGCTCTGGCGTATCTGCACTCGCAGGGAGTCATTCATAGAGACATCAAGAGCGACTCCATCCTGCTGTCACTGGACGGACGCGTGAGTTTATACCACAGCATCTGCAAAAACTGACACTGACCACACCTACAGTAAAAGTGCAGTAGGATTGATACCTGGTTCAAATGGACTCTTTTCACAAAACTGTTATGACGCATTTAAAAGGCCAAGAAACCTCCTCTTTCGGATTAAGTCTACCTCTGAATTTTTTCCAAAAATGCTCCATGATGGGTGTGGAGCGCTGCCGGCAGAGGGCGGAGTGGGCATGGCCAGCAGAGCAGGGAGTGAAAGGGGAGTGAACAACTGTTGTCAATCGGCTCACAAAATGAGACACAAACCGTGAGGAGACGCATTATTTTATAGTTTACAGAGTTAAAATGCAAAGAAATAAACGGTAATTTAATGTCCTGCTACATATGTTATTCGTAATTTCATATACACATAACCACAATTTGTAATATCATTATAAAGACAATCATGTTTATATAAACACTATAAATGAGAAGGACTTCTCTCCTCCTCAATCCCTGGATCTGAATGCAGACACAGTGGATAGCAGTGCAGCAGGTCTTTTTTCCTGTCTATTTCAACCATTAACCCTGCCGGTAATCTGGAGGATTTTAAACATGTGTGAACACAGCAGCACAGATATAGGCGATGTGTCTGAATGGTAACAAACTCAATTGATAAAAGACAAAGTCCGCCATTCTCCAATTCTCGTACAGCTCTCCCGACAAAAATGCTTGCTGCAAACCAACAGCTTTGCTGTGTCAGCCCTCACAGCATCGCGGGGAAAAACAACAACAAACCCCATGGATCATGGAAACAAACACATATGACCCTTCATGAATGACTAAATACAGCATGCCGTATGCGGAGTACGTGGACGTGGTCTCACCCAGTCACTGGGTCTTACAGCTTGGCAGTCATGAATAATTAAGAAGCAGGCTCTTCTTATAGGATAAGAAAACTCGAAGCTATGAATAATAATGAGAAACCAACGCGTCATCACTCCACTAGCAGATTCACGATACATCACCGAGTTTGATTTATTTTAAACCCCAAAAATTATTTTAAAACCGGAAAAAGAAATTAGCTGACAAAAGCTCAAAATTATCCAGTTTTCCCACAATTAAAGCTGACAGGTGCTAACGTCGCCTTAGCTGATGGTCAACACACACACAAATCTGTTAAAATCTCAAAAAGAGTACTCCAGGGTGTCCTGAACCTTTAAAAAAAAAACATATGCACATTGATATGTATTTATTTATGTATTGATGTTGTACCCCAACGTTGTAGGGACGTTGCATTTTGTTTGGACATGAAAATCTGGTTGACGTCAGAACCCAATGTCAGGCCGACGTCAATGTCCGTTGTACAACCTAAATTCAACCAAATATTAACATCTAATGATGTTACAGCTTGACTTTGTGTGGACATTACCATTATGAGGACCTATCAGACGTTGGATTTTGGTCGCCATACCCAACGAATAAATGTCAGTATTTGATGAATAACGTTGTCCTTTGGTGGTCATTTTGGTCACCTGATGTCACAACCAAAATCTAACCTAATATTAACGTCTTATGACGTTGTGTGCCTGCTGGGTTACATCATCTTTGTATCAAATTACAAAAAAAAAACGAATGACCGCTTGTGTGAGGCGTTTCTAATGCAGTGTATATGGGGGCAGGACAGTAAATCTGACATTATTCTCTCTTCTGGCTGCTGTTATCAGTCTCACACTATTGTTTTCATTCTTCTGAAAGTCTTGATAACCCCATCATCGAGTTTTTCTTGTATTATTTCAGCTAATAGGATTGTAAAAGAGTGATTGGTTGTCCTCTCCCATTCACTGAGCTCTGAGTTTATCAACAAGGACCACTTCTTCTGCGAAACCTGGGAATGTGAAAAGGGTCCATTCAGAATATTTAGAGGTGTTTTTATTTTCACCCGATCCCTCCTCAGACAAAATTAAAAACTAATTCAAGGTATTCGCATACACACCAGGACGCTTTTCATTTCCGTTTATCGTCAGCGTTTTTCGAGACGTTTTTCCGATTCAAACCCAAGCGATTTTCACAGGCGTCGAGCAGAAGAGTATGCAAAATCACTCCTTGACGTTAGATGGCGCTACACAACTTTAAGCTTCTGACACCCGCTTGTAACACAGAAGAAGAAGACAAAGTTGACACGCTTGTTGTTATGGATGGTTCAAGTAGCAGCTCCAACTCTAGCAATGAAGAAATGATTATTGTTCACCAGTGCAATTAGCAGCTCCACGTTCATATCGCCTCTGGGCATCTTGTTCAATGTGCGCTCGCATTGACAGTTTTGCGCTTGAGCGCCTCCAAGTGCTGTTAAATGTAACCTCAGCAGCTCTGTGCATATGAAGAAAAGTGCCAATCTGATTGGTGGAGAAGGTTTTGACGCGGCACGTTTTTTTTTAAATGATGCTTTTGCACCTGCCGTTTTGTGCGTTGGTGTGCACGATTACATTGACGCCCTTAATTTAGTCACGAGGCATTAAACGTTGATGGAAAACGCGAGCAAAAAACGTCTCGGTGTGCACGGGCCTTTAGACATTGCTTGATAATGTTAGCAGGTTAGCAGGGAGAGAACCCTGAGCTCAGAGATAATTGAGCCCAGGGCTTCCACCTGTTAGATGAGCATGTAAGGGGGTACGAGATCAGGTAGTTCTCGAGCTCCCCCGGGTAAAGGAGAAAAGGGGGAGATGGGGTGGATAAAGGGATTCTTCAAAAAACGAAGTGAGTAATACTAGACGGGCTATTTATAGTGAGTTTGAATTAGTCCGATTGGCTTACTAATGATTACTAATGGGAGACCAGCCACGATCAATATCATATGCTCCTCTTGAAATTAGTTTGTGAAACTTCACTTCATGTTGCTTTTTATAACTCTGCATCTACGTCTTATTTCTGAGGTTACTACTGTCCTCTAGAGGTCACATTTTCAGCTGCATCCGCACACATTGAGGCAGCCTTCAAGACTGAAATAAAATGCACTGTTTTTCCATCAAGGCAACCCAGGGTTCTGAAATATTCATTCATTTATTTTCCTTCGGCTTATTTATCAGGGGTCACCACAGCGGAATGAACCACCAACTATTCAAGCATATGTTTTACACAGCGGATGCCCTTCCATCCACAACCCAAGACTAGCAAACACCCATACACACTCATTCACACACACTCATACACTACAGCCAATTTAGTTAATCAGTTCCCCTATAGCGTATATGTTTGGATTGTGGGGGAAACGGGAGCACCCGGAGGAAACCCACGCCAACACGGGGAGAACATGCAAACTCCACACAGAAATACCAACTGACCCAGCCGGGACTCGATCCAGTGACCTTCTTGTTGTGAGGCGACAGTGCTAACCATTGTCATTTGTATATTATTTTACTAGTTCAAAATGAAAGTCAATGCAACAGATGTATGTGTCTTCAGTGTTTCTTACCTCTCGTCTCTGTGTTTGTCTGTTTAGATCAAGCTGTCAGACTTTGGCTTCTGCGCTCAGATCAGTAAAGATATCCCCAAGAGAAAGTCTCTGGTGGGAACGCCGTACTGGATGGCTCCTGAAGTCATCTCCAAATCTCCATACGGAACTGAGGTACAGATCAACAAAACAAACACACATCACTAGCTATGTTTAAACCTAAAAATTCTAATTACATTTATGCACAAAACTGGAATATTGCATAAAACATTTGCAAATAAAGCAGCGGTTTTCTATTCAATGATGATCAAAAGAGAACAAAATCATCACTTCCTGATAAACAGGAGCAAAAATCAGACAGAAAAAAATGTAGTTTGATGCCTTAGGAGAAGCCACTGTGTCTTTTTTCTTCTCCAATAAATGAGTTATGCCTCAGAAAACGAAGACGAAATGCAACGAACGATGCGAAATGTGGTGGCTTTTGGAGGCGTGATACGCTCTTTGGGAGCGCAGACAGATGCTCAAGATAGAATAATAATAATAGAAGAATTATAATACTGAAACACTGTGTTGACGGACTAATGGCTGAGGCCTTTTCAATTAGCAGAACAACATTTCAGGGTCAATGAAACGCGCATTTATATCTGATCATCATTTGTCAAAAACTCAATCACATCGCACTAGTTTATTCACTAAATATTCCAAAATGCACATAAAAATAGGTGGATAGCTACTGCGAGATGCATGTAAAAAAAAGCTGATGATACCTGTGTTGTGTGTACAGGTGGATGTTTGGTCTCTGGGCATCATGGTGGTGGAGATGGTGGATGGAGAACCGCCATACTTCAGTGAAACTCCAGTGGCTGCGATGAAGAGACTGAGAGACGAACCTGCGCCAACTGTGCGAAACGTCCATCAGGTGAGAGGAGAACGTGAACACAAGACTAACACACATATACACAAAATCTGGAGAAAGTCTTATTTGTTTTATTTCGGCTAGAATAAAAGCAGTTTTTAATTGTTTTAAAGCCATTTGAAGGTCAATATTATTAGCCCCCTTAAGCAATATTTGCATTGGATTGTCTACAGAATAAACCACTGTTATGCAATGACTTGCCTAATTACCCTAACTTGCCTAATTAGCCTAATTAATCGGAATTCTGACTTCAACATATGTGTGTGTGCAGGTGTCTCCGATGCTGAAGGACTTTCTGGACCGTATGCTGACGCGTGATCCTCTGGAGCGAGCGAGCGCCACAGATCTGCTGGAGCATCCGTTCCTCCTGCAGGCCAGTTCTCCGCAGTGCCTGGTGCCCCTGGTGGAGCAGTATCGCAAGCGCATGTCCCGCTGCTGAGACAGGAACCAGAACCACGGTCGAGACGACCTGCTGTCCCGCTGCAGAGGTGCTGACGGTCCCGGAGACGCAGGACAGATGGATATGATGAGCAGACGACAGAGATACACACCATTCTCTGCTGCACGACCACATTTACAGCAGGGAAAATAAGTATTGAACACGTCAGGATGTTTCCAGGTCAATATATTTCCAAAGGAGCTGCTGACACACTGAAAGATTCATTGGATTTACTAATTTGTTTTAAGGTGATTTGTTTGTTTAAATTCAGCCTATATAAATTGTTTTCAACCACTTACCTTAAAAGAAAATTAGATCCAGAACATTGATCCAGATTTCGGTAAACTCACAAACATTGGTAAAATAACAACAAAAATCAACCCAGGCTAATTATGGATATGTACCCCTGTATACATTTCTGGAGAGTGCGAAATACGTCCCAGGAGGTAAATTATTTTTGCAGTTTTTGTTTTCGCAAATCCGCCAGAGGCCACTGTGCACCTTGTCAGATCTCAAATTTCACTCGACCGACCGATCGACAGTGTTTGCAAAAGCAATCAAGAAAAAGAAAAGCCCTTGCGGCCGCCTGTTTTTTTACCACATTTTAGATCTTACCACATTTTCACCCCTGTTATTTACTTGTTTATTTAGTATTTTCCTTTTGTTTTACCTGCTTTCTGGAATCGGCAAACTCGAACTCCTTCATTGTGGTCAATGCCTCTTTGCGTCTCAAGTCCGCCAACGTACATGGCAAGCTACTGGGCAAACTGGTAACAGTGGAAAAGCTATCCATATGAAGGTATGCGGTCAGCTGATAGCACGGAAAAAAACAGAAGCCGTCGGCGATCGTCATACCATTCGTTTAAAAGACAAATGCAGCCATACATAGCTCTGGCTACATATTTCGCGTTCTCCAGAAATGTATATGGAGGTACGTTTTCACAATGAGCCTGTGTTGACAAAAATATGTGTAATATGTGAAATATGTGATATAATAATAATAATAATAATAATAATAATAATAATAATAATAATAATGAAATGACACAAGGAGAAAATACTGAACTACTGAAATGTATTTATTACCTTGTATAAAGGTTTTTTTTGGTAAGACGCCTCGTGAGTCACGTGCATTGCTTTATTTCTAAAAATGTCTAAAAAAAAAAATGTAGACTGTTCTATGATTCTGGTCTATCAAATCTAATCTTTATTTCTTTTTTTCTACTGGATTTAGCCAAAGTCCCTTTAAGGCAAGCCATTTCACTGGCGACCATGTTTGAAACTCTGATCAGGTAGTATGGCATTCAATTTGAATAGGGAAACATCAAATTCTCTAAAAACTGTTTGCTAAGCTTACGATTAAATTTCATAGTTGGAATCACTTATAAAATTAAACTTAAATGTCTCTTAAGCTTCGTTTCAAACTGACAAACTGCACAAAATCTGCATTTATTCAAGTTGCTAATTGAATGCGCATACACACTCTAATGCTGAGTTCAGACTGCATGATTTTGTCCCTGATTTTGACTCGCCTACAGGTTTTGAGAAATGAAATATTTGCCATGCTAAATATCTGGAGCTGACGGCGATTCAAAATCATGCCATGTGAAATGTGTTCTGATTGATAAAAACATCAGCGATTATAGACAGCCAATGAGAGAGCAGCATCCACTAGTGTGGGTATCTGCAGGCCAGCGGAAGGTTGGGGAGTAGGGTTGGGCCGATAGACGATGCCATCATCCATCGCCGATGGCCAATAAACTTCACGATGCTGAGCCGGCATCGCGATCCATCGCCCCGCCCCACATGTATATTGATATATAACTTATTATTTGCATGTCATCTTAATAGCAATAACGGTCTTTTCATGAGCTGTGTTATATTTTACTTATAGCTGCCGTTTGCATGGCTGACAGCATCGTGAAGATTAAATACATCGTGAGGATTATACAACACCTCTCGCGCTTAAAATGTGTAGATTCAGTGGCAAACGCTGTTACCTGCAAACCCCGTCCCACAGACTTTACAGTGAATGGCTTTAGTTATTTTCATAGCGGACTTGAAGCCACTGGAAGTCTTTTATCCACTCTTGGAAAAGTGTAAATGGTGGATTAACATTCAGCACATGATCACTAATAAGATGTGCCATTATTAGTAACTTTAGGTGCTTTCTAAAACTAAATCTGTCAGTGTTATTGTCAGTCTCTCATCTTCAGCGCTTCACATTTTCGCGGTTGTAGCTCCTGTCATGTGAAGGCAGAAGGCATTGACTGAGTGATTGACAGCTGATATTAACCAATCCAATCGCGTTCAGTTCTAGTGAGTGGGCCGATAGGAAGAGCACAAAGGCGGGGCAAGCATTTTTTTACTTCAGCAAGTTCACATAACAACTGTTTTAATCTGTTCCTGAGCGCTGCGTTTGGCGTCTTTAGGTGCAAAGATGCATCCTGCGTAAATGTCTCCTAAATCCGCGCACGCGGTGAGGATTTTGCAGTGAAAACAGGTCGCACTGCAACAATTTATGCACTCGCACAAATGCTTCCAAATTTATATTTTAGGTCGCATAAAATTTCGGGCGCATACGCCGAAACGGTCGAGCCCTAGCATCTTGTTATTGTTTCCTCATAATAATAGTAATAAAATAAGGAAGTTATCATCAATCACAATACAAATTACAGTGAACTCCAAACGAACTCTCGTCTCGTCTCCGCCATCAGCTGTGGGGAAAAAGCCATTATAAGGACACAGATCACTCCGCTTATTCATGCCAGAGTCCCGCGGAAAACAAGTGATTGACAGGTGATGATTTGTGTGTAACTTTATTTATTTATGGTTTGGTTATGGGTAAAGCAAAGACTATGTGGGTCAGGTAGTGAAAACGGTAGGCTACAATTATTAAATTCGTTATGAATTAATTGATTGAATTGCGGATTGCATCGTACAATGCCAAATTGGTCAACATCGCCCCACCCTATTGGGGAGAAGTTAAAAGGGTTTATTTTTTGTTTATTTGGACCCAACAAATGTAGGAAAAAGTTTGGCAGGAGCACCTGTGTCTGTCTGACGTGTCATCTGAGCAATAACACAAACGGGTCGAAAAAGAAAACAGTTTGAGAGAAATTGCTAATTTCCTTCAAAACTCAGGTGAGCAGAATAAGTACTTTTTTAACCCCACTAAAGGCTTCTTTCTCATTATGTAGATAATAACAAAGATATACTACGTGACCTTGATTTGTTTCTGTGTCATTTCTCGCGTGTGTTCGGTTGTGAGACGTAGTTTGCGGACTGACACAAAGTTGTCGGCGATTCTATTGTTAAGTCATGCAGTGTGAAACCACGTCACCGATCAATCTTGCAGTGTGAACACAGCACCAACAGAATGCGACTACTTAGAAAATCATGCAGTCTGAACTCGGCATAAGGGAACAAGATCACGACTCCAACCTCATTTATGGCCATTTCTGTTCACGTCACCCATTATCATCCTCTGAATAATGATCGTCCGATTGCACTGCTCTTCTGACGTAATTCACAAATTGGTCTTAAAGGCAAATCTCTTCCCAATATTATAGCGACCTCTTTATTTGCAGGTTTTTGGGCATTCTAGTAGTTGCGGTCATGTTATATGCATTTGACAGGACTGAATGTACCTCGCGCTCGTTTCATACAGATTACAAAACCACAAAAACATTGTTTTCAAGTGTAGTTAGTTCATTTAAAAGTGGAGATTTCAAGCTTTATGTGGATCTATTTCTCATATCTGTGAAGTATTCACTGAGATTTCAGAGCGTTTTCACAACCCCAGGGGATTCATAATGAAGCTGCAGAAACTGTCGTAAAAGCACACGTCTACACCAAGCCCCTCCCCCGCAGCCTATAGCGATCTATGATTGGCTCCTGTACTAGAAGGGGCAGGGCATCAATCATATTGACTGTTACACTATCCAACTTTTACACACATCTAAACTACACGAGTGACATGTCTTGTGTGTTCTACAGTCTTTAATTCAGCTCAGGTGATTGGCTGGTCATTCTAGCAGCTTTATTTTCTTTTCTGAAAGCAGTCGAGAGTTTTCTTGGCTGTGCTTGTGATCATTATCTTGCTAAAATCTTCATCTTCTGGTAATGAAGGTGATTCTGAAGCAGATAATAATCATTTATACATTCATCAGTGTGCTGAAGAACTACTGATTCTGAGATTTAAGCTGCTTTCCATGCCTATTTACACCTCCCTTTCTTCATGTGTTCAATGTGTTTTCACTGTGTCATTTTATTGTATTACACATAACTTAATTTCTAAACTGATTAGTTTTGTTTTCGATGTATATGGATTACTTTGGTTGTTACCGACATCTGGTGACAATTTTAAGTCAACAGCACCTTTAGAAATATGTTTTCTGAGAAAAATGGTTAGTGTTCATTGCTTATTTTACCCGTTGTAGGTGGTTGCAGGCAGTGAAATGTGACTGAAAATGCCACATATTCTGGGTAAAGCTGCTCATTTTCAGCATAATCGAGACTCTGGAATTTCCGGAGACAGAAACCAGAGTTTTCCGTATCATGTTCGAGTTCATTGAGCACATATTTTTGGATCTATGAAAGCATTTTATGATGCATTATTATACTGATTTTGATCTCACCATTGTTTTTAACAGCTGCACTGACTTTATTAGTAGAAACAATATACTATTAATTATTTAGTCATATTATTTATACCACAGAGTTGTTGAATGCTTGATTCTGATTGGCTGGTGAGCATTCTAAGCCGTTATTTTCAGATAAACGCACAGCTTAAGTAGTTCCGGCAGGTTTTGAGCGCATTACAGCTCCATATCACTACGCTGAACGATTTCAGGTAACTAAAACAATCAAAAAATCACATTAAAACACAACAGAAGGCTCTGGATGAGATGTGTAAGAGACTAGTGCTACACAGGAGAAGTTTGAGGACAAAAACCTAACAAATAAAGTCTCAAATACAACATCTTAACAGTGGCTTTAACTGTAGAAACCAGAGTATAAGCAGAATAATTCACTCCGGGCCATTGGATTATTAGAAAATAATGCATACCAAAGTTGTAATGACACTCTGCCTCCTGTCAAAGTTGAGTGTGCATTATTGTCATAGTATGAGAGGAATAATCAACTCTGGTTCTTGAAATATTATGCCAGATGTGTAACAGCCACTGTTATATCTCCGGTGTGCATTATTTTCATATAATTTAATTGGTTCCAACATCAGTTATTTAACCCAGGCTCATTATTGATACGTACCCCTATATACATTTCTGGAGAGTGCAAAATACATCCCAGGAGCTATGTTTTTTTGCAGTTTTTGTTTTCGCGAATCCACCAGAGGCCGCTGTGTGCGCCTTTTAAGATCTCAAATTTATTTCACGAGTGCCATTCGCGGCTGCTGTTCTCACATAAATCCACCAGAGGCCGCTGTCAGCTGACTGACCGATCAACTGACCAACCCTCCTCCTTCCCTAAACCCAAGCGATAGTGTTTTCTTAAACGATCCAGAAAAAAAAGCCCTTGCCTGATTTTTACTATGTTTTCAGATCTTACCCTGTTCTCACCCTGTTATTTACTTGTTTATTTTATTTTTTGCCTTTTGTTTTACTTGCTTCTTGGAACCGTTCTTCGACAGGCTCGAACCTCGTTGTCGCGGTCAACTCCTCTCTGCATCTCAAGTCTGTCGACATACATGGCAAGCTACTGGGCAAACTGGTAACAGCAGAAAAGCTGTCCACATGGAGGCAAGCGATCAGCTGGTAGCACGAAAAGAAACAGAAGCCACCGGCAGCATCATACCACCCCGTAGCATTTGTTTTAAAGATGAAATGGAGCCATACGTAGCTCTGGCTACATAATTCGCGCTCTCCAGAATTGTATACGGGGGTACATAAACACAATGAGCCTGTGTTGCAATTATTCCTTACTTAATGTTAATTTCAACATTTACTAATACATTACTCAAGTTAACAGTTATTTAATGGACCTGAGCTATTATGAACTAACAATACATCATTTGCCGTTTAAATAATTTATCTTAATAAAAGTACTGTAACCAACTCTGGTTAATGAATCAGCTAGCATTAACTAATTGAAATATATTGTAAAGTATTAACTTAATATTTATTTATCTACAGTGTGGAATTATATACGGATAAACTGATTTGCGTCACATGTATTTTGGATAAACGACAACAAGCTTCAGCCTCATGCAATCAGATTTGAATGCATTTTGTCGCTTCACTATGAAACAAATGTATTTTCTTCAGTATTTTTGTCATTTTCAAGAACAAATATCTTCGGTGTTAAGTCTTGAGAGCTAAGAAATTCCTTAGAATTGAGTTTTTTGATGAAACCAGGAAAAAATTTGCCAGAAGCTCCAAAAAAATAAACTTGTTTTCCCTTAAAAATTGTAATTAGTTTAATGTTGATAATGTTTTTAAAATAATATGCACAGATGACTCCTTCACAATAAGTCAACAAGCATGTATATATATTTATACAACAGTTCTGTCTGGTTCTCGAATCTGATTGGCTGACAGCCATGCGATATTCTGCAATATCAGCACTCGCACAGCCTCTTCACCCTTGTGTATTACTCCGCCCACATGACAAGCAGAGAAATAAGCTCACTACAGTTTGACAAATATCGCAGCTGTTGGACAACAATGTACTTTAGAGGCTTTTTTAGGAATGTAGTTGTTTAGATTGCAACTATGCAGTTTATTTATAAGAATAGTGCCTATTTTATAATATTTATAATTTCCGAGATTCAGCACGTTGGCGGCCATCAGCAGAGCAAAGAAATTGACAGTTGACTTTCCGCCACAGGATGGCGACAGAGACCGCATAATAATTCCTTGTAAGTGACAAGTCGATCTCTTGCTTTTGTATTTTGTAGTGCTGTAAAAAAGCAAACAAATATATGGCTGTATACCATAGTCATCTGCTAGTGTTTGCTTTGCTTTGGCTTTTTCAGGGTTAATTATTACAATCAGAGAAACTGAGAAATCTCGGTAGACTGATGGCATTTCATGCCGTTCAGCCTTATAATCTTAAAATGTGAGCAGAATCAGCTGTTTTGTCATCACTTTAGACATTACGCTAGAGAATCATACAAACACTAGCTCTACAGTGACGTTTGTGAAGTAGCAACGATTTCTGCTGTTCTGACGTCAGCTGCAGATGTGTATGAATGGCGGAACAAAAAGATTCCCCATACAAAAGGGTTTTTGAGACTCTGTGTTTGATTTTCTTCTTTATATAAAGATTATGTCGTCAAACTGTTGTATAAACGCAATATCATACGAGTAGCAGTGCAATATGGCTGTATATCGTAATACTAAGCCACTCGGCTTGCAGGCCTCCCACCAACGCTGATATATAGCCATATTGCAGAGCTACTCGTGTGATATTGCTCATATATAAAAATAATAATTTTTGATTTCATGATAAGTTAAATAAAATAAAAATACTCAATTTTTTCATTGGTGAATCATAAACTATATTTATTGTTGCAGTATTTTCATATTTAAAAATGTAAACAATCTTAATTCAAAACGGTGACTTGAGAAAAATAATATTACATTTTATCTTTTAAAATAATCTATCAATATTAAATGTTTAATTTAAAATAGTTTTAAACCCTAAAAGAGAAAACAAGTTTATTTTCTGGCATTTTTTTCTGTGTTCCAGAAAGCATTGACATGAATTGACTTTTTTTTAAAAAGAGACAGTATATTTTAGATTAAAAAATGTTTAGATATTTGTACTGTATTAATTTTCCAGCAAAAAAATACTAATATATTATTATACAAATATATTTTGGTCATATCACTCACTTTTGATTCAATGTCCAATGCCAATGAACATTTTCAGCGCCTTTTTTTAAACATAAATGCCAATATTTGATCAAAATCAGCACAGATAACACCTAAAGATTTTCTGCCCCAGTCGCTCATATTTGACCTGCGTTTGACTGGATTGCATGGCTAAAAAGTGGCTTGAATCTTAATCTGAGGAGCGAAAGTGTTTCTCCAGAATCGATGTCATTTGTTGACCGGTGCAAAACGTTTTTATGAGCCATTGTAAGTAACCAGCTGTAAATATCCTAATGAACTATTATTTATAATTATTGATTTTTCCAGTGGATCGACGAGCACCTGCTTTTGCAAAGTGTGCCGCGAATGGTTTATAAACTGTGTAAATATTGCATCTGAGGAAATTTCTGATTTCTTAAATGGATGATTTTACTGTAAAGGTTTCAGAAGATCAAATAATGTACATAATCAAAGTGGGAAAAAACAGCCGTATTTGAGTTATTTAATTCTGTAAGAAAGAAGGGTTTGTGTCTGTGTGTGTGAGTGTGTGTGTACCCATATAGAAATCTGATATATAGCAATATATGCAAATTACATATATGACAAACAAGTTCATATTTGGATTTCACATACATTTAATTTGTCATATATGTCAAAATTTAGGAAAATAGCATATATACAAATTTACATATATATTTTACGACCACTGAAATTACAAATATTTATGTATAGGGCTGGGAAAATAAACGATATTATATTGAATCGCAATAAAATGTATATCAATAACAGTCATAAGATCTGGACTTTTTTACCCTATACTGATCTTATAGCAAACAGCAAACAGCAATCTAGTAGTTATTGCTTTGCTTTTTTGGGGGTTAATTATTGGGATATCCCGATTGCAACAGAGAAATACTGTAGATTGTAATACTGTAGGCAGATATCTCTGTAGACTGATGGCATTTCATGTCACGTTCAGCCTTATAATCTTAAAATGTCAGCAAAATCAGCTGCTTTGACATCACTTAGTTTAGACATTGCGCTAGAGAATCATTCAAACACTAGCTCTAAAGTGACGTTGGTGAATTAGTAACGGTTTCTGCTGTTCTGACCGACAGCTGCAGATGTGAATGAACGGTGGTATAAAGTAGTTCCTCATACAAAAGGGTTTTTAGACTCTCCATGTTTGATTTTCTTTTTTATATACACGATTGTGCCGTCGAACTGTCGCCCAGCCCTATTTATGTATGTGTTCAAATATATTAGCTATAATTTATATATGTGAATATATATATATATATATATATATATATATATATATATATATATATATATATATATATATATATATATATATATATATATATATATATATATATATATATTAGGGATGCAACAATACAGTTAGCTTACGGTTCAATACATACCTCGGTTTTTTAACACGGTTTTCGGTTCGGTTCTTCGGTTCGGTTCTGATGGCTTAACACATAAGTGTTTTTTTTATTGTTATTCTATGCTTAGGCAATAGGAACAGTAAGAAAGAGAAAAAAATAAAAACCTTCCCTGCTATTCTGCCTTCAGACAGTGATATTGCTGGGTGATGGCGCCGCAGATGTGCAGTCATGTTGGAAGTGTTTCCGTTCGATTAGTCTGTACGTGTAACCGAAATGTCCCAACACCGCGGATTTGAAAGACACCGGCATCTTATTGCTCCCTCACTTCACTGCCGCTCGCCATGTTAAAGTGTGGAATGATGGTGGAGCGCCCCCTAACTTTAGAGCATAGTGATTGAATATTTACTCGCGGGAAGGAGTTTCCTCATCTTAGCTCATAGACTTGCAGGCACACACAAACAGTCAATTCGGAGAGAAATAAAACGCACATAAATTATTTATACGTAAAACTGGAAAAACCGCAATTCACAAGCGCGTATTGAACCGTGGATGTCGTACCAACGGGTCAATATTGTATTGAGAATTGTGGCATCTCTAATATATATATATATAAATAAATATATAAAAAAAAAATATATATATATATAAAGACATATATAAAATTATCGCTAGTATATTTGAACATATACGTACATATTTGTAATTTCAAGGATTGAAAAATTATATAAGAAAATGGCAATTTTCACAATATTTATATATATATATATATATATATATATATATATATATATATATATATATATATATATATATATATATATATATATATATCCAAATATGAATTTTAATGTGATACATGTAATTTGCATGTATCAGATTTCTAAATGTGTGTATGTTTACATTTCGGATGCACCGTTCATTGTGATATTTGGCATCCTACCTGTTGTACTGTGAAGTTTCCTAAATTTTCATACTTATAGATTAAAAGACAGCAGGAGAAAGAGAGAGAGAGATTTGTTTGTTTGGGGCCATTCACACATGCGCTAAACCTACTGTACATTATGCAAAATGAAGATCATTTCTATCATGTTTTTCTCAATCTGCATTTGCTCTGCTTTTTCACGGTACATGAGGTCATTTCGAAGGACATTTATGGTGATCTTTGCTTTACAAAAGACCACAGCAGTTTATAAAGATATTATTTCTGAACATTTTCTGTATGTTCAAAACCAGGTTTTTTTTTAATTATGCAAATGTTAAGGAACAATATTTTGCTGTTTCCAGTATTCTCTGAATGCTTTTTTAATCATGTTTTAATTATTATTAATGTTTTTTTTTTTTTTTTACATTTAATTTAGTTTTATTTTTTCATGCAATGATAATGAATCAATTAGCAAACATTATGGAAACATTACTTTGGTCACACTTTACAATAAGGTTTCATTAGTTAATATATTTACTAATGTGAACTAAGAAATACGGCATTTATTAATCATAGTTTAACATTTACTAATGCATTATTAAAATTAATGTTATCATTAGTTAATGCACTGTGAGTTAAGAACTAACAATGAATGATTTATTTTCATTAACTAACATTAACAAAGACTAGTAAATACTGTAATAAATGTATTGTTCGTTGTTGGTTTATGCTAGTGAATACTTAACATTAACTAATACAACCTTATTGTAAAATGTGACCATTGCATTCTCTCAACCCTCTAAAACAAGTAGTAACATTTAAACCTTTTACTCAACTAAATCTATTTTTAAATATTCATAATATAATAATTCGAGGCAGCACGGTGGCACAGTGGGTAGCACAATGGCCTCACAGCAAGAAGGTCGCTGGTTCGAGCCTCGGCTGTGTCAGTTGGCATTTCTGTGTGGAGTTTGCATGTTCTCCCCGTGTTCGCGTGGTTTCCTCCGGGTGCTCCGGTTTCCCCCACAAGTCCAAAAAAAACATGTAGGTGAATTGGGTAAGCTAAATTGTCTGTAGTGTATGTGTGTGAATGAGTGTGTATGGATGTTTCCCAGTGATGGGTTGCAGCTGAAAAGGCATCCGCTGCGTAAAACATATGCTGGATAAGTTGGCGGTTCATTCCGCTGTGGTGACCCCAGATTAATTAAGGGACTAAGCCGAAAAGAAAATGAATGAATGAATATAATAATTCCTAAAATAACTATTTATGAATAATGTTGTAGTGGTAACATTTTCCAAACAGTAAAGACCAAATGACGTTCTGTAAATGTTACTGCAAGAAAGATTATTCATCTGTTCTTTGTTTTTGGGCATGAACTATATTAATATGCTGGACTTTATGTTTTGTATGCAATATCAAGATCAATTACTCACTATTATGTTGTTTATCTTCATAAAGTCCATATTTTAGTGTATCACAAGAATTTTTATGCAGCTCCTAGTTTTACAAAAGCGTCCCAATTCACCTACAGTACTTATACTATGTCCAAAATGTACTTTTTGTGTTAAGATAAAGTACATAGCTTTGAGTCTATAAGGAGCATGTAACTGTGTAACATTATCTGACCGTTATGTTGCTTATTTACGTCTCCTGTTGATCATCTCCACACATCGTCCGCATTAATTTAATATTTATTTACTTTCTTACCTTACTGGAGATTTAAACAGCAGGTATTTGCCGTCCGCGAGTCATTCATGCAAAAAAGTCACCTCAGGTCTTTGCATAATTCTGCATTCAGACGTTATGATGTCCAAACGCGTCTTTAGAAGTTCACATCGTTGTTGCAGATGAATTATCACACGGAAAACGTGATCACAATATTTCCCAGTTGGCTAGATATTAATTAACAGCCATCCAAACATCTTTACCAAAGCTTCTCCACTTGACGGGTCTCGCGCGTCCGCCATCTTTGTTGTTTGTTTACTTTTATTTTTACTCGCGCGTTTGTAATTCTAATCAAATTCACGTCGTACGGACGGTTATACACTTCGAATTTCTAACAGAAATCCCGAACCTTTGGCATACTCTTTTCAACTTACTGCGGTTTGGGACATACTAATTCTATTTTCCAATATTTAGGTCGGACAGTAGGTGAATTGGGACAGCATTATATTGCATACACCCAGTGAGCGTTTCCTGAACATTATGGGAAAATTCTAATTTTGTAAACATACATTAGTAACATTTAAAAGATTGCAGCATACTAAATTAATTACAAAAAGGTCCACAAGTGATCTATCCATATTTTTTGTGCTAACATCCCTGCTGAAAAATCCAGCTTAAACCAACCTAGGGTGGTTGGCTGGTTTTAGCTGGTTGACCAGCCTGGTTTTAAAGGGGTTTTGGCCATTTCCAGGCTGGTCTTAGCTGGTCAGGCTGGGAGTTGACCAGCTAAAACCAGCTTGACCAGCCAAACCCAGCTATGTCCAGCTTAAACCAGGCTGGCCAAGCTGGTTTTAGCTGGTTTAAGCTGGTAATTTTCCAGCCTGACCAGCTAAGACCAGGCTGGAAATGGCTGGAAACCAGCCTGGAAATGGCCCAAACCCCTCTAAAACCAGGCTGGTCAACCAGCTAAAACCAGCCAACCAGCTTAGGCTGGTTTAAGCTGTTTTTTTCAGCAAGGATGGATCACTGAATGAATATGAGTATATTAATAATATGCAAGTTAATGAATTTAAAGAGGCGTGCCGTTTGCATGTTCTCCCTGCATTCGCATGGGTTTACTCCAGGTGCTCTGGTTTCCCCCTCAGTCCAAAGACATGCGGTACAGGTGAATTGGGTAAGCTAAATTGTCCGTAGTGTATGAGTGTGTGTGAATGTTTCCCAGAGATGGGTTACGGCTGGAAGGGCATCCGCTGCGTAAAAAACGTGCTGGATAAGTTGGCGGTTCATTCCACTGTGGCGGATTAATAAAGGGACTAAGCCGAATAGAAAATGAATGAATGAATTTAAAGAACATTGTCAGAACATTAGCCAAAGGTTTTCTGAATTTTGACTGATGCACTATTCAAACTGACCCATATGAAAACAATACTATAGTAATTGAAAGTAAATACTGTAGTGTTTTTGAACCATACTACCATAAAGTACTTGAATTAATCTGATGTGGTGATACAACAAGAACAACAATAGTAGTAACAATAACTAGTAATATTGTACATATAAAGTAGTTTTCTACAACTATAGGGTGTATTATACTACAATACACCACAGTTTACTATAGTAAAACTTAAGTATACTACAGTATTTATTAGTTTATCAGTTCACTACAGTTCGCATATAGCATTCATTAACACAGTGTTGTAGAGACTCTAATAAAGTATAATACACTTAGCGCAATGGTCTCAAACTCAATTCCTGGAGGGCCGCAGCTCTGCATACTTTAGCTCCAACCACCTCACACCTGCTTAATAGTCTACAGTAGTCTTGAACACCTTGATTAGTTGGATCAGGTGTGTGTTTGATTAGGGTTGGAGCAAAACTGTGCAGAGCTGCGGCCCTCCAGGAATCGAGTTTGAGACCCATGACTTAGAGACTCTAAATACAGTAAAATACACTATAACAGTATAGTTTAAAAAAACGTTATAGTATTCACTATAAATTACTATAGTATTTTATCAAATGTGTTCAAAATCAGGGTTCTAGCATGAATATGCAGAGATGAGTTTATAAGTAAACAGTGAATATGTGATATTTAACAGTGTTTTCTGATCTCCTGTGTATTGTTTTGCACTCATCTGTGTGTGTGTGTGTGACGGCCCGTGTCAGTTTGCACAGCTCTGTGTGATTGTGTAGATGAGGATAAAATAATCAGTCCACCACATGTGTTGTGTGCTTGTTTGTTTGTCAGTCGGTGATGAAAAGACAAATACACATTTACAGTTTTTTTAAAGAATAAATCAAGCATATAAAAAACCCACCGATGTGAAGTTTTATTTGTCATACACAGATGCTCGAAGCAAACACAAGTGCTTTATTTATATATTTGTCTATCAAAATACAGTTTCACAGATAGATGCTTTGAGTTTTCGTCTATCAAAGAATGCAGAATATAAACTATATACATTAGAGATATGCATAGATATACAAAACTGCGTACAAATCACAAAGGCTTGATGATTTACGTAACTCCTTTTGGATTAAGACAGAAAAATAGGCTTATAAAAATATACAGTTGTCAGTTGAACACAAAATTAGCGTTCCTGTGAAATGTTAATTAAAAGTCTCAAATGCTGTTAAATTAGTTTTTTTAACATAAAATTTTGAAAGCTAATTTCTAATAACTAATTTATTTTTGTCTTTGCCATGATAACTGTGCATAATGCAACGCACCGGTCCTACTGCACTCAACCTGGTCTGACCTGGTATCGAACCGGCGATTTTTTGTATGGGAGTTAGTTACTCCAACGAGGAGGCTTAAGACCATGGCCCCTAGTGTCTGTCGCTAGAGCACCTTTACAGGTCAGAGGAGTGAGGTTTACCTGCATAACACTTCGCTAGTTGGCCTCTGTTACACTCACCCTCTTAAACCTCACTCCCATCCCGGACGAGCCCCCACGAGTAACCCACCAGTCCTGTTACACCCAACCCGGTCTGAGCTGGGATCGAACCGGCGATTCTTTGTATGAGAGTCGTTTGCTCTAACAAGGAGGCTAAAGTATGTTGCTAGAGCACCTTTAGAGATCAGAGGAGTGAGGTTTACCTGCATAACACTTTGCTAGTTGGCCTCCGTTACACTCACCCCCCTAAACCTCACTCCCATCCCGGACGAGCCCCCACGAGTAACCCACCAGTCCTGCTGCACCCAACCCGGTCTGAGCTGGGATCGAACCGGCGATTCTTTGTATGAGAGTCGTTTGCTCTAACAAGGAGGCTAAAGTCTGTTGCTAGAGCACCTTTAGAGATCAGAGAAGTGAGGTTTACCTGCATAACACTTTGCTAGTTGGCCTCCGTTACACTCACCCCCCTAAACGTCACTCCCATCCCGGACGAGCCCCCATGTGTAACCCACCGGTCCTGCTGCACACAACCCGGTCTAAGGTGGGATCAAACCGGCGATTCTTTGTATGGGAGTCATTGCTCTAACAAGTAGGCTAAAGACCATGGCCTCTAATGTCTGTTGCTAGAGCACCTTTAGAGGTCAGAGGAGTGAGGTTTACCTGCATAGCACATGCTAGCTGGCCTCCGTTACACAAAGATTTTTCTAGTTGTTTTCCAAGATACTAGTATTCAGCTTAAAGTTAAATTTAAAGACTTAACTAGGTTAATTAGGCAAGTTAAGTTAATTAGTTTTCTTAAACAGGCTAATATTATTGACTTTTATTTATTCCAGCCAAATTAAAGGAAATATGACTTTCTCCAGAAGATATAAAAATATATTGGGAAATACTGTGAATAATGTCCTGTTAAAAATCACTTGGGAAATATTTGAAAAGTAATTAAAATTTCCCAGGATGGCAGAAATAATTCTGTGTTCAGCTGTACATGCATGCATTATTATAAAAGCATGTAAGTACTTAATGCACAGACGATCTTTAGCGGTGCATAATTAAATCAGTTCATCATTAGCTGAAGGACGTTAATGAATCTACAGAGGCAGTGAAAGACCTTAAGAGCAGCAGCGGTTAAAACTCTCTGGAGTTCTTACATTCATCAAGCACAAGGATATTTATTATATATATATATATATATATATATATATATATATATATATATATATATATATATATATATATATATATATATATATATATACACACACTGCAAATAATTAAAAAAATGGCTCTTACTTTGTATTTTTTTGTCTGTTTTTCCGGTGCAAATATCAAAATATTGTTAATTTGACATGCATTTTCTGTTTTCTCAAAAAATGCATCAATATTAAGTCAGTTTAGATCAAAAATAAATAATTAATAAACCAATAAAAAGAAAATTAAGAGCTAAAAAAAATTGCAAATTTTTTTTTGTTTAAATCAAGAAAAATATATAGCCAGTGAAATTAATTAAATATTTATAATTAATAATTTAATTATATATTATATATATATATATAAATACATTAATGAATTAATTTGAAATTAATTAAATAAATTTATTCTGTAAAAATGGTTACTGTAAAAAAATGCTGACAAATAAAATCAGTCACGCTTTAATTTAATGTACAATTCACACTATTAACAAACCATTAGCTCAATAAAATACTAATTAGCTTCTTATTAATTGTTATTTAGGTAGTAGTTGGGTTTATGTCAAATAAGATCAACTTTATAGGTACTAATAAACAGTTTATATCTTAATAACAGGGAAGCCAGTAGTGAATGGTGTGAATTGTTACTTAAAGTGGGTCGCACTTTTATTAAGTGGCCTTAACTATTATGTACTTACACTGAAACTAATCGTAAATGTACTCATTGTGTAAATAGATGTTTTTACATTGCAATTACGATTGATTAAATACTTGCATGTAATTACATCTGTAATTAATTTCCGTTATTACACTGTTGACCATCCCGCACACCTTTACCAACCCTTAAACCTACTCTTACCCCCAAAACTGTCCACAACCCCACCCGTATCCCACCCAATACATTATGAACACAGTAAATAGATTGTATTTATTTTTTTGATGCAAGTACAGTTGAAGTCAGAATTATTAGGCAGATTGAGTAATTAAGTCATTGTATAACAGTGGTTTGTTCTGTAGACAATCCAAAGCAAATATTGCGTAAGGGGGCTAATAATATTGACCTTAAAATGCCTTTAAAAAATGTAGAACTGCTTTTATTCTAGCTGAAATAAAACAAATAAGACTTTCTCCAAAAGAAAAAATATTATAGGAAATATTGTGAAAAATGTCCTTGCTCTGTTTAACATAATTTGGGAAATATTTGAAAAACAAACAAACCAAAAAAATCACAGGAGGGCGAATAATTTTGACTTCAACTGTAGTAGTTAAGTTCACTTAATATAAAGTGTTTACAGAAAATCATTGTTGTATAGTGAAGCCTCTGATAGTCATAAACATCTTTCAAATGAACGTCTGTTCTCCTTTAAACGCCCACAGGAGGCGCTGCACTCACCCGGAGCTCATTTTAGGAGCTGAAAATGACAGAATTGTTCTCAAATTCGCATCTGACGGCGCTGATGCTGTCCACGCTGGGCTGGCTGTTCACTCTCTGGTGTTGAGAAAACGGGAAGGTCTCCGAGCGAGACATTTTCCCTTTAGCATGCCCTGCGCCACCATTGGGACAGTCTCTGTGGATCCGCATGAATTCGGGAGCGGTGAATCTGCGCAGGAGTCTGGTCCCCAATCCGGACAGTCCCGAAGAGCGAGGTTTGATCCTGTCGGGCTGCATCTCCTCCCGACTGCACAGCAGTTTGCTGGGTCTGGATGATTTGGGAATGACTGGATTAAGTACGCTTGTGTTGTAAAACCCGAGTGGTTTCTCATCCTGCAAGGATGCTCTTTTAAACCGACTAGCTGATCTGTTGGTCTCTCGAACGTCTCCTTGGTAGGATTGCTTTCTGAGCTCCAGGTTTAAAGATGGAGATTTCCCCCAAAGTTTAGCATCAGATTCGAGCTCATTCAGCGCTGAGTTTTGAATCTGTTTCGAGGTGAATAATAAATCACATTCAGCTTCAGATTTTGTGCTTGGTTCATGTCTGAAGTGAATCCTCAGATTATTAGAGTCGCCAACACAAAGCTGCCTCTGAAACAAAGCCGGGAGGATCTCCTCATGTTTGCTCTGGATTTGCTTGGAGAATCTCTCCAGGACTTGTTTTGGGAGTCGATTGGGCCAGCGGAGATCTTCCGCTGAATCTCCACTGCTGTTTGTTGGACTTATTAGCTTTTTTCCACATGTGTTGAGGGTTTGAACGCACTGGTTGTGCCCGAAGAAATCAGCAACTTGTGCTGCTGAGTGTCCGGCATTATTTGTGCGATCTAATCGCAGACCGAGCTTCTTAAAAGCACGAACTAAAAACTCCAAAACCTGGCTGTGACCTCCGCATGCAGCGTACATTAGTGCACTGTTTCCCCATGTGTCCGTCAGCTCAGGATCTGCATTAAACTGCACAAGAAGCTTCACTGAATCCAAATATCCCTGTTCACAGGCAAAACTCAGAGCTGTGCGTCCGTGATCGTCTCGTATGTTCACATCGGCTCCTTTCTCCAACAAAAGTTGGGTGAATTTAGAGCGTGATGCGTTATCTTGAAGGCAAACGGCATGCATTAGGAGCGTACGGCTGTTTTCGGTTTTTCCATTGATTATTCGTCCATCTAAAGCGTCCAGGACAAAGCGAGCCAGGTGGACCTTGCCGCTCTGCATGGCGTCCAGGAAAGTTTTGGTGCCGGAGCCCTGGCAGAGATCTTTCGGCCTCAGCATGATGAAGAGTGTGTGTGTGCAGAGTTTGTGAGTGTCGTCTGGAAAGTGTCTGTGTTTTTATACACAGCCTCTCCACACGCCTTCTGCTGTTGCTACGGAAACAGCCATTGGAGATTGAGGATGCTGTTATAGCATTCATTCACCATCAGCTGGAGAGAGAGAGAGAGAGAGAGAGAGAGAGAGAGAGAGAGATTTTGTTTGCTGCAGTTCAGAATTTTCTCTCTCTCTCTCTCTCTCTCTCTCTCTCTCTCTCTCTCTCGCTCTCTCTCTTTCTCTCTATCTCTCAAATTCAAACTTGCTTTCTTGGCATGGCAAATGTTACATACAGTTGAAGTCAAAATGATTCGCTCTCCTGTGAGTATTTTTTTCTTTTTCAATTATTTCCCAAATGATGTTTAACAGATTCAGGGATTTTTCACAGTATTTCCTATAATATTTTTTCTTCTGAAGAAAGTCTTATTTGTTTTATTTTGGCTAAAATAAAAGACGTTTTTAATTTTTTAAAAACCATTTTAAGGTCAATTTTATTAGCCCCCTTAAGCAATATTTTTTGGATTGCCTAATTACCCTAATTTACCCTAATTAATCTAGTTAAGCCTTTAAATGTCACTCTAAGCAGAATACTAGTATCTTGAAAAATAATCTAGAAAAATATTTTGTTTCATGATGGCAAAGATAAAAGAAAAAGTTGGGACAGTATGCAAAACGCAAATAAAAAAGATTGTGATTTCTAAATTTACTTGTATTTCATTGCAGACCATAGAACAAATATTATTTCAAGAGTTCACACTTAGCTGATGATTGAAAATAAAGCGTGTTTGGCATGCTGTCCCGGGAGAGAGCCCTGAGCCCAGGATATCCTTGAGCCCGGGGCTTCCTCCCGTTTGTAGGGCGACAGGAGAGTCTGAGCTCAGGTGGTCTCGAGAACTCCCCTGCTGTGAACTACTGGATATATATCTGGCTAAGAGTTGCCTTAGAATGCTATTTTGATTATTCAATTTTCCTATGGTGCCTGTTTTTGAGCGGTGGGAGGAAACCGGAGAACCCGGGGAAAACCCACGCGAACACGTGGAGAACATGCAAACTCCGCACAGAAACGCCAACCGGCCCGGAGGGAAACGGACCAGCGACGTTCTTGCTGTGAGGCAACAGTGCTACCCACTGGCCGCCGTGCTGCCCTTCGGAGAAGGGGAGGAGTAGGGGTGGAAGGGGGGGGGGGGGGGGATTCTTCAAACGAAGATGACTGGAGCAAAGCACTCTGGTAATTTATAGCGTGTCTGTGTTCATCTGATTGGCGCAATATGCGGAGTTAAGCGATACCAGCTGTGTTCAATCATAAGCACGTGATCCTCTTGAAATTAGTTTGTAAACAAACCACACTTAATGTGTTCCTCGTGATTATTATTGTTATTATTTTTTCTCAATAAACACGTATTCCAATTTTGGTTCTTGCAACACATTTCAAAATAAGTTCTGACAGGAGCAGTTTCAGGCTCGTAATCAGGTAAATTGGTGAAATAATGATGTGATTTAAAACAGGTGATGTCAACAGGTGATTGTAATTATGATTCGGTACAAAAGCAGCATCCAAGAAACGTCTAGTCCTTTAGGAGCAAAGATGGGCCGAGGATCGCCAGTTTGCAAACAAAAACATGAGAAAATGATTGGAATGTTAAAAACAATGTTCCTCAAAGAAATAGAGGAAGACATTTGGATATTTCACCTTCAACAGTGAAGAACTTTATTAAAAGATTCAAGGAATCTGGAGGAATTTCAGTGTGTAAAGGACAAGGGTGCAAGCCTAAGCTGAACAGCCATGATCTCCGATCCCTCAGGCGGCGCTGCATCAAGAATCCTCATCCATCTATAAGCCATATCACCACATGTGTCAGGGTTTCAGGAAAGGGAAAAGAGCGATGACTCAAATGTAGGGACAAAAACATGGGTTTATTATAAAATAAAATAAAAAGGCTCGAGAAAACTTGAGTCGAGCACAACATACAAGACAAGAAAGGACTAGTGTCTGAACTCTGCTACCAAAACAAGAATTAACAAGACCAAAGTGGCAGAATCCTGACACACATGGGCTCAGGACTACTTTGGCAATCCTTTGTCAAGTACAACAATACATAGTTACATCCAGCCAGTGAAAACTGTACTGTGCCAAAACGAAGCCCTATGTTAACAGTGTCCAGAAGTGCAGTCGACTTCTCTGGGTTCTGAGGCATCTGGGATGGACCATCACACAGTGGAAATGTGTGGTCAGATGAATCAGTATTTCAGGTATGTTTTGAGAAATTGGGACACTGTGTGCTCCGGACCAAAGAAGAAAAGGATCATCCAGACTGTTACCAGCAACAAGTCCAAAAGTCAGGGTCTGTCCTGGTATGGTGTCAGTGCCCTTGGCACACCAGTTCATTACAATCGTTTCCCCTCAAATAGCCATTCTACTAGTTTTCTAAATTGATAGTTTCGCCAAAAATACAAAAATTGCCAAAATACACATCTCTCTATGTTCTTTAATATATTTAGAAAGAGAGAGAGAATTAGATTTTTAAAATTCTACTTTATTTCATAGCAAAACACAATTAACAAATGTACATTTTACTCAAGCAGTTTGTTAAACATTAGTTCTCCATCGTTACCAGAAAACAACATATCTTGCTCAAATAAAACGGGACTTAGAACACGCAGCCAATAAGAGAATTTATTAAGCGTGTGTTCACATGAAACACAACACTAAAACATGCGACTACACTGTAAACACTGAGCCACGTGCTTTGACAACACCTAGGCGAGACAGAATGCAAGACACGAGAACACGATAAATAAAACACCGTGCACTCACACATGCAACATGCACGTTCCAATCCCAGTGCCAATCGAAACCAAAACCAACTACACTGAGGCGCTGATAATAAACCATCAGTCCACCGACAAAACAAACACAAACACGAGAGCTAGTGAGCATGTGCAAACTGAGCCTCCTCGCTACAAAGACACAAACGTGCAGCTCATTCGAGACTACACATTCACAACAACGACAAGAGACAGACCAAGACAGGATGAGTGCCCGGCCCCAGAAAACTTGAGTCGAGCACAACAAACAAGACAGACAGGAAACAAGACACCAAAACAAGAATTAACAAGACCGAAGTGGCAGAATCCTGACACACATGGGCTCAGGATTACTTTGGCAAACCTTTGTCAAGTATCACAATACGTAGTTACATCAACAAATGCCAGTGAAAACTGTGCCAAAAGGAAGCCTTATGTTAACAGTGTCCAGAAGTGCAGTCGACTTCTCTGGGCTCTGAGGCATCTGGGATGGACAATCACACAGTGGAAATGTGTGGTCAGATGAATCAGTATTTCAGGTATGTTTTGAGAAATTGGGACACTGTGTGCTCCGGACCAAAGAAGAAAAGGATCATCCAGACTGTTACCAGCAACAAGTCCAAAAGCCAGTGTCTGTCATGGTTTGTGGTTGTGTCAGTGCCCTTGGCACACCAGTTCATTACAATCGTTTTCCCGATTTCCCCGAGAAAATGATAGTTTTGCTTGATCAACAACAAAATTTGCAAAAATACACCTCTCTCTATGTTCTTTAGTATATTTAGGGAGAGATAGAGATATTTAGATTTTTTAAATTCTACTTTATTTCATAGCATTAAAAAAAAGGGACTATTGATAATCATCAAACAAAAATGCTGTTTGCCTGTGAAATGGAGTCCTTTGAAGATGAAAGTATATATATATTTTGTGTGACTAGTTAAGTGTGTTGAGGTGAAGGTAAGATTGTCTTTAATCACTGAATGATTGTCAAATGTATTTTTTAATGTTATGAACTGTCGTATTTACAATGTATTACAGTTTTTCTCCATTGGTTTGGCTCATTTCTTGAAACAGAAATTACATTCTCAAAATTCTAAGATCATTTGGCAAAACAGTGTTACAGTTTAGCACAACACTATAACTCACTTTCAAAAGCTCATATCTCTTCAAAAACAGTTCACTCATGCATCGAAACTAAATTCCTTTCCCATATAAAAAGTCAGTGCCACAAAAATGGCAAATATCCTGCTCAATTGCTTTGGCTCATTTCTTGAAACAGACCGGACATTCTCAACAAAATAATGTGGATGGTTCGGCACAACACCATGGTTCACCTGCAACAGCTCATACCTTTCCCAAAACAGTTCATTCATGTGTCAAAACTAAATTTCCTTCTCATTTAAACAGTCAGTGCCCCCAAAATGCTTCATCCTTTTGCCATTGTGTAAGCACTGCAAGTCAAAGTGTTTAGATGTTTTGTCACTATGGCAAAGGACCACTAAAATATTCCTCATGTCCACCTTACAGTCTTAGCCCAGTCCTTCATTGACAATGGTTACTGTACTGTTTTTGTCTGGCTAACAGAATACAATTGTGTATAAAACAACAACAAAAAAGAAATAGGATTTTAGGGTAAGAGTAGCCTCCAAGGTTTGACGTCACACATGCACTCATACTGCCAAGGAAATGGTAACTCCTAATTTTATTGTAATGATCAACCACACACAATGTAACTTCCATATATCAGAGGAAAAAGAAACTGTATACAACATAATAAACTGTAATATAAACACACAAACAAAAAACTATAGTGCTATAACTTTCCCTGCAAGTTTTGGATGATGGAGGCGACTGTAGAGCGAGGCACATTTAGGCTGCACTCGGCGACCTGCCTCTGCCATTGTGAGGCCATGGTTTATGACATGGTCTATAACTGTGGCCTGAATTTCATCCGGGACAGCACAGTGTCTTCATGCACCATGGCCTCTTCCACCTATTCCACCACCACGCACCCTTACTCCTCCTCTTCCTTGAGCAGGCAGCTGCCCTTGTTCATTTACTTGGCCAGGTGCCTCCATGTTCAGAAATAGTGCTGGTCCTGCATGGTCAAGCTCTTTACATACATGTTAGGCAGCATTCACAGTCATGGGCAGCACCTGTCAGGTAACTAAACATACTGTTTGATTGGTCATCTGAGATGTGTGAAACTCCTCCTTTATTAGTCAAGTTCTAGTTTCACTTGACTGTCAATTGCTGTAATAAATTGTAATCAAATGTTCCAAGGATTCACCTACTGTATGGTATTCATGGTATTATGTTCTTGACTAATTTTGACAATTGAACAGACTATTGTGCATAGGATGACTTATACAACGAAATGACGCTGACACATTTTGGAGAGAACAACCATTAGACTGAGAATCAACAATCAGTTTAGATCAACGAGATCTATTCACTTGGAAATTGTGCTAAATGTAGGCTACCTGTGCTTAATCATTTGCAAAGATGTACTTAGACATTTGCAATTTGATGAAATGAATGAGAAATTCAATTCTGTTGTGAACAATTGACAAGTGGTTTGGAGATTTGTCCATGTTGTTTTGAGAATGTAATTTCTGTTTCAAGAAATGAGCCAAACCAATGGAGAAAAACTGTAATGTATACTTGACATATGATGATGATTAATGTATTGTTTCTTTGAGGAATAATTCTTTTGAATATTAAGGTAAATAGTCCTTGTGTGGTTGGTCATGGAATGTTGAAATGAGAATGAGATGTGAGAATTTTGGAGTGGTCGTCTAATGACGCAATATGATTGGCTGTGGGATAAAAGGGTGGAGTAAGGGGATTGTGTTACACACTGAGGAAGGCATTGTGCTGAAACGTTTGTGTTTTTTGAGTCACCCGTAGAATGTAAAAATAAAAACAACATGAAGCAATTACTTGATGAGTGCGAATTACCTTCTTGAATAGCATTAAAAAACAACACAATTAACAAATGTACATTTTACTCAAGCAATTTGGTAAAAAACAGTTCTCCATCTTTACCAGAGCACACCATATCTTTATAAATCCACACATTTACAAAGTCTTCAATATTCTTGACATTCTTATAAAATATGAAATCTAAATAATTCTCACTTTAATTAAAGTCTTAAAAACGTGCATCACATCTCGACAAACTTCACCCTTGTAGGGATGGGTTTTACTCAGAATTAAAATGTGTCCTGTGATAAAACAACAACTCTGCAGTCTGAAGATAAATGCCCAGGATAGACTTTGACACATTCTTGCCCTCTTTCCTGAACTCTCGTTCCCCTATGGTATTGATAAATACTCAGGTGTGACTGGTAACGAGGTTAAATTTGATACATTTTGTTTAAATCCCAACAGATGAGTAAATCTATAAGTCACTGGTTAACTTTGACAAAATAAAGATTCATTGCTCTCCTAGGGATTTAAACAGAAGGACGAAATGTATCGGGGTCGCAAGTCTCTATCCAGACCGGCCCATAGTGCAGCGCTCTCAAGCTCAACACTATGTATAATTTGGACTTCCATCTATACTCTTAGATTCATCTTTGAGTAATGGATGTTGTGCATTTACTTCTGAATTGGCTTTTATTCTTTGATTCTGTAATTGGCATGATACACTTTCGTCTGGAAAATAAATAATTAAGTTTTGATGCATTCTGAATTCTCCTGAAATCTTTTATTTCCAGTAGATTATGTGGAGGCTGGTGCTACCTTGAGCTGTGTACATGATATCCAATCGAGTTGCACGAGACCCACTTGCTCCTTTGTTTTTTCTGGCTTCTCCTTTGTTTTTTTGCACATCAGTCTCGCGTTTGTCCGTTTCTGAAAAGATTGGATGTCAGAAGCACTTATAATCAGAAGCTCTTCAATAATCGTGACACGTTATTATCATCAGCTCAAGAAGTTCGTTATTTCAAATATAGATGCGCGGTGAACACACGCGAGAAAGCAAAACCGCTCACGCTTTAGCAGGCCTTGTAAAAAACTATGAGGCACATGGTAGATTCTGCTCTTCTTCTTGGCTTTGTGGCTGTTCATCAAGACGACGACAAGGTTTGTTTGAGCTCGGGTAGTACATGGCTCATTATTATATGCATATATTATTACTGTGCAATGTCTCGACTGTGTATTTATGAATGGCGATTTGTTTACATTCTACTGGCTTGTTGCACGACAACATGGGCTTATTCTGAAAATGTAGCCCTATATACGTTTCTGGAGACCGTGAATTATGTAGCCAGAAGTACATATGGCTGCATTACATTTTTTTTAAATGAACACTACAGGGCAATATGACGCCATTCCTTTTCGCACTTACCAGCTGACGATTACCTCCGTATGGACGGCCTTCCCGCTGTAACCAGTTTGTCCGTATAGCTCACCATATAATTCGATGGACTTGAGATGCAGAGAGGAGTTGGCAATGACGACAGGGTTCGAGTCCGGTGAAGAACAGTTCCAGAAAGCAGGTAAGACAAAAACAGAATGCAAAAAATAAAATAAACAAATAAAATACAGGGTGAGGATGTGGTAAAATCTGAAAACGTGGTAAAAATCAGGCGAGGGCTTTTCTTTTTCTGGAAAATTGTTGGTTGGGTTTAGGGAAGTGGGTGGGCGGGTCAATCAATAAAATTGGTTAGGTTTAGGGAAGGAGGAGGATGGGTCAGTCGATCAGTAAGTCAGTCAGTAAGTCAAACAGTCAGTCGACAGCGGCCTCTGGTGGACTTACGTGAGAACAGCAGGCACGAATGGCACTTCCGAGAGAAATCTCAAAAAGCGTACACAGCGGCCTCTCATGGATTCACGAAAACAAAAACTGCAAAAAAAAAAAAACGTATCCACTGGGACCGTATTTTGTGGTCTCCAGAAATTTATATAGAGGTACGTTTTCACAATGAGCCTGGGTTGTTGCACGAGCGAGTGACGTTTCTCTGTAAATCAATAGCGTTCAGCTGCGTGTCTAGCTGTCTTTTGGTACCCTTCTGTTGTGCTAGGTACCCTTTTTAAAGGATACCCAAAAAGTGGTACAGTACGGTTCGCTTTTAGGTACCTTTTGACAGTTTAAAGGCCATAAAAGCATACCGAACTGAACAGTACCATACTGTACCACTCAATGGAAATGGGCCATTAGTTAACCTTGCATCCTCTGAGTGTCTTCAGAGTGTCGAGATCCTGTTCATGAGAAACACGTAAACCCCGATGTGTGAAAACTCTGAGGGTTCCTAATGAATGTACAACTGAAGAGTATGGGATCAGATATAAATCAAAAGACTAAACTGATTAAAATGTGACCCAATCCTGATTAGAAAGATATGAACATAATTACGGATGTATATGTACAGTGGGTATGTACAATTCAGAAATGAACTAGTGCGATGAATGTGCAATTTTTTTTTTTTTTTAGCTCTGGGGAAAAAGCTGTTCCTCAGGCTGCTGGTTTTTGTCCGGGGGAGCCTGAAGCGCCTGTGAGCAGGGTGAGAGGAGTCCTTAAGAATACTGCATGCTCGGCGCAGACAGTGCATGCAGACAGTGCATGCATTCTTCAGCGATCTTGCGTCCTCGTGTTCTCGTGTAACGTCATCATCAACTGCCAAAGTTTCGTTCACAAAACTCAAGACCGCAAGAACGGAGGATGCGTGAAACTTCCCGGATGTGTGCTTGATATCGTGGACGCACCGATGCAGACTTGAACACCGAACTCGCTGTAGAAGTTCCAGATGTCATTGTGGCTGAATAAAGGAGGTGGGAAGCGCAGCATTTTATATAGATTTATTATTAAAGTTCAGAAATATAACTTATTTGTCTCAGGAGTTTTTTTAAATAAAACAGTGAAAGTAAACATAACCATGAAAATCTTAATAAAGGAATAAACACATTAAGGGTGTTTATTTGCTGAATTTGTATTAAAATCTGAGTTATTTGTATTGTCCAACGTATATTTATAGTGTCTTTATGCATATATATTGAAAAGGGGAAAAACAATAAATCGTTATATGAATGCTGTAATGTTAAAATAATTTTCCATTAAAAACGCGTGAAGGTCATGTGACGATCAGGAAGACCCAGGGAGGAACGCAGCATCTCATTTCTCACAGGACGCGTTCTCTGCTCTCGTGGTCTCCTGAGTTCGTTCTTCTGAGGTAACTTGGCAAGACCGGTCTCCACAAGAATGAGAGTCCATTCTTTGTGTTCTTGGAATTGAGAAACAGCCCGTGTTTCTTTTGGATGTCCTCAATGGCTGGCAGTGTGGTCCCTGTGATGCGTTGGGCAGTTTTCACCACCCGCTGCAGAGCCTTACGCTCAGCAACAGAGCAGTTTCCATACCAGACTGTGATGCAGTTGGTCAGGATGCTTTCTATTATGCAGCGATAGAAGTTGAGGACAGCTGGTTCCAGAGACGGGAACACTTCCCAAAAAACATTAGAATTTGAATGGCATCTGCGCTTATGTGAGCCTTTTTTTCATTATTCCCAAGGTTTCCATAATCCTGGATCAGGCCGTATCCTGAGCAGCTGCTGTGGTGGTCATGGAAGAGTGGTAAGCATGAGACTGATTCCTGTAAGACCCCAGTGACAAATGAGTCCTCGCATTGAACCTGAAGGGCCAGCCTGTACACTAGCCGGTGACCTTGCCCACCTGCAGCTTCTCCACGATGGACGTCCAGCGCTCTCCAGCCTCCGGCGCCTAGACTGCAGCTCTGCACAATACGTTTGGCCAGAGGAGAAATGGTCATGCCCAACTGAGCCTGGTTACTCTCCAGGTTTTTTTCCTTCACTTTCGCCAGTTGGTGAAGTTTGGTCGCCATTGACTTGCTTGCTCCGGAACTTGTGGAGCTGCGCATCGATGGATTTGCTCTTCAGTGTTTGGACTTTCATTAGTGAAACTTAAACCACACTGAACTGAACTAAACTGAACTTCAACTCTGAATACTGGACTGACTGGACTAACTGGACTGGACTGGACTGTTTTAATTCACTATAATCTTCTATGTGAAGCTGCTTTGACACAATCTACATTGTAAAAGCGCTAGAGAAATAAAGATTAATTAAAGAGGCGCTGGTGAGCCTTCTTGACTAGGCTGGAGGTGTTGGTGGTCCAGGAAAGGTCCTTTGAGATGTGGGTCCCCAGGAACTTGAAGGATGAGACAGGCTCAACAGCCATCCCATTGATGTGGATGGGATCATGTGAGCCTGCTCGTCCCTTCCTGAAGTCCACAATGAGCTCCTTGGTCTTAGTGGTGTTAAGGAGCAAATTATTGCTTGTGCAAATTGGAGTCAGATTGAATTCGGAGTTGAAAACAAATACAAATGAATTCTAATTAATAAGACAATTATTTTCAGAACCGCTAAAAAGGCTTACATGCATTTAACCTTCGACAATTCACCGGATATGTCGTTGGGCTGGAATCTTACACCCTTTAGCCTTTCTTTTCCTGTTATGTAAATCAGCATTTTGGCTTTTTCCTACAACAAAATGAATCATTCGCTTCTTTTTTGCCAACCAAAAATTAAACCAACCTTAAAGAGAGTAAAGAGAGCGAGTAAAAAGAGAAAGAAAAGAGAGAAAGAGAGAGAGATGCACTCATTCAGACACAAGAATCACTCACGCGCTTGTTTTATTCTGCGCTGTAAAAGAAAGGCTTGATATAAAAGGATCCGTCGCCACAGCAACAGCATTAATGGCCTTCTCTTTATCGTCCCCTTGAGTTTATGAATAATACATATACAAATACATTTACAGAAGAGGGGCTGTGTAAGGTTGGTAAAGGTCAAATCAGTGTGTTATGTATGTTTAAACACTGATGAACATGATTATTACACTTCCAGATGAACACATGTTAACATCATCAACATCTGGATCTGCAGCAGCAATTTACATTAATTACATTATGGGCCATTTTAATTTAATTACGACTTAAACAGCTTGTACAAATGAAAAACTTAGATTAGAAACATTATTAATTTAGTTTAAAGGGCACCTATGGTGAAAAATCTACTTTTCTAGCTGTTTGGACAGACATATGTGTAGGTATAGTGTATAGACCGTCATATTGGGGTGATATAAACACACTCAGTCCTTTTTTTTTCAATTTAACAACATAAAAACGGTGGACCAATTGCAGCGGTTTTGAGATCGCCCACAACTTGACGTAGGAGTGCGGTCCCCCCGCCCACCAATATTGATTGACAGGTGCGCATTGCCATATCCTCAGTATGTTGTTTCACGTCCGCCATTTTCAGCGTGTGAGTCAAAGCGACGTCACCAAAGAAACACCCTTGCTCTATTTTTAGATGTAAGGCTCATTGGGCTCAACATTCACCACGTTATCGCTCTCCTCGCCGCCAGTGTTTGCATACATGTGTACTTTTCATTGCGTCTTCCTTAAACTTCAGCGGTTTGCATTTCCCGCGGTCACAGAAGCTCTCTGTCATCTTAACTCGTTGCAGCTGGAAAGTGCGAGCGCGTTGCCTCACGTGCGCGTCCCTCCATTGGAAATACCGAACTAACAACGCGCAGCGCCATGCACTTCGCGGTGTCGCGGATGAAAGTGAGGACCGGGAGGAAGGGGGTGGGTGTCGCGGATGAAAGTGAGTACCGGGGGTACGCTCACTATTCTGCCGCCTAGGTCGCCTCAGGACACTGTTCATATTTCTGTCGCGCCACAGGGCGTTATCTGAATAGTTTCATTTTAAATAACATGCGAATGTGCGCGTCTGGTGTGCCGTGTCGTGGCTCTGAGCGGCGCATCCGGTGTATGACGCCCTTTAGTTATAGCCTCAAGCAGGTCGTACACCAGAAGCGCCGCTCTGCGACATGCAGCGGCATGCATTTCTGAATTCTAAACATAAGTTTCTATTAGGGGACACACACCGATGCCGCAAGTGTGCGATACTTTCAACGGTCATGTGCGCGCTGTGTCGCAGCGCATGCGGTGTGTGATGCCCTTCAGTCAAAGTTAATTCAGTGTGCTTGGTTATTAGTCTGGTGTACAAGCTCGGAGCTTTAAACTAGCACACAGTTGGCTGTAAAACTATAAAAAGACACAAATGATTTTGTAGTCTCTGCTTGGTCTGTGTCCGAGTCGTAGATGTACGGCTGAATGCTGGTCCACTCACTCATGTTGCTTCTCTCTGTCCGCCTGTCTGTTGCCAAACACAAAGCGGGGGAGCTCTTGGCTCCGCCCCCTTGTTAAGATAGGCGGGAAGTCAAAACTAATTTTCATGTGAAGCAACACACCCCTAAAACAACGAGCTGTGTACACGCCCCCAACATGACACTTTTTAACGCATTATAATAAAAAAATCTGAATTGTGTTTTTAACTGAACCTAAACTGGCACACTCAGAACCATAATATTAATATTACATCTTAAAAAAGGGGTAAAATAGGTGCCATTTAATAAGTTATAATTAATCTGAAAGTGAGGGGTGAGGGAGAAAAAAGGGGAAAAACGGAGACATAGACAAATAAAGGACTGAAAAATATGAGTAAAATAAAACAAAACAATAATATTAATGGCAAGTGGATTTGAGAGAAGTATATAGGATATGAAGAAGAAAGAAAGTAAACAAGAAGGAATAAAGGAGGGAACAAAGGAAGGAAGGAATGAAGGAAAGAAAGAAGGAAAAGTAAGAAAGAACGGATAAAAGAAATAAGAAAGAAAGATAGAAAGAAGGAAAAAGTAAGAATGAAAGAAGGGAAAAATAAAAAAGAAAGAGAAAGAAAGAAAGACAAAGATAGAAAGAAATTAGGAAAAAACAAACAAAGAAAAAAGAAAGAAAGGAAGAAAGTAATAATGGAGGGAGGAATGAAGGAAGGAGAAAGGAATAAACAAAAGAAAAGACAAAACAAAGAAAAATAGAAAGAAAGAAACAAATAGGGGAAAAAGAAGGAAAGAAAAAAGAATGAAAGAAACAAGGAAAGTAAGAAGAAAGGAAAAAAGAGAAATAAGAAAGAAAGAAAGAAAGAAGGGGAAACGTAAAAAGAAAGAAGGAAGGACAAAAGAAAGAATAATGAGGAAAAAAGCAGAAAAAGATAAGAAAATAGAAAAATATAATAAAATAAAATAAAATAAAGCAAATTAATAATAATAATAATAATAATTCATTCATTTTCTTTTCAGCTTAGTCCCTTTATTAATCGCCACAGCGGAAGGAACCACCAACTTATCCAGCATATGTTTTACATAGTGGATGCCCTTCCAGCTGCTACCCAACACTGGGAAACATCCATACATTCTCATTCACTCACATACACTATACACACGTTAGCTTACTGAATTCCCCTATAACGCATGTGTTTGGATTGTGAGGGAAACCGGAGCACCCAAAGGAAACCCACGCCAACACCGGGAGAACATGCAAACTCCACATAGAAACGCCAACTGACCCAACCAAGGCACGAACCAGCGAGCTTCTTGCTGTGAGGCGATCATGCTACTCCCTGCGCCACCGTGACACCCTGATAATAATAATAATAATAATAATAATAATAATAAAAGTAATAGTCATAAATGAAATGTGAGCACAACCAGCAATACATCTTTGATATTAAAAAACAAAAGAAAGCATTAACTTTGTGAAACAGTCGTTCTCTTTAGATAAGGGCGTCTGGTAAACGCACACATGTCAATCGTCCATATATAAAGCTACAGTCAGCTCAGCGTTCATGATCTGCATCTGAGCAGACTTTGATCAGTCAAACAGACACCAGGCTTATTAATACTACAGTCTTATTATAACCATAACCAGGACAAGCCGCAGCTTGGATCTTTCTGATGTTCTCTATAATGTAATGACACACGTGGAGCAGAGCGGTGCATAATTCAATTTATGATCAAAATAATCTCCACTCGAGGATGGCCGGAGAAAAGAACCTGAAACCTGCTGGTCTTTGAGATGGAGATGAAGGCTATAAATATACATTGTGCTCAATTTAAGAGCACAGAAACTCTTGAGGTTTAAGAGGACTCGGATCGGCCAGTTTCTGAGAACAGATCAATGATTGGCTGTTATAAGAGACTGCAATCACAGGTAGAGAAATGTAGGTCAACAGGTCGGTGTTGTGTAATTTTTTAATTTTCTGTTTAAAACTTTAAAACTACTGTTTAAAAGCAAAACATATTGTCTTGTTATTAGAAATAATATGGTAAAATTAGGTGAGTTTTTCCTTAAAACAAGCAAAATAATCTGCAATGGGGTAAGCAAAATAATCTTAAGTCAAAAGAAAAAACAACATTATTTTGCTTACCCCATTGCAGATTATTTAGCTTGTTTTAAGGAAAAACTCACTTAATATTGGCATATTATTTCTGAAAACAAGACAATATGTTTTGCTTGCCTAGAAAATGCTTCTTGATATAAGAATTTTTAAATATTTGAGCTTGAAACAAGACCAAAAATCAAAGTAAGAAAAGCATTTTTTGCAGTGCAACCTCAACTTCATTATTATTGTTCATTTATTAGTTTGCTGGAAATTAGAACTGAATTTAGAAATAGTTTTGATCAAATCTTTGTGCTTAACAAACTAAATGAAATATGTAGGCTAAGGGATGTCTTCAGTGGAGTGAGTTTCCACCGTTTCCTTACTCCACCAAAGTAAAGGAGTAAAGTAAAGAGAAAGTAAAGAGGCTGAATGGAGGAGGCTCGTTCTTTATCCTCGCGCTGCAGATGCTCTGTTTAACTGTTTACATAGTGAAGCATTCAGTTTTTACACTTACAAAGTCCGCCATGTAAAGAGCAAATGTGCCATGGAGTGACACAACTGACTCTTAAAGGGAATGTGAGATGAGACTCTGATTGGTTTAATGCATGTTATGCTCGAAACACACCCATAACTCATTAAGAGAATAAGCACAACCCCGTTAGACCATGCGCCGGGTGCAGTGCGTATATTTCCATACTTAAAATAGCAAAAGTGAATTCGGACACACCCTTAATGCTTTTGCGCCATGCACTTTAGACTTTGCGCCTAGATCGTTAAAATAGAGCCCTAAATCTTATACATCTCATACCTCAGATTATATCTCATGCATTATAACTCATTTCTCAGATTAAATAGCAAACATTATATCTAATTTCTCAGATTAAATAGCAAACATTATATCTAATTTCTCAGATTAAATAGCAAACATTACAGCTCATATCTCTTATCTCATACTTTAAAAACCACATCTCATCCACCAAAAATTTCCAATGAAAAATCTCTTACATTTCAGCCTGTTACTCACAAAACATGTGCATGAGTCATGTAATATTACTATGCCACTTGAACAGTCTTCTTTTCATCCTTTTCTAATCATTGTAATGCATTTCTTTAATTTGAAATGTCATTCAAGCGCTGTTCACTTCTCATCTACTCTTCTATATACACCAAACACAAAACAGTGTGTTACAAGACACATAAACCAACTGCTTTTCAGTTGCATAACCTTATTTTTTGGCCAGCATTAATGTACCAAATCTGCAAATAAGACCTATAAAGCACTTTGAATTGCCACTGTGTATGAAATCATTCATTCACTCATTCATTTTCTTTTCGGCTTAGTCCTTTTATTAATCAGGGGTCGCCACAGTGGAATGAACCGCCAACTTATCCAGCATATGTTTTATGCAGCGGATGCCCTTCCAGCTGCAACCCAACACTGGGAAACACCCATATACTCTTGCATTCACACACACACTCGTCCACTACGGCCAATTTAGCCTATTCAATTCACCTATACCACATGTGTTTGGACAGGGGGAAACCGAAGCACCCGGAGGAAACCCACCCGAATACGGGAAGAACATGCAAACTCCACACAGAAATGCCAACTGATCCAGCCGAGGCTCGAACCAGCGACCTTCTTGCTCTGAGGTGATCATGCTACCCACTGCACCACCGTGACACCACTGTATATGAAATGTGCTATGTAAATAAACTTGCCTTGCCTATAATGTCACAGTCAGACAAGGTTCTCCACCCAATCAGACAACAAGATCACGTTACCTGGATTCTAATTAATGTTAATCACACACCTGAACATGATCACCGTCATCATCACCTCCACTATAAAGTCCCCTCACTCAGTTCACCCAGCACCTCGCCTCATCGCTTGACCCAAAAAGGACTAACGGGCCATTCACACGGGGCGTCAGCTTTAACGCTTCGCATTCACTTTGAATGGGTGATGTCAGGCGTTGCCGAACTGCATTGTGGATCCGTCGGAAGCGTCAGCCAATCAGATCGCTGTATGCAAATACAGCAGCTCAGACAGTGGCCTATTGCTGACTAATTTCATTGGCTGACGCTGCTATGATGATCCCGTCAGCCCCAACTTCAGACACGCCCTCTGTCAAGCGTTGACGCTGAAGCCCCGTGTGAATGGGCCGTAACTTCCATTAGCGTTGATACTCTAAGCTAAATTACTTACCTTCCTTGTCTCCTGTGATCTCCAGATTCCCCGTCTCTGTTCCTAGTGCTGCGTCTTCCTGGTTCCTCATCTGGTCTTCATTATCGATTCCCGTTTCCATTATGATCCTGCAAAGACAATAACCTGGTTTCTGTCATCCACATCTACCTTCCGGATCCTCTACTTCACCTGTTTACTCACCTGCTTGTAAACTGTCATCCTTCATAATAAACTGTACTGAAATCTACATACCTGTCCTGTCCCGTCTGTGACATATATTGTGTAACAAAACAACTACAGACATGAATTAGATTATTCTTCATTGTAAAATACATCTGTTCATTAATAGTTTCTGTATTTAGTGATTCAGTTTTCTGTTTATTTCCCGTTGTGAATTGCAAACTCAATTTTCACATTGTCATTGTGAGGGATTGTGTGTAGAATGTTGAGGAGATAAATGAATTGAATCCATTTTAGAATAAGGCTGTAACATAAACAAATGTGGAAAAAGTGAAGCGCTATCAATACTTTCCGGATGCACTGTACAAAACCAACCCAGACAATATAGCACTTTAAACTATTCAAAAGGTCAATAAAAGTCACTTTTCAAGGTTAAAAGTTGTTGGAAGAAAGATTAAAATCCCATAACGCAAATCAAAAGCAGAAATAAACAGTGAAAAATACAAACATGAATCACAAAATACAGAAATCTGCTAATTCACGTAAATTTCTAACAGTGTAAATCATGCTTTCAAATCATTATTCCCAAAATGAAAGGATCATACTAATAAGAAACATGAAGAGCTGCGAAATGAACGCTCGCTGATTTCTAATGACACTTTTCATCTTTTAATAAAAAACACTGTGAGAATGAAGCAGGTCCAAGCTGTGCTGGAGCCGTACGTGAGAAAATCCCAGCAGGATCCACACATGCTTCCGTCCATCTGTCCGTAAGCTCAAAACGTCCTCTGAAGGAGAAACGCTGACCGCTGAGACGCATCTGTGCTCATATGACAGAGTGTTGAGCTCCTAGTTTCAGCTGACCATATGCACGGCTTCTGTGGATGTTGGATTATCCAGCTTCGGTGTTTCTGGTGAATGGTCATGTTGTTATGTACTCAAAGTGTTAAAAATCTGCCTTATTTAAAGGCCTCGCAACTGATAGACAAAGTCTGAATTCTGAGATTAAAAAGTTACAATTGCAAAAAAAAAATAAAGAGTCAGAGTTCTGATAGTCGCAATTTCGTGAATATAAAGTGATATAAATTCACAATTGTGAAAAAAAAGTCAGTACACTTATACAAAAAGTTAAAATTATAAAGTCAAAATTGGGAAATATAAACTTACAATGTTGAGAAATAGTCAAAATTACATAATATATATATACAGTTGAAGTCAGAATTATTAGCCCCCCTGTTTATTTTTTTTCCCAATTTCTGTTTAACGGAGAGCAGATTTTCTCAACACATTTCTACTCATAATAGTTTTAATAACTCATCTCTAATAACTGATTTATTTTATCTTTGTCATGATGACAGTAACTAATATTTTACTAGATATTTTTCAAGACACTTCTATACAGCTTAAAGTGACATTTAAAGGCTTAACTAGGTTAATTAGGTTAACTAGGCAGGTTAGGGTAATTAGGCAAGTTATTGTATAATGATGGTTTGTTCTGTAGACTACCGAAAAAAAATATAGCTTAAAGGGGCTAATAATATTGACCTTAAAATGGTGTTTAAAAAATTAAAAACAGCTTTTATTCTAGTCGAAATAAAACAAATAAGACTTTTCCCAGAAGAAAAAATATTATCAGACATACTGTGAAAATTTCCTGTAAAACATAATTTGGGAAATAATAATAAAAAAAAATATATATATTCAAAGGGGGGCTAATAATTCTGACTTCAACTGTATATATATATATATATATATATATATATATATATATATATATATATATATATATATATATACACACACACACCGGTCACTTTTTTAGGTACACCATACTACTGTAGTACTGGGTTGGACCCACTTTAGCCTTCAGAACTGCCTTAATCCTTCGTGGCAGAGATTCAACAATGTACTAGAAATATTCCTCAGAGATTTTGCTCCATATTGACATGATAGCATCACGCAGTTCCTGCAGATTTGTCGGCTGCACATCCATGATGCCAATCTCCCGTTCCACCACATCCCAAAGGTGCTCTATTGGATTGAGCTCTGGTGACTTTACACCACCACCACCAGCCTGAACCGTTGATACAAGGCAGGATGGATCCATGCTTTCATGTTGTTGACGCCAAATTCTGACCCGACCATCCGAATGTGGCAGCAGAAATGGAGACTCATCAGACCAGGCAACGTTTCTCCAATCTTCTATTGTCCAGTTTTGGTGAGCCTGTGTGAATTGTAGCCTCAGTTTCCTGTTCTTAGCTGACAGGAGTGGCACCCGGTGTGGTCTTCTGCTGCTGTAGCCCATCCGCCTCAAGGTTGGACGTGTTGTGTGTTCAGAGATGCTCTTCTGCAGACCTCGGTTGTAGCAAGTGGTTATTTGAGTTACTGTTGCCTTTCTATCATCTGGAACCAGTTTGGCCATTCTCCTCTGACCTCTGGCATCAACAAGGCATTTGCGCCCACAGAACTGCCGCTCACTGGATATTTCCTCTTTGTCAGACCATTCTCTGTAAACCCTAGAGATGGTTGTGTGTGAAAATCCCAGTAGATCAGCAGTTTCTGAAATACTCAGACCAGCTCGTCTGGCACCAACAACCATGCCACGTTCAAAGTCACTTAAATCCCCTTTCTTCCCCATTTTGATGCTCGCTTTGAACGGCAGCAGATCGTCTTGACCATGTCTACATGCCTAAATGCATTTAGTTGCTGCCATGTGATTGGCTGATTAGAAATTTGCATTAACAAGCAGTTAGCCTAATAAAGTGGCCAGTGAGTGTGTATATAAATTAATAAAATGACTAGAATGGGTTTCAGACCTGGCCTAAATCCATCAGCAGGAATTCTGGAGTTTGCTCTTTAATTCCTGGTGAATGGATCCCATGTAAATGAGGATTTAAAAATAAATGTGTTATTATGCAAACATGTTACGCAGCGGTGGGTCGCCGGTTGGGTGTAATTGTGCAGATGGATGCAGAAATGAGAAATGCCCACATAAATACCCCGTGTCTCATTCCCAGCGCGGATCCGACCTGAAGATCCCCTCTCTGAATAGACAATTAGAAATAAACTCTGATTGAGAGTTAATGTGTGGATCTGCAGTCCGGCTGAAGACGGAGTTTCTGCTCGGCCCAGTTTATTGAACAGACGCTTATAGACACGCAGATATGAACCCGACTGACTTCACAACATCACGCTTTCTGCTTCTGTCTGGAGAAATGATGACCTGGAGATGTTAATGTTGAGGTCAAATGTAGACGAGGATTGACAGAGCATGCAAATAGATGCATATATAATTGAAGTCAGAATTATTCGCCCTCCTGTTTTAAATATTTCCCAAATGATGTTAACAGATTCAGGAATTTTTCACAGTATTTCCTATAATATTTTTTCTTCTGGAAAAAAGTCTTATTTGTTTTATTTCGGCTAAAATAAAAGCAGTTTTTAATTTTTTGAAACCATTTTAAGGTCCATATTATTAGCCTCTTTCAGCAATATTTGTTTTGGATAGTCTACAGAACAAACCATCGTTATACAATAACTTGCCTAATTACCCTAACCTGCCTAGTTAACCTAGTTAAGCCTTTAAATGTCACTTTAAGCTGTATAGAAGTGTCTTGCAGAATATCTAATCAAATATTATTTACTGTCATGATGGCAAAGATAAAATAAATCAGTTATTAGAGATGAGTTATTAAAACTATTATGATTAGAAATGTGTTGAGAGAAAAAAATATCTCTTTATTAAACATATTGGGGGAAAATATTCAGGCGGGCTAATAATTCTGACTTGTAAGTGAATGAAACAGATTGAAATCAGTGCATTTGCAGACAAAAAACAGCTGCAAAAATGGACATTTTCCAAGAAAATGTATGCTAAATGATCAGGATCATATTAAAACATGTTGACATACTGTATATGTATGCATCAATAATGTATAGTGTTGAGGGTTATGTAATAATATGACTTTCCTATGTAACGAGTAAAGTAATGCATTGCTTAACATATTGAGTACTAGCATTTTAGTTCATTCATTCATTTTCTTTTCAGCTTAGTCCCTTTATTAATCTGGGGTCGCCACAGTGGAATGAACCGCCAACTTATCCAGCATATGTTTTATGCAGCGGATGCCCTTTCAGCTGCAACCCATCACTGGGAAACACCCATGCACACTCATTCACACACGCACACACATACACTACGGACAATTTAGCTTACCCAATTCCCCTATAGCGCATGTGTTTGGACTGTGGGGGAAACCGGAGCACCCGGAGAAAACCCACGCGAACATGGGGAGAGCATGCAAACTCCACACAGAAATGCCACCTGACCCAGCCGGGGCTCGAACCAGCGACCTTCTTGCTGTGAGGCGATCGTGTTACTCACTGCGCCAGCGTGATGCCAATATTTTTGTTACTTTAAAAAAGTAATTAGTTGCAACTATTCTCCATCAACAGAACAGAAGAAATTAAGAGATTAAACCGTCTATTGTTTGCAGTTGCAGCTAATAACTTCTGTCGCGTTTTATTGACAGACTCTGAACAGAAAGAAAAGCCACTGATAATCACAGCATTGCCAAGCACTCGTCTTATTCAGAGACTGAAGGACAAACAATCACTGTCAGACACAGAGATTTCAGACAAGACGCTGCATGATTCTTGTATAAAATGTGTGCACAACTGAGTAGGATACACATTTTATTTGATCAGAAACATGTGCATAAACTCTGCTGTAAACACATTCAGTGAGTAAACTCTGCACATGCACTTCATCAGTGTGCGTGATGTGATTTAGGCCCCGTTTACACTAATGCGTTTTAGGTCGTACTCACACTATGTACAGTTGCCTTGAACCGGGCCAAAGCACGCTTGTCCCCCCTCCCGTCTCCCCCGACGGCCCGCACTCACATTACATTCGGGCCTGGGCACGCTTACGTCATCTATGACGCGTTGTTCAGAAGCGCTCTCGCTCAGCACAGTGGAGATTTCTTTAGTTATATCGTTTAAGTCGTTTGATATTCGGCAACACGCAGTCAAACATTTCGCCGAACAGATCAGCCACTTTTGACGCTCATAAACAATTATAAAGTCCTCGTGCTGCAGGAATTAGGAGGTTTGCTGAAGGCGCAGCTGTCGTGCAGTGAGGGGTTTGCATCTTTAATAAACTACGACAGTTTGCGTTCATTGAACAGTACGAATGATTAATTAATCCATATCAAACAGTCGCTTAAAAGTCACGTCTCGCTTTCAATTTGGGGCTCGGGCGCGTTTTGCACTCACACATAAGTGTACCGCGCCAAAGCCCAAGTGAACCGCGCTCTGGCACACCTCTTCCAATCGGGCCAGGGCCGGCCAAGTGTACCGTGCCTGAGCCCGATTCAGAGCACTCACACTTCTCAAACGATCCGGGATCCGGGCACGGTTCGGATAGCATAGTGTGAGTACACCCTTAGTTTTAAAACACATAAGTTTTGCTACGGTTACGCCATCCGTCCACACTACGCCGGAGTTTTCGAGCCCCGAAAACGGAGCGTTTTGAAAACGCTGGAGAGGTCGTTTTCATTCTGAAACGCTGCTGCTCCGTCTCAGTGTGGATGGGGGAAAACGGAGACATCTGAAAACGGAGGCGTGGCTGCTGAGATTCGCTACCTGATTGGGGCTTTTGGGTCATTGCATATCCTTCCCTTATTCGTCAAGCTCCTATCACATGACTATAACGCTACCGGAAGACGGCAGACCAGCCTTCACTGTAAACAACAACATTGACACAGAAATGGAAGCGTTGTTTGCACTATTGTCCGTTTTAGGCGCCATTGTGCAGTTAAACTCTGCCTTTTTTACTACAGCAGCTGCATATATTCGCAAGAGGCAAGCTATTGTTCGAGCACTCGCTCATCGCTCGCGTTCATCGTTCAACCAGCGTGTGTTGACTAACAATAACCAAATGCCGAGCGAGACACATGCTTCCTGTTTATACTTGAACGCGCATGCCCAGAGTGCGCGAATGGTCACGTGATATACGTTTTTGGTGGAGTAGTGTGGACGGAGATATGTTTAGAAACGCTAGATGAAACGCTAGTGTGGACACGGATCGTTTTTGATCTAAAACGCCGTTTCAAAACGAAAACGCATTAGTGTAAACGGGGCCTTAGTAAATGTAAATGTGTGATTGCGGGTCTTTGCATTAATAGAGTTTGCAGCTTTCCATGTTTCCAGTTTTCCATTGTTCCAGAATTGTCTTGAGCATCTGTCTGCACTCCTGTCTTACGCCTCCAAAAGCCACCGCGCAATTCATTTAATAGAGAAGGAAAAACACCACAGTGGCAAATCCTGACAGTGCAGCAAACTACACATCTCTGACTGATAGTTTATCAGGAGGGGATGATTTTGTTCTCTTTTAATCCTCATTGACTGTAAACGCTGCTTTATTCCCAAATCTTTTATGAGATATTCCGGTTTTGTGCATGAATCTAATTCACACCTTTGGATAGAAAACAGATCTAGTGAGAGCTTAACATGAGTGCTGATCTTCAGCAGATCTCCATCATGGACAGCTGGACTTCACTGACTCTTCACACTTGCTCATGTAGACTGTGATCTGATCTCACCATCATGTTTATTATCCACTGTGTGTCTCGTAGAATCAACCAGAGTCGTGAGAGGTCACGCACACACATACATACAGTTAGCTCCATAAATATTGGGACATCGACACACTTCTAACATTTTTGTCTCTATACACCAACACAATGGATTTGAAATCAAACGAACAAGATGTGCTCCAACTGCAGACCGTCAGCTTTAATTTGAGGGTATTTACATCCAAATCAGGTCAACGCTGTAGGTTGGTTTGCATATGTGCCTCCCACTTGTTAAGGGACCAAAAGTAATTGGACAATTGGCTTCTAAGCTGTTCCATGGCCAGGTGTGTGTTATTCCCTCATTATCCCAATTACAATGAGCGGATAGAAGGTCCAGAGTTCATTTCAAGTGTGCTGTTTGCACTTGGAATCTGTTACTGTCAACTCTCAAGATGAGATCCAAAGAACTGTCACTATCAGTCAAGCAAGTCATCATTAGGCTGAAGAAACAGAACAAACTCCTCAGAGAGATAGCAAAAACATCAGGCATGGCCAAAACAACTGCTTGAAACATTCTTATGCTGTGTTCACACCAGACGCGGAATGCGCGGCTAAATCGCGCTATTCACGCGTAAATAGACGCGTGAACATTTGAGTTTACTCGCTTCATTTGCACGTCAGACTCCGCTTCATTCGCGCGTCAGACTCCGCTTCATTCGCGTGTCAAATTCACTTAAGAACAGACGTGGATTCGCATCATAGGCCGGGCTTCTGTCTGCCCGGTGACTGTAGCTTCGTTGCTAAATGGCTAACATGGATTTTATTGATAAAATAACAGTGTTTATGTGCTTTATGAAGGCTATAAAACAGCGTTGATTTGTTTAGAGCAGTATCTGAGTCCACTAGATACTTTCAGAGGTGCACCCAGCTCTGTGAGCTCATAAACTTCTCCAGAAACTTAACCTGGATGACGGAGACTTTCAGCGGTGCTTCTGACTAAGCCAAGCCCAGTTTGATGAACTGTTGTCAGTGTCGGCTCGAGGATTTCCCCCGGAACACCAACAACAGGGGCTATGTCACAATCATGACCCTACAAGAGCAAGCTCCTGATTGGTTAACACGGCGCGAATGTCCGCAGAAGTTCAGATTTTTGATCTCGAGCGATTCGTGCGATTTTCGCCTGGCGCCATTCACGTGTACCGCGCCATTCGCGCAATTCGCGTCATTTGCGCGGCGCCATTCGCGTGTATTGCGGCGCAGGATGCCTATTCGCGCGTTTGCATTGACTTAACATGTAAATCACTCGCACTTGACGCTTCTTCCGCGTCTGGTGTGAACGCAGCATAAAAAAGACAAAACGCACCAGTGAGCTCAGCAACTCCAAAAGACCAGGAAGACTATGGAAAACAACTGTGGTGGACGATTGAAGAATTCGTTCCCTGGTGACGAAAACACCCTTCACAACAGTTGGCCAGATTAAAGAGCATATTGTAGGTAAAAAAAACTATTTCAAAAAAAGGTAGAATCGTTTGTAAAAATACTCTATAATACCATAAAATACCACATTAAAATGTTTTACGAAACGCAAGGGCACACATTTTCCCACTTCCGCAAAATCCGCTTTTTTTTCTAACCACCCCAGTGACGTCAGACTGGGGACATATTTGACAGGAGCGCCCTGTTTACAGTGAAGCAGAGTAGCATTGGTTGTTCATTTTGGTGTTATTTATCATCATCGTGGTATATTATTGCGTTTATGGGGGCTGCACAAACTCCAGCCTGTCAGCATATCAAGTCCACAAGTTTTCCGTTGCTATTTTAGTTAATTTGTGTTCGTGAAAGGATGAATCCGATAAGACCGTAAGCTGACGTGAAAATGGCGAAAAACACGCTCCTGGATCAGTCAGAGATGCAGCTCGATGAAAACGAGAACTGTACACGGTAAGACAACTGGTTTTTCTTTTATATTTGTCAACTTTCAAATCAGTGCACATGATTATTTGAGTAATTAGAAGCAACGCGACGTGTTTACGTTGGAGTAGCCCACAGTACAGCACTGCTGTTAGCTTGTAACGTATAGCATATTAAATATGCTTTTTTAAACTGTGCAAAAATGTAAGCGTATGATAAGACCACTGGTACCATCAGTTTGATAATATTATAAGTGAAATTGGTAACACTTTATTTTGATGGTCCATTTGAGTATTAGTAGACTGTCTGCTTAATATCTGTTGACACTGACATTTACCAGTCCTTCAACAGACATTTAACTGACTATAAGAAACTTTGCAAGTACATGTGAACTTACTCTAACCCTAACCCTAACCCCAATCTAACAGTCTACTTATAATCTAATGATAATTAGTTGCAATGTAACTTAAATTTAACAAACGGACCGTCAAAATAAAGTGTGACCGTGAAGTTTATTTATAAACTAATTTCGAGAGGATCACGTGATTATGATTGAACACGGCTGGTTACGCATTAACCATGTATGACCAACCAATCAGACGATTCCTAACCCACTATAAAGAGCCAGGGTTTCTCACTACAGTCATCTTCGATTTGAAGAATCCTCCCCTTCCACCCCTACTCCTCCACCTTTACCTTCATAGGGCGGCACGGTGGCCCAGTGATTAGCACTGTTGCCTCACAGCAAGAACATCACCGGTTCTAGTCCTTTAACAGACTGGCTGTCGTTTCTGTGCAAAGTTAGCATGTTCTTCCCGTGCTCGCGTGAGTTTCCCCCGGGTTCTCCGGTTTCCTCCCACATTCCAAAAACATGCACCACCAGTTAATTGATCAATCTAAATTTAGCACTAGTCAAACTTTTATCCATCAGCATATCTATTCATAGCAATCATTTTCTGTCATCAGCTCTTATCAAAAAGGGGGGAGTTCTCGAGATCTACCTGAGCTCAAAGCTCCCCTCTCGCCCTGCAAACGGGAGGGAGCCCAGGGCTCAAGGACCTTTTGGGCTCAGGGCTCTCTCCCGGGACAGCATGCCAAACTTGCTTTATAATCAATCATCAGCTAAGTGTGAACTCTTGAAATGTCTTGTATAGTTACAGTGTAGTGACTTCGTTTGCTCAGCTAATTAATAATTTATTGTCATGTGGTGTGCTTATAAGGCTTTGGGAGACGCATCTGCAGCAGTGATGCTGACTCCGAGCTGAAGGCTTTCTCTGCACTCTCGCTCAACCGTGTTTCACTTTGGCTCTCAGAGTAACCTCAGACCTTCACCTCATTCATCAGGTAGATTATTATTTCCCCCTAACTTGAATTAATTATACATGGTATTACCCGTTTACAAAAACTAGAAGGGCAAATGATCACTAGAATATTTCTATATAATGCAGGCAGGTAAACTCAAACATTATCTTTGACTTCCTTCTTTTTTTAATATTGGAAACGTGTAACCATTGACTTCCATAGTATCTGTTTTTCCTACTAGTCAATGGTTACAGGTTTTCAGCTTTCTTCAAAATATCTTCTTTTGTGATCAACAGAAGAAAGAAAGTCAATAAGGTTTGGAGCCACTTGAGGGAGAGTAAAAACATTCTGTTCTGTCGATGAGGAAAGGCACTTTATATTCACATATGAGGAAATATTTAACTTGTAGAAGAAAAACAAATAACATTTGAAAAATTGAAGTTTGTTCACATGCTCAACTTATAATGGGTACCATCTATATTTGTGAGATGGTATGCAGTTCACTATACAGGGGTCTGCAAATGTGGCTGGGTATTCTGTATTATGTTATATTAAAAGTCATATGGTACATTTTGAAATATGAATTATTGACAAAGATGATGTAAACTTCTGCATTATTTCCCCAGCATATATGTATCAGCCCTTACAGCGTCTCTGACGGTGGAATACAGGAGGTCATCACAGGCTCGACGAGAATGCAGAACTGTCCACTAGATTTGCTCTCCTTTGCAGTGGCGGAGCCAGAGGGGTGCCACCCCAAAATTGTATTTGCTGGCAGTTCCTGATGCTGATTGACATTTCATTTGTCTAAAGAAATTTTTGAATTTTGCCGGCAACGCTCAAGCTATTTTCAAATCAATGACGAGCCGAAGACAAGAGCATGGTTTCAAGTAAGACGAATAATAATAATGCATCATAACATAATATTTGAAATACGCTTTATAGTTTATTATAAGGTTTGTTTGCTGAGGAACATTTATCCGCTGCGTAAGTTAACAAGCCACCGACGACATCAGTTAACTTAATGAGAGAGAGATCAATTCGCTCTTTAGACAGTTACAGGCAGGTCAGGTTCAAACATACCAAATATACCAGCTAGCCTATGTTTCCATCCAAAAATGCGAATGAACTTTATCCGCAAAACTGGATTATCGCATAAAAGACGTGCGAATAAAGCAGCGTTTCCATCCAACGAGTCAAAGAGAACAAAATCGTCATTTCCTGATTAACTGGTGCCAAATATCAACAGTAAAACGGAATTTGCTGCGATAAGAGAAGCTGCGTCAATCTTTTCTTCATCTAATAAATGATTTGCGGCTCAGAAGACAATCCTGACACGCAGTAAACGTGCGGTGGCGTTTGAAGGAGTTTGTGAGATGCGGAGCACAGACGCTCTTGATTCTGGAGGTCATTAATAATATAATAACACTAATACTGAAATGGTTAAGGCATTTAACAATGACCAAAACAACATTTCAGATGTTTTACAATGTGCTCAGCCTGCTGATTTGTCTATTCACACGCATTTTTATCATCACATGATCTCTCATAACAAAATCACATGACTTTTTTAATTCCATTGTAGTTTATGCACATCTTCTCTTATAAAATGAAAAAAGTTTATTCTACTCAGTTATGCGCATATGTTTTTTATGCGCATGTTCAAAATTTATGTGCATCTTGGCATTTCCATCAACTGTTTTTTATGCGCACATCCAAACTAGGTAAGACTTCAGGTCCACCAGCAGGTCAGAGCATCTACTAGGCAATCATGTTTCAACCAATGTTAAAATCAGTGTTAGAAATCAAATCCTGTCATTACTTATTAACTCACAACAAAGTGAGTAGATGATGAGAAAATTACTATATTTTCGTATTTTGAATTATATGCTGGTAATGAATTAGATTTGGGTTTTCCAAACACTTTCAGTGTGTTTGTGTGTGCATTTGTATTTGAGTACGTGTGTGTGTGTGTGTGTGTGTGTGTGGACCCCCTGAAATAGCAGTGGCCACCCCCTGTAAAAAATTCTAGCTCCGCCACTGCTCCTTTGCATATCCTTCCAGTGGGTTTACTAGGATGAGGCTTTCAGGGTCTTTTTACACAGCATTCATAATTTAGCCCACATTAAAGATATTATAGTGTGGCACCCACATAAATGTTGGCCGACTTACTGAAAAATCACTTAAATAAGGTTTACTTGTAAATGGGTCAGATGATATATTTCACCTGCTCATGCACGCACTCACACAGATACTTATACATATAAAGAGTAAAAATGTTGGGTATTATCAGTGCTTATGATTTTGGCCTATATAAATAAAACTTGAATTTGAGTTGAATTAGAATTTTGAATTAAGGTTGAAGTTTATTTAACCATAATTGCAGATCAGACCAGTTGACCACATCTTTGTAAATATTTTATACAGTAACACAACTTATGAGTGAATTTTTTTATGGATTTTTGCCAAAATGGGATCCAAAACGGATCATCTTATATACCCATGGCAAAAAAACAAGACTATTTTAATTCTTTTAATATTTGATGGTGTTTTTATTTTAATACAAAACATCTGAAAAGCTTTTGTATAATAAAAAGTTTTTCAAGTACCTGATTTACATGTTTCTGCATTATTTCAGACGTTCTGTGTTATTTGTGTTTTGTATTCACTTATCTACAATTAAAAACTAGGGTTAATGTGGCATAACTCTGTTAAATGCTCATTAGTTTCTGTTACTGGTAAGTATTAATACTTATAGATGATCAATACTAGCTTTGCTGTTGCCAGACAAGATTTAGTTATCTAACATATCTGTCTGTAAGCAGGGCCGGAGCAAGCCGAACTGCCGCTCTGGGCAAAGGACTATCATGCCGCCCTCAACCCGAAAGTGAAAACAAAACTGACCAGTTCATAAAGTGAGGAGGGGGGGTGGTGGTGTGGTTGTGTTAATGTTGCAGATAACTGTACGTTCACACTGAAAGTAGGGAGAGCGTCAAAGGTCGCTCTGGCCGCCTTGGCGACAACGCTGTCTGCCTTCAGCTCCGGCGGCGAGAGCGTCAAAATTCGCTACATTGATCTCGTATTTAAAGGAGCCATTGCAGCATATCAGCAAATCAGTTACACTCCCGCATAAAACATGCTTTCTAGCATGAAGATGTTGCACACTTCTTATCAAATTCATTTACTTACAGAAGATCTAGTTGCATGTGGTGTGACTTTGCTCCACTTAATTATCCACTGTGTCCATATGTCTGAAATATTCTGAAGCAGCAATACTGTTTTGTATTGTCGCATGAAATTCCCGCTTTTTTAAAGAAAAAAATATGTAACATGGATGCACATGATTAACTCGCCAGTACCTTTTTAATGTATGTTACTGTAAGAAAAACATTGCAACCAGCTACTTTGTACTTTGTTTTTAATGTACGCTTTCGGTGTGAATGTACAGTAAAAGTCAGCACGTTAGGTTGGGCGGCGGGGCGCACTTGCCACCCTCATTATTATGCCGCCCTAGGCGGCCGCCTAGGTTGCCTCTATGAATGCGCCGGCCCTGTCTGTAAGCCAACACTGGTCTCTCACTGAGAACCTGCTCTGTTCTACTCACAATACAGCTCAATTACTCTTCTTTGACTGCTGTTCTGGCTGCTGGTCTGTCCACAGTCTTATAATTGTATAGCTGTGGTCTGTTGTTTGTGTGAATATCTCAGAATATCTCATCTCGGCATCCAAATGCGCACCGCGATCAGTTGTCTTCATACTGTTTATATGCGCGATCCCCCTCGTCCGACGTCACTTCCGGTCTGGCGATTTTTCAGATGCAGAAGTACATTTCTGTGACTAAAAACGACTCCAGATGGCTTAATGATAAACTTTAACGTATATTTTAAAGAAAATCTAGAAAATCTAGCACATTGACTCACTGGGGTGTCTAACCTACAATATGCTCTTTAAGAACACTCTCCAGGAGGTCGATGTATGCGTGTCAGAGTCAACAATCATAAGAAGACTACACCAGAATGAATACAGAGGGTTCACCACAAGATGTGAACCATTGTTGAGCCTCAAAAACAGGAAGGGCAGATTAGAGTTCTAAAAAAGCCTTCACTGTGCTGGAACAACATCTTATAGCATCTCTGTTTAATGTTTAATGTTTATCGCCTTTTTCTTTTCTCATATTTAATTTTGTGTTGTCACTTGTCACTTTATGTACACTGGAAGCTTCTGTAGCCAAAACAAATTCCTTGTGTGTGTGAAGCACACTTGGCAATAAAACTGATTCTGATTCTATAGACCAGGGGTTCTCAACCTTTTGCAAGCTGGGCCCCCCCAAAGCTGGTTCATTGCAGTTGGGGACCCAGTGACCCCAGTGGCTGTATGCGTGCGTGCGTGTATTTTACAAAAACTAAAGGAAAGTGTGGCGAGGGGGCGTGACCGAGAGCCGTGGGAACGAAACGAGGCCCGCCACAGATGAGAAACACCTGTGGCGCATACCTGCCTCGAGTCCCACGGAAGGAGCTCTGGACTATAAGAGGAGGAAAGATGGCAGAGGAGGACGAGGAGGCTTTCAGTTTGACGGCAGTCTCCGTGAGGAGCTGCCGTTCGTTTGTTTTGGTTTAGACGGCAGTCTCCGTGAGGAGCTGCCGCCCCTTTTATTAATAAATATTTTAAAAGTTCGTCGGTTCTCCGCCTCCTTCTTTCCGGCGGCCAGGTGGCCGTAAACTTTATTACAGTGGTGCCGAAACCCGAGAAAAAGAAGAAACTTCACTGCCAGAATGACCACTAGGTCAAGGCTGCCATTTGCGGAAGCCATCCAGGCCCTCGCGGTCCTCCACCAACAACAACATGATGCGCTGGTGGAAATGAAGAACATCCAAGATCAACGGTTCCAAGTCCTCATGGAGGCCCAGCGGGAGGACCGCGAGCGAATCCGGAGTCTGCTGACCCAGGAGAGGAGAGAGCACACACACACAGCTTCACGTGTGGTGTACACATAAAAAATAAAAACAAATTTATACTTACCTGATATCGCCGACCCTGTCTTCTTCTTCCCATACAAGAACAAACTTTATTACAGTGGTGCCGAAAACCGCCGGTGCCGGGGCGGCCTGAGGCTGGCGAGGAAGGATCTGCCTGCTGCCGTCTCCCAGCATGGGGAGGAGCAGGGGACGCGGGGCTCCCCACCGGATGGGAAAGAGCTGAAGGGAGCCATCCCAGAGAGCCCGGGGTGAGTCGCCGTGATCCGCCATGATGCCGAAGCCTGTGTCCTCCACCGAAGCGGGAGCGGAGCAGGAGACCAAAAATGCCGCCAGCCAGCCAGGAGAACCGCCGCCGGACACCAGAAGACGGACGGGTGGATAGATTTCTCCCAGGGCTCCCAAAACATCGTCGCATCTCTCAGCTGGTTGAGGACCGAACCCCAATTTTTTTTTTTTTTTTCTCTCTCCCCTCTCTGTCTACTCTGTCTGTCCTCCTTTTTTCTCCATCTCCTTTTCTCTCGGCCCGTCTCATATACATGTAGGTTTAAAAATATTTTAAAAGTTCGTCGGTTCTCCGCCTCCTTCTTCCCGGCGGCAGGTGGCCGTAAACTTTATTACAGAAAGCTTTAACTGTAGCCTATATTCTGACTAGTTTATTCATTTTATATATACAGTTGCAATCAGAATTATTAAATCCCCTGAATTATTAGCCCCCCTGTTAATTTTTTTCCCCAATTTCTGTTTAACAGAGAGAAGATTTGTAACTCATCTCTAAAAGATAACTCATCTCTAATAACTGATTTATTTTATCTTTGCCATGATGACAGCACATAATATTAGACTAGATATTCTTCACGACACTTCTATACAGCTTAAAGTGACATTTAAAGGCTTAACTAGGTTAATTAGGGTAACTAGGCAGGTTAGGGTAATTAGGCAAGTTTTTGTATAATGATGGTTTGCTCTGTAGAATATCCAAAACAAATATAGCTTAAAGGGGCTAATAATATTGACCTTAAAATGGTTTTTAAAAAATTTAAAACTGCTTTTATTCTAGCTGAAATAAAACAAATAAGACTTTCTCCAGAAGAAAAAATATTATCAGACATACTGTGAAAATTTCATTGCTCTGTTAAACATCATTTGTGAAATATTTAAAAAAGAAAAAAAATGTCATAGGGGGTTTAATAATTCTGATTGCAACTGTATATATTATATAAATATTAATTATTTACAATGAAACAGCTCCAGAAGAACATATTTTGTAATTTGGGGATTTTTTTGGGGGGTGGGGGGAGGGGGGATCCCTTGTTATGGTGGGCATATCCCTTATTTTTACATCCCAATGTTGATAGGTGTTCAGAACTCATTGGTCGGCGCTTCACAGTGCAGATGGAGAACAACCCAAAGCATATTGCAAAAGCAACCAAAGAGATTTTGAAGGGAAAGAAGTGGAATGTTATGCAATGGTCAAGTCAATCACCTGGTCTGAATCCGATTGAGCATACATTTCACTTGCTGAAGACAGAACTGAAGGGAAAATGCCCTAAGAACAACCAGGAACTGAAGACAGTTGCTGTAGAGGCTATAGGGATGCAACGATTATAGATTTTGGTTGTACAATTATAGTCTGAGAAATAATCCTGGTTTCACGGTTATTACGGTTATTATGCATTTATTAATTTCAAAACACGGCTAGTTTAGAAAATCACATGAAAACCCCTTATATTTTTAAATGTTGTTTATTGCTGCTCAGTAACCAAATAAGACAGCACATATTAATATTAAAAACAAACATTAGTCTTTTTTTCTAAGTAATTTTTCTCTTTGTGCTTAAAAATAAGTGACATTTTTGACATTTAAACATAATTTTTACGCTGTAAATAAATAAAAATGAGAATAAAAAAATCGTATTTTTCTAATGCAAGGCTCGAAAATAACTTTTTTACTTGGGAGCACAGGTGCTCCCAACGTCAAACATTTAGGAGCACCAGAAAAGATTTAGGAGCACCCAGCAAAAATGAATGAGCACCCCTGCATATTGTATATTAACAGATTTATTGTATTTGAAAACAACATCAATCAGGACTAACAAAAAACCAAAACTAACTAATTCTATTATGACTTAATGATATTTGTGCAATAATTCCAAAATTAATGTCTAATATTTATAAAATATTAATGATGACTAAGATGACAATAATACTAACACTGTATTACATTTCTCATTATCATGCTGCCTTGAATGTGCTTAAATGTGAGTTATCTGCTATAAAAAGTCCAACTGTTACATTGACATATAAATGTATGGTTTGCGTCAAGCAAAAATGAAGCATTGCAGTAAGAAATATACATTTTGCACTATTGTTTTTTTCCGTATATACTATACCAAAGTCCCTATTCAATAGTCTATGACAAAGGTGTCAAACTCAGTTCCTGGAGGGCCGAAGCTCTGCACAGTTTAGTTCCAACCCTAATTAAACACACCTGATCAAACTAATTGAGTCCTTCAGTTTTGTTTGAAACTTATAGGTAAGTGTGTTGAAGCAGGGTTGGAACTAAACTATGCAGGGCTGCGGCCCTCGAGGAACTGAGTTTGACACCCCTGGTCTATGACTATACTGTGTTAGATTTTTCATTTAGCGTCCATTTGCGCTGAACACGCAGTGAATGCAACGCATCGAGATTCGGGCCATTAAACAGCTGATCCACTCCGAGTTTTCCAGCACTCTCCGAAATCACTCGATTGATCTCAGATGGCGGATTAACATTCTCTCGAATTAACATGCGCTCATCACGCCATTATTTGTAACTTTAAATGTGTTTGCAAACCTGTGTACTTTTATTGCTTCTTCAAACTTCAGCCGTTTGCAGTTCTCGAAGTCACACATCTCCCTGTCAGTCTCGGTGTACAAACTAGCGCACAGTTGGCATACCTTTGTTTGGTTGCTGCAGTTTTGTTCTGTGCAGAAACGCTGTGTTGCGAAGCCTTTAACCGTGACAAATTAAAGCGCGGTTAATATGTCTATGTCTATGTGTTCCAGACTTCAGGCTGTAATTGACTGCAAAGAATTTGCAACTAATATATCAAAAAGTGAACGTTTGATTTATGATTATTATTCGGTCCAATTACTTTTGGTCCCTTAACAAGTGGGAGGCACATATGCAAACGGTTGTAATTCCTACACCGTTCACCTGATTTGGATGTAAAAATGCTCAAAATAAAGCTGACAGTCTGCAGTTAAAGCACATCTTGTTCATTTCATTTCAAACCCATTGTGTTGGTTTATAGAGCCAAAAATGGTAGAATTGTGTCGGTTTCCAAATATTTACGGACACAGCTTAGCCCTTTTATTCATTAGGGGTTTCCACAGCGGAATGGACTGCCAATTATTCCAGCATATGTTTTATCCATTACTGGAAAACACCCATACACATTCATTCACACACACACACACACACACTCATACACAACAGCCAATTTATTTCATCAATTCGCCTATAACGCATGTGTTTGGACCGTGGGGGAAACCGGAGCACCCGGAGGAAACCCACGCCAACACAGGGAGAACATGCAAACTCCACACAGAAACCCCAACTGACCCAGCCGGGACTCGAACCAGCGACCTTCTTGCTGTGAGGCGACAGTGCTAACCACTGAGCCACCGTGCCGCCCTGCTGTAACATTTGAAATCTAAATAATAAAACTGAAATCTGAGTTTGAACATAAAAAGGAGAAAATAAAAGCCTTGTCTGTTGTCAGCAATGCAGTGTGTGTGTGTGTGTGTGTGTGTGTGTGTTAAGCAAGGACTGTGACCTTCAGCGAGAGTCACGTGTGTTTTCATGACTGGCGTTTTCAGGCCTCACGTTTCTGCAACCTTCACTTTACAGGCACAGAAATGAGCTGTAATTGGCCATAAAGCTGCGCTCGGCTCCTTGTTTTGCCGGCTCAAGCCATCGGAGACGCTTAATTGTTTTTAAGGAAAACGCCGCCGGGGTGATGCAACTGGAAACACACACTTCTGGGACGAGGATCCCGCAGAAGAGCAGATCCACAGGTGCTCCAAAAGAAGAACACAGTCATAAAAGATGATTACAGAGATATTAAAAACAGATGCAGCTCACACACACACACACACTTGTACAGCTATCTTTATGGGGACTTCCTATAGATGTAATGATTTTTATACTGTAAAGACGGTATATTCTATACCCCTACCCTAACTCTAGATCTAAACCCAGCCCTCGCAGGAAACAATCTGTATTTTTACATTTTTAAAATACTTTATTCTGTGTGATTTATGAGCTGTTTTCCTTGTGGGGACTAAAAATAAAAATTAATATCCCCATGAGGTCAAAGTCGACTAGTATTATTATACTTGTGGGGACATTTGGTCTGAACAATGTAAACAATGCAAGGCACGCACACGCACACACACACACACGCACACACACACACGCACACACACACACACACACACACACACACACACACACACACACACACACACACACACACACACACACACACACACACACACACACACACACACACACACACACACACACACAGGTTATAAAAGGACAATGTACATGTAATTCTTTTTCAAATATTTCCCAAATGATGTGCAAGGATATTTTTCCACAGTATATTCTACTATATTTTTCTTCTGTGGAAATCTTATGTCATTATGTTTGCCTGGAATAATAAAATAACAATAATTGTATAATTGTATGGTCATTATCCAATATTGGTATTATTGGTATTATTATGTTATATATATATATATATACAGTTGAAGTCAGAATTATTAGCCCCCCTTTTTATTTTTCCCCAATTTCTGTTTAACAGAGAGAAGATTTCTTCAACACATTTCTAATCATAATAGTTTTAATAACTCATTTCTAATAACTGATTTAATTTATCTTTGCCATGATGACAGTAAATAATATTTTACTAGATATTCTTCAAGACACTTCTATACAGCTTAAAGTGACATTTAAAGGCTTAACTAGGTTAATTAGGGTAACTAGACAGGTTAGGGTAATTAGGCAAGTTATTGTATAATGATGGTTTGTTCTGTAGAATATCGAAAGAAAATATATAGCTTAAAGGCGCTAATAATTTTGACCTTAAAATAATTTTTAAAAAATTAAAAGCTGTTTTTTATTCTAGCTGAAATAAAACAAATAATTTTTTTTTTTTTTTTTTTTTAAATTAGCCTTTAAATGTCATTTTAAGATGAATACTAGCATCTTGCAAAATAACTAGAACAAGATTATGTACTGTCATCATGGCAAAGACAAAATAAATGATCTATTATATATTAGTTATTAAAGCTTTTAAGTTAAAGGTGCAGTAGGTGATCTGCCAAAATGCTGTCCGGTTAGCATATTATCTTTGGACAGCAGGGGAGGGACTGTGTTTCAATGCCACGCCTCCTGAAATCGCAAACATGCATTCCGCGACATGACTAGTTTTTGTCATTCGCTAGTTAGAAATATAGTTGGCCGGAGGCATGCAGGACATACACTTGTTACTAAGCCACACTTACATGCTATTTCAGAGCGAATATTGAGAGTAGCATGGTAAGCAAGTATAGGGAGGCTGTCATTGTTCAAAAATGAACCAATTCAATTCAATTCATCTTTATTTGTATAGCGCTTTTACAATGTAGATTGTGTCAAAGCAGCTTCACATAGATTATAGTGAATTGAAACAGTGTCAGTTCAGTTTTCAGAGTTTAAGTTCAGTTCAGTTTAGCTCAGTTCAGTGTGGGTTAATAATCACTACTGAGAGTCCAAACACTGAGGAGCAATTCCATCGATGCGCAGCTCTACAGATCCCAAACCATGCAAGCCAGTGGCGACAGCGGCGAGGAAAAAACTTCACCTATTGGTGAAAGTGAAGAATTTAAAAAAAACCTCGAGAGAAACCAGGCTCAGTTGGGCACGACCATTTCTCCTATGGCCAAACGTCTTGTGCAGAGCTGCAGTCTAGACACCGGAAGCTGGACCAATGTGAATATAAAAGCAACTTCAGCTCAGTAAAGCAGGCTAGGCAGAATAGCGCTATTGACTGATGTTTTGTTGTTAAACTAAATAAAAATCTACATTATCGATGCTGTAAAAGGCCCTTATGAAACAAAAAAAAAAAAATAGTCACATCAACCTTTCGCCAGGGGATTTCAGTGGCTGAACAACACTTCTGTGCATATAACCCGTTCATAACAACACAATCTACGACTAGATATTCTTCAAGACACTTCTATACAGCTTAAAGTGACATTTAAAGGCTTAACTAGGTTAATTAGGGTAATTAGGCAAGTTATTGTATAATGATGGTTTGTTCTGTAGACTAGCGAAAAAATATATAGCTTAAAGGGGCTAATAATATTGACCTTAAAATGGTGTTTAAAAAATTAAAAACTGCTTTTATTCTAGCCGAAATAAAACAAATAAGACTTTCCCCAGAAGAAAAAATATTATCAGACATACTGTCAAAATTTCCTTGCTCTGTTAAACATCATTTGGGAAATATTTAAAAAAAGAGAAAGAAATTCAAAGGGGGGCGAATAATTCTGACTTCAACTGTACATTTTTGGAGATCGTGAATTATGTAGCCAGAGGTAAGTATAGCTGCATTTCATCTTTAAAACGAATGCTTGGGGCGGTATGACACTGTTCCTTTTCGCACACCAGCTGATCGCTTACCTCTGTGTGGAAAGCGCTTCCGTTGTTCCCAGGTTGTTCGGTAGCTCGACGCATATGTCGGCGGACTTGAGATGCAGAGAGGAGTTGACCGTGATGACGGGATTTGAGTCCAGTGAAGAACGGCTCCAGAAAGCAGGTAAGACAAAAGCTAAAAAATAAAATAAACAAGTAAATAACAGGGTGAGAATGTGGTAAAATCTGAAAACATGGTAAAAATCAGGCGAGGGCTTTTCTTTTTCTGGATTGTTTTTTTAAAACACTGCGGTTGGGTTTAGGGAAGGAAGGGGGTGGGGGGAATCAGTCAGTTGGTCAGTCAGTCAGTCAGTTGACAGCGACCTCTGGTGGATATACATGAGAACAGCAAGCGCGAATGGCACTCGGGAGAGAAAATTGCGATCTCATAAAGCATACACAGCGACCTCTGGTGGGTTTGCGAAAACAAAAACTGCAAAAAAAAAAAACGTAGCTCCTGATACAAATTTTGCTCTTTCCAGAAATGTATATAGGGCTCAAGTAAAAGTAAAAGTAACAATTTTAAAAGTTACTCAAGTAAGAGTAAAAAGTATCTGATGAAAAATTACTCAAGTAAATAGTTACTCGAAAAATATCAAAACTTATTCGCCCACTTGTGAATTTTTTTTCTTTTTCAAATATTTCCCAAATGATAACAAAGCAAGAAAATTTTCACAGTATTTCCGATATTTTTTCTTCTGGTGAAAGTCTTATCCTAAAGTTTTATATCGGATAAAATAAAATGTTTCATGTTATAATCATTTTAATTACCCTAACTTGCCGAAGGAACCCAGCTAAGCTTTTAAATGTCACTTTAAGTTGAAAAATATCATCATGGCAAAGATAAAAGAAATCAGTTGTTAGATATTAGTTATTAAAACTTTAGAAATGTGTTGATAACATCTCCTTTCTGTTAAGCAAAAATTGGGGGGAAATATACAGGGGGCTAATAACTCTGGCTTATGTATATATAAAACACTATTTTTATGTCAGGGCTAATCACTTATTCCCTCAAAGAGCAGTTTCTTTAGTTATCCTATAGTTATTATTAATAAGGATCAAATTAGGATAATTTTGACACTTACCACTGTGTTTTTTCAGGTTGGAGCTGTAGTTCATGTGTTGCAATGTTAGTTCGATGAACAGCGTGCACTTGAGGCCCCGGGTCCGATAAACTCACTGCATAGCAGCATGACCGTCCTCTCGGAACCGCAGAAGGCCATGGTGTGACCGCAGTATAAACTCGCACGTCTTTCTCGACTTCAGCTATCACTCCAACACAGGTGCGCGCGCTCTAACCGAAAAGCAAAGCGGGTAAAGTCTAGATTGGATATGCGGCCGGCCGGAAGTGAGATATGCACATTAATATAGCGAAAAATTTTTTTATAACACTCTATAACACTAATTAATATTTTACAGTAATGTGACGGTTGGGTTTAGGGTTGGGGGGTAGGCATTAAAAAATAAAATTTATTTGGTAATTTAATAGATAACATAAATAATACTCGGTACAACTACTGTTTTTAGGTTACTGTGATGGTTGGGTTTAGGGTTGGGGTGGGGGAAGACGATAATAAAATACAATAAATGGGAAATTCAATAAATAACATGAATAATTCTCTTTAACTTCCGGCCGCAAACGTATCTGTTCTAGCAACAACCCAAAGATATATACATTAGATGTCGCCTACCCTACTGTTGTCTATTAGATGGAATGCGTCAATAGAGCCGCCATTTTAGTACAGGGTAGCGCTCCTTTGAAATCCAAAGCCAGAGAAATGCACATATACACATATATCTATGATCGGGAGTTTCCCCCAGTGGTCCGTATGCAAATATTTTTTTAAATTACGAAATATTATAATTTTACATCACTTTTCTACATTGATGGATGAGTGACCGCATGGGCATTCCTGACAAAGAGTGTGTGTTTGTGTGCATGGAAATGCATTACCCTCCTTCCCTGTTTAATTTGATCTAATCCATGTCCTGAAACACACCCCCTCTCCTGCTTTCACTTCTCATTCTGACGGAGGGAGCGATTCGTTTGTGAATGAATCTCCGTTATGAACGACTCGTTCACTTAGCTAACAATAACACAAGTTTCAGGCACCGCAGCGTCTTGTTGTCATATTTCATAACATTGTTTGCTTATTTTATTCAACAAAACTAGCACAAGCTTACACTGTAAAAAAAAACCCCTAATTTTACAGAAAATATCTCTAAATTTTTTACAGTAATTTTTTGTCATTTCAAATTATATTCAAAACTTAGTAAAATGACAAACAATCTCTCTAAATTAACAGTTTGACTTTCATTTTAGGTACTTTATCATTAAAGACAAATTACTGACATTTTTGTTTTTTATACAGGGAAATTACACTATTATTTATACAGTATTTTTTCTGTTATTTTAAATTATATTCAAAAGTCCGTAAGAATTACAAACAATATCTGTAAATTAACAGCTTGACTGTTATTTTATGTACTATACAATTAATGACAAATTACAGGAATTTGTCTGTTTTATACAATTAAATTGCCGTATTATTTACACACTGTTTTTTCCTGTTTTTTTGAAGTACATTTAAAATTACGTAAAATTAAAGTAATAAATTGTAATTGTAAAAAAAAAAAAAATCGTAAAAAAAAGGTAAATGACTGGCAGCTACGGCTGCCAAACAAAAACCATAAAATTATGGTAAAATTTCTTTTGTTGAAATAAAGTGCAAAAATAATAAATCTACAGATATTTTCATTAAAATGTTTACAGAGAAACACTGTTATTTTACAGACTTTTCCTAGATTATTACGATCAATTCCATTTAATAAAGTTACACAATAAGAGTTTTACAGAGAAACACTGTTATTTTACAGACTTTTCCCAGATTATTATTATCAAATCCATTCAATAAAGTTACACAATAAAAGTTTTACAGAGAAACACTGCTATTTTACAGACTTTTCCTAGATTATTATGATCAAATCCATTTAATAAAGTTACACAATAAGAGTTTTACAGAGAAACACTATTATTTTACAAACTTTTCATAGATTATTATGATCGAACACCATCAATAAAGTGACTGCACTAAAAGTTTAAGAGAAAACAATGTTATTTAAAAGAATTTTCCCTAAATCATTACGATTAAACACCTTTAATAAAATGCCAAGACGTGCTCAAGGTCGTAATTTAACAGTTTTATTTTGGATCAAAAAAGTCTGGAAAAAACAAGATACAAGATACAACTGGTTAAAATTCTCACAACTTTAAAATTAAAGTGGTTACATTTTATTGAATAGTATTTATGTAAAACATGTTGAGATTTAAGTTATATGGAATGACTCAGTTCCAAATCTTAAATGAAACTGTAATGTGAATGGGACGCTGACAAAGGAGTGCGGATCCAAATGAAAGTTTATTACACAGAGATGGTCAGGCAAGCAACAGTCAACAGAGGAGCAAACAGATGTATGCAGGGAATCCAGAGTCATGGTCAAATAACAGGCAAATGGTCAGTCCCAGCAGCAACAACAACAACAACAACAACAACATAAACAATTAACAAGCAAAGCAAGAGAAACGCGTCATAATGTTCACAGTAACAGTATAACAAGCCTTAGCAATTAGTGCGTGCGTCTGTGCTGCTTTTAAAGTCCATGTAATCAGTTCATAACGATCCTCCGACTGTGTGTGTGTGTGTGCAAATAGTGGGTGTGAAACAGTGAAATCAAGTAGCTGTATACGTTTTCAGTATATCTTAAGTTTATCATAATCCTAGAGTCTGAGAATTTCATGAAACTGTTGTGCTGTTTACTGTAGTAGTTTAAATGTTCCTGTCACAATCATCAGAAATTTAATCCTTGTAGATCGCTGGTAAACACGCAGATCGCCATAGAACTACAAATCCGCCATTATATGGACTACAGATCCAGTCATGCAATGCTCACATGCACCTGTTCCAGATTCCACTGATTGGGCACACACACACAGTCGGAGGATCGTTATGAACTGATTACATGGACTTTAAAAGCAGCACAGACGCACGCACTAATTGCTAAGGCTTGTTAGCAACTAATTGAAGAGAGACTTGCGCATGCTCGAGTGACGTCACTGCCGCTGCTACCCAAGCCGCGCAGCGTGTGTTTGTAGCTCTGTCGCATAGATTCGCAATTTGCATTTTTATTATCGAATACCTCCACATTCGCTTAATACTACTTAGGGGGAACAAACCCTTAATACATTTTATACAACATTTAACACTTTATACAAATAAATACACTCCAAAACGTTCTGTCTCTCGAGCATCCGCCTGTTGTTTGTAGCTTTAGCCAGCTAGCACCGCTAGTCAGCTAAAGCTACCGACTGCTGCCATCCCCTAACTTTCTCACTTACTGGCTTTGCTCGTTACCCTGTACGATGTCGCTTGTGTCTCTGTCCTTGTGTGCAGGAGAAACATCGATGGAGGCCCTGGACATGGAGCTGGAACGGCTGGAAGAACGTATCCGTCTTCTACAGATGAAGCGAGCTGAGCTCCGGGCGCAAAGAGCGTTGCTCGAGGTGCCCCGCGCTCCAGTTCGCTCATCTGAGGTGAGTACACCATACAGCCGAGACATTCCGTCTACTTCAACCCCGCTTGTTCCTCTGTCCAGGCCCAGCGCGCCTCTGACGCGGTTCGTCCAGGGGTCGTTCACGCTGGCACCCGGCTACCACGGCACCTGGATGCAGCCGCGTAAGGTGCTAAGGAGACCCCAGGGCAAGGTTTCTCCTCCGCCTGTGTTCGAGCTCTCCACGGAGAACCGATTCGCCCCTCTCCGCGAGACGGGTCACGATGTGGCTATCATCGGTGACTCCATCGTACGCCACGTCCGTCCTGCTTCCACTTCAGGTAATAAAATACGCACATTTTGCTTTCCTGGTGCTCGCGTTAAGAATATTTCTACACAGATTCCGAGTATCCTGAGCACTGGCGAGAGCCTCGGTGCCGTTGTCCTCCATGTGGGGACGAACGACACCGGGCTCCGCCAGTCGGAGATCCTGAAGAGGGACTTCAGGAGCCTCATCGAGACGGTTCGACGCACCTCGCCCGCCACGCAGATCATCGTTTCTGGACCGCTTCCTACCTACCGCAGAGGAAATGAAAGGTTCAGTAGACTTTTTGCTCTGAATGAATGGCTATTAACATGGTGTAATGAACAGAAACTGCTCTTTGCCAATAACTGGAATCTTTTCTGGGAGCGCCCTAGGCTTTTCCGGCCGGACGGCCTGCACCCTAGTCGAGCTGGAGCGGAACTGCTGTCGGACAACATCTCTAAGATGCTTCGCTCTGTCTGACTAGTAAGTAAAAATTCACAAAATTCACATTTTATCCATATAGACTCTTGTTCGACCCACTTAAATTACAGTAACACATGTCTAGCTTACCCCATAGAAACTGTGTCTGTTCCTCGTGTTAGACCAACAATTAAACGTACTGTGTGCTCTAGAAAAAATCTATTAAGAATAAAAGCTGAAAATCCAATAAAAAGTGATAATACAAACTTCGTTAAGCTTGGTCTCCTAAACATCAGGTCACTAGCACCTAAAACACTTATCATTAATGAAATAATAACAGATAACAATCTAAATGCACTCTGTCTCACTGAAACCTGGCTGAAACAAAATGACTATATTAGCTTAAATGAAGCAACTCCTCCAGGATTCACATACAAGCATAAGGCTCGTCATACTGGCCGTGGTGGTGGAGTTGCATCAATCTTTAGTGATATTCTTAATGTTAATCAGAAAAAGGGACTTATGTTTAACTCCTTTGAGTTATTAGCTCTTAATGTTATGCTACCGGATATTAAGCAAAAATCTATGTTATCTCTCGCTATAATCACCATATATAGACCCCCAGGACCCCATGTCAATTTTCTAAAAGAGTTTTCTGATTTTATTTCTGATTTGCTAGTTAAAACTGATAAAATACTAATTGTAGGAGACTTCAACATTCACGTAGATGACTCCAATGATACACTAGGGCTCGCCTTTATGGATCTATTAAACTCACTTGGGATAAAACAAAATGCTGTCGGTCCAACCCATCGCTTAAAGCATACATTAGATCTAATATTGTCTTACGGAATTGAGGTCTTTGATGTAGACATTATACCACAAAGTGATGATATTACAGACCACTACCTCTTACTATATAAGCTGCGTCTACCTGAAATTAGCAGATCTGCACCAATATACCGCCCTGGTAGGACTATCGTTCCGTCCACCAAGGATGAATTCATAAATAACTTACCTGACCTTTCCTTATTTCGAAATACACCCGCAAACGCAAATGACCTTGATGTAGTAACCAGCAATATGGATGCCGTCTTTACTAACACACTAAATACAGTGGCACCCATCAAATTAAAAAAGGCTAGAGAGAATAAAACTACACCATGGTACAATAATCATACTCGCGCTCTCAAAACAGCAACCCGTGCTCTAGAACGTAAATGGAAAAAAACTAATTTAGAGGTTTTTAGAATTGCGTACAAAGACAGTATGTCCAGCTATAGAAGGGCTCTTAAATCTGCCAGGGCCGAGCACCTCCGCAAACTGATTGAAAATAACCATAACAATCCTAGATTTTTATTTAGCACCATTGCTAAACTAACAAATAATCGATCATCTTTGGAACAAAATGTCCCACCGCAAATCAGTAGTGATGACTTCATGAATTTTTTCAGTGATAAAATAGAAGGCTTTAGACAGAAAATAGAAAATGTTAAACTTTCTGCACCACCTCATACTCCAGATGCAGAAATATTTTCACTGAATCAAAATAACCTACAATGCTTCAAAATCATAGAACAGGAAGAGCTAGATAAAGTTATAAATAGTTCTAAATCAGCTTCATGTATGTTAGATCCAATTCCAACAAAATTACTGAAAGAACTGATACCTATTATAGGAGAACCTCTCCTTAATGTTATCAACTCTTCTTTATCTTTAGGCCATGTTCCAAATCCCTACAAGCTAGCTGTTATTAAGCCTATTATTAAGAAACCACAACTGGACCCGAGCAACTTAGCTAATTATAGGCCTATCTCAAATCTTCCGTTTATGTCTAAAATACTAGAAAAAGTTGTTTCTACCCAATTATGCTCCTTTCTGCAGACAAACAATATTTTTGAAGTGTTTCAGTCAGGCTTCAGGCCTCATCACAGTACAGAAACCGCATTAGTAAAAATAACCAACGATTTACTCTTAGCTGCTGACCAAGGGTGCGTCTCACTATTAGTTCTACTCGATCTTAGCGCCGCATTTGACACCATTGACCACAATATTCTCATAGACCGCTTAAATTCTACAGGTGTCCAAGGTCAGGCCCTTCAATGGTTTAGGTCATACTTAGCTGATCGTTACCAGTTTGTGAATATTAATGGACAGCTTTCACAAGTCAGGCCAGTAAAGTACGGGGTCCCTCAAGGATCAGTTTTAGGCCCTTTGCTGTTTACAATATACATGCTTCCCCTGGGAGACATTATTAGAAAACACGGGATCAACTTTCACTGCTATGCAGACGATACTCAATTATACATTTCAACTAAACCTGATGAGATGTCTGAACTGTCTAAGCTAACTGAGTGTATTAAAGATGTTAAAGACTGGATGACAAACAATTTTCTTCTCTTAAACTCAGACAAAACAGAATTATTACTTATCGGGCCTAAATCCTGTACACAGCAGTTCTCACAACTCGACCTGCAACTAGAGGGATACAAAGTTAGCGTTAGATCTACTACAAAAGATCTAGGTGTGATATTAGACAGCAATTTAACATTCGAAAATCATATATCCCATGTCACAAAAACTGCTTTCTTTCATCTGAGAAATATCGCTAAATTGCGAAGTATGCTATCTATATCAGATGCAGAAAAACTAGTCCATGCTTTCATGACTTCTAGGCTAGACTACTGTAATGCTCTGTTTGCTGGCTGCCCAGCATCCTCTATAAACAAACTTCAGCTAGTGCAAAATGCAGCTGCCAGAGTTCTTACCAGATCTAGAAAATATGATCATATCACCCCAATTTTATCCTCCTTACACTGGCTGCCTGTTAAGTTTCGTATTGAATTTAAAATATTACTCCTTACCTATAAAGCTTTAAATAATCTAGCTCCTGTTTATCTAACCAATCTCCTGTCTCGCTACAATCCAACACGCTCTTTAAGATCTCAAAACTCAGGGCTTCTAGTAGTACCTAGAATATCAAAGTCGAGTAAAGGAGGTCGAGCCTTCTCATTTATGGCCCCTAAACTCTGGAATAGCCTTCCGGATAATGTCCGAGGCTCAGACACACTCTCGCTCTTCAAAACTAGATTAAAGACCTATCTTTTTAGCAAAGCATACACTCAGTGCAGGACATAGCAGTATGACGCATGATGTGCCCCACACAGGATTTTGCTTCTTGTTTTTATACACTATGAACAGCAGCTACGCTAATTATTCTCCTTATTCTGTATTTCCACCTGGGGGTTCTCATCCCGAGGCCCTCAGACTATGCAGTGCCACTGATGCGATCCAAGACCAGTGACGAGATGATCCTAAGGTTTTCTGGACCAGGCCGTATCCTGAGCAGCTGCTGTGGTGGTCATCGTGGAGTGAGAGCCTGAGACTGACCCCTGTGACGCTCCAAGGAGAGACGAGTCTTCGCTGAGGTCCAGCTTCATGCGCCTAGACTGCAGCTCTGCACAAGACGTTTGGCCACAGGAGAAATGGTCGTGCCCAACTGAGCCTGGTTTCTCTCGAGGTTTTTTAAATCTTCACTTTCGCCAATTGGTGAAGTTTTTTACTCGCCGCTGTCGCCACTGGCTTGCATGGTTCGGGATCTGTAGAGCTGCGCATCGATGGATTTGCTCTTCAGTGTTTGGACTCTCAGTAGTGATTATTAACCCACACTGAACTGAGCTAAACTGAACTGAACTTAATCTATGAAAACTGAACTGAACTGACACTGTTTCAATTCACTATAATCTTCCATGTGAAGCTGCTTTGACACAATCTACATTGTATAAGCGCTATACAAATAAAGATGAATTGAATTGAATTGAGTTATACTGTTACTGTGAACATTATGACGCGTTTCTCTTGCTTTGCTTGTTAATTGTTTATGTTGTTGTTGTTGTTGCTGCTGGGACTGACCATTTGCCTGTTATTTGACCATGACTCTGGATTCCCTGCATACAGTACATCTGTTTGCTCCTCTGTTGACTGTTGCTTGCCTGACCATCTCTGTGTAATAAACTTGCATTTGGATCCGCACTCCTTTGTCAGCGTCCCATTCACATTACAGTTTCATTTAAGGAAACTGAACTGAGTCATTCCATATAACTTAAATCTCAACATGTTTTACATAAATACTATTCAATAAAATGTAACCACTTTAATTTTAAAGTTGTGAGAATTTTAATCAGTTGTATCTTGTTTTTTCCAGACTTTTTTGATCCAAAATAAAACTGTTAAATTACGACCTTGAGCACGTCTTGGCATTTTATTAAAGGTGTTTAATCGTAATGATTTAGGGAAAATTCTTTTAAATAACATTGTTTTCTCTTAAACTTTTAGTGCAGTCACTTTATTGATGGTGTTCGATCGTAATAATCTTTGAAAAGTCTGTAAAATAACAGTGTTTCTCTGTAAAACTCTTATTGTGTAACTTTATTAAATGGATTTGATAATAATAATCTAGGAAAAGTCTGTAAAATAACAGTGTTTCTCTGTAAAACTCTTATTGTGTAACTTTATTAAATGGATTTGATAATAATTATCTGGGAAAAGTCTGTAAAATAACAGTGTTTCTCTGTAAAACTCTTATTTTGTAACTTTATTGAACGTATTTGATCATAATAATCTAGGAGAAGTTTGTAAAATAACAGTGTTTTTCTGTAAACATTTTAATGAAAATATCTGTAGATTTATTATTTTTGCACTTTATTTCAACAAAAGAAATTTTACCGTAATTTTATGGTTTTTGTTTGGCAGCCGTAGCTGCCAGTCATTTACCTTTTTTTTACGATTTTTTTTTTTACAGTGTAGAATTTAGTGTGAGTTGATGCTACTTTGCCTTACACTGTAAAAAATGCTGGGTTCCACACAATTGATATGTGTTGAGACAACATGAAAGGATTAAGTTAACTGATTAGTTTTTACAAATTTAAGTGGACTGAACATAAAACAATCAAGTTGTCCCAAAAAAAACTCTAGAATTGTGTTGTTTCATCTCATTTTAAATAAGTAGTGTGAACAAACAGCAAAAAAATTATTTTTGAGTGTATGGTGAATGCAGTAAGAGACTGTATTATCATCAATAACATTACTTGTTAAGCACAAAAGTTCATAACATACAAAAACATAAAAACGAAATCTTACATATGAAATGTTCTGCCTTTGTGCTTTGTTTTCTTTGTTTGCTCGTTACTACATCCGTACACAGCGCTAAAGTCCAGCATCTTCACATTGGCACACTGTCTTGACTAGTGCGGTTGAATGACGTTTGTCCTAGGAGCACTGTACCAATGTGGCGGCGCTATTGACGCATGCTCAGGGTCCCTATGCGATATCTAGTGTATATATCTATGGCAACAACCTAAGCGGGAGACGCGTCTCTATAGCAACCTCTCGCGACACAACCTCTCCAATGTGGCGCCTCGCGATATTTGCAAACAAGTCATATGAATCCTATTTAATATCATTTGTCAGTAACGGAGGAACGCCGCCAAATGTAGCGAAGAGTAATGATTTTTCTCTAATAATTTACTTGAGTAAGAGTAAAACTACAGTTTTAAATGTACTCAAATACACGTTACCCAACAATTTTACTCAAGTAAATGTAACGAAGTAAATGTAATTCATAACTACCCACCTCTGAGTATGACTCCATCATGAGCTTGGAGGACTGCATCCATACATCTCTGCAATGACTCAAATCACTTATTAATAAAGTCATCTGGAATGGCAAAGAAAGCGTTCTTGCAGGACTCCCAGAGTTCATCAAGAGCCTTTGTAGTCAACTTCAATGCCTTCTCCTTCATCTTACCCCAGACATGCTCAATAATGTTCATGTCAGGTGACTGGGCTGGCCAATCCTGGAGCAGTGGCGTTGCGGGGGGCGGGGGGGCGGGGGGGGGGGCTTAAGCCCCTGATGTATTGTCAAAAGCCCCTGATCTTGTGGAATATGTTGCACTCAAATAAAAATAGGTTGTATAACATTTAGTTTGTTATCTAAGTACTTAAAATTACCACATACATCACGCGTGTTCCACTTAACGCAGCGTTTGTGTCCGGTAATTAAATAGACAGCTGTTTATCAGTACCTGTTTCTACCGACAGGTGGGAGTGGCACTGTTGTCACATGGTGTTAAAAAAAATCCCACCACTGCTGTAACAGGGGAATGTGACACTGACAACAGGATGCAGATCCAAATGCAGGGTTTTATTAAAGGGATGGTCAGGCAAGCAATGATCAACACAGGAGCAAACAGATGTATGAGGGCAATCCAGTGTCGTAATCAATATAGCAGGCAGATGGTCACAAGGATGGCAGCAGACAGGGAGAAACAGACAATCAAGGCGAGGGTCAAAACGAGACAAAGGAAACGCTTTGAAATGTCACTGCAACAGATAACAAGACTAGGCCCTGGGGTGAGTGTATGTGCTGCTTAAATACTGTGAGTAATCAGTCTTTGACAATCCTCCAGTGGTGTGTGTGCAATCAGTCAGGATGAGGAACATGTGTGTGTGATCGGAGTGCATGTATGGAGTTGTAGTCCATTAGATGGCGGATTTGTAGTCCATAGTGAATGTGTGTGTGTGTTTACCAGCGATCTCTGGTAGTGGATCGCTGGTGATCGTGACAACTGCACTGTCATTCATTCATTATTTTGAGGAGCTGAAGCTGATGAGGTAATAATACAACTGTTTAGCGAAACTGAATAGCTCTAACTACTGATGAAGCTTAATATTTGTTTTCACAGTATAAAATGTGTGTAGTTTTGGTGAAATAAAATAACTTTAATCAATAAAATGTGCATCATATAAATGTAAATACATGCAAATTAGTCAGAAAAACTTGGGGCTAAGCCCCTTATCCCTTTCGACCCTAGCAACGCCCCTGTCCTGCAGCACCTTGACCTTCTTTGCTTTCAGGATCTTTGATGTGGAGGCTGAAGTATGAGAAGGAGCGCTATCCTGCTGGAGAATTGTCCCTCTCCTGTGGTTTGTAATGTAATGGGCAGCACAAATGTCTTGATACCTCAGACTGTTGATGTTGCAGATCTCTCGCATGCCCCCATACTGAATGTAACCCCAAACCATGATTTCTCCTTCACCAAACTTGACTGATATCTGTGAGAATCTTGGCTCCTTGGTTCCAGTAGGTCTTCTGCAGTATTTGTGATGATTGGGATGCAGATCAACAGATGATTCAGCAGAGAAATCCACCTTCTGACACTTTTACAAATGAAGTTATTATTTGTTGCTCTTACTACTGGGATCAACGACAAGACTTTTGTCACGTAGTGTAGTTCAGTTAAAAAATACTACAGTATTTTCTAATTACTACAGAATTGGTTCATAATAATAATAATAATAATAATAATAATAATAATAATAATTCCTTACATTTATATAGCGCTTTTCAGGGCACTCAAAGCGCTTTACAGATAGGGGGGGAATCTCCTCATCCACCACCAGTGTGCAGCATCCACCTGGATGACTCGACGGCAGCCATTCATGTTAGGAAATGTATTATATATCTTCCTGGTACATGATCTTTACTTAATATTGGAATGATTTTTGGCATAATGAAAATGATATTTTGACTCATAAAATGTATTTTTGGCTATTCTCAGAAATGTATTCAGAGAGCCACAATCCTTCAGAAAATAACTCCGCTGATCTGAAGCCCAAACCGTTCAATGTCCTTATAGAAGAGCTGCAGATTAGAGAGTCCAGAAGAATAATGGCTCTTTTACTCAGACGCGCTTTTAATTCTTTGTTCAAGGCTCTGTCAGATTGTGAGAGTGAGGACTTGAGCTATAAAAAGCATCAGGCTTTTGTTGCCGGAGCCGCTCGAGTGGCTCTCGGTGAAATAAAGCCAGCATCTGGACTCAGCGAGAGGCCCGACGCTCCAAAAATACACGCAAAAACATCAAATTCACCATGACAACATTCCTGCTGGAGCCCGAATGGCGTTCATCAAGGACGAGCTCCGAGAACTGACCAATCACTGATCAGAGCTGCTTAATAAGACCAGCGGCGCTTTGATTTCTGGAATAAACATTAACACTAGGAGAACGGATCACACTTCAGTCATTTAACCCCTTAAGTGTCAGCGTCCAGTATTACAGATGGTTTTCAGTACATTTTTTGCTATTTTTATTCGGTAGCACTTTACATGAAGGGATATTTATAAGACATGTAATCATGAATGTGAATGAGATTTTATGCATGCTTAAAACAACTGTCATTAAGTGTCATTTGCTCATTTATGTGTTTGTTTTTATGACAACTTGACATAAATAAAATATCTCTTGTTAAGGGGGCAGCGCGGTGGCGCAGTAGGTATCGCTGTTGCCTCACAGCAAGAAGGTCGCTGGTTCGAGCCTCGGCTGGGTCAGTTGGCATTTCTGTGTGGAGTTTGCATGTTCTCCCCGTGTTGGTGTGGGTTTCCTCCGGGTGCTCCGGTTTCCCGAACAGTCAAAACACATGACCTATAGGTGAATTGGGTAAGTATAGGTGTTTCCTAGTGATCGGTTGTGGCCAGACGGGCATCCGCTGCTTAAAAGATATGCTGGATAAGTTGGTGGTTCATTCCGTTGTGGCGACCCCAGATTAATAAAGGTATTAAGCCGAAAAAAAAATGAATGAATGAATGAACGAATCTCTTGTTTAAATACACTATGAACAGCAGCTACGCTAATTGTTTTCTTTGTTCTCCATTTTTACCTGGAAATATTCATCCCGAGGTCGTCTAGAGGTATCCATAATCCTGGACCAGGCTGTATCCTGAGCAGATGCTGTGGTGGTCATGGAGGAGTGGAGAGCATGAGACTGATTCCTGAAAGACCCAAGTGACAGACGAGTCCCTGCATTGATCCTGTGGGCCAGCTGGATCACCCGCCAGTGACCTACTCCCACCTGCAGTTCTCCACAACGGACGTCCAGTGCTCTCCAGCCTCCGGCGTCTAGACTGCAGCTCTGCACAAGAAGTTTGACCATAAGAGAAATGGTCGAGCCTGGTTTCTCTAGAGGTTTTTTCCTTCCCTTTCATTAATTGGTAAAGTTTGTTCCTCCACGGTCGCCACAGGCTTGCTTGATTTGGGACATACACTATGGACAATTTAGCTTACCCAATTCCCCTATAGCGCATGTGTTTGGACTTGTGGGGCAAACCGGAGCACCCGGAGGAAACCTACGACAACACGAGGAGAACATGCAAACTCCACACAGAAATGACAACTGACCCAGCCGGGACTCGAACCAGTGACTTTCTTGCTATGAGGCGACAGCGCTACCCATTGCGTCACCATTCCATCCAATAAGAATATTCATACTTGTTAATTACTAAGAATAATAACCATTAACTAATGGAACATTATTATAAAGTGTTACCAAACCTGAACCTGTTTCTAAACCTGAACTTATCTTGACTAGGTATAATAAACACATATCATCTTTGCAATTATACATTTTAAATTTGGTGGTGACATTTAAGGGGTTAAATCTTTTCATTTTAAATTCCAGCCAATCTAAAAATAAACTTTCTCCAGAATAATAAAAAGGGAATGCTGTGAAAAATGCTCTTCAACAAATATATTTGAAAAAGAAGCAAAGTTTCACAGGAGGGCTAATAATTTAGTCTTTAACTATATTTTGAATTGTAAAAAACAATACAGTGCTCAGCATAATTGAGTACAGACCATTTTGAAAATGAATATTTGTATCCATTTCTCTGTGAATTTACAGTTGAAACCAGAAGTTTACACACACTGTATAAAAAGGCACATAACCATTTAAAAAAAGTCAGATGTTAATGTGACTAAACTGTTTCTCTTTTAGGTAAGTAAGGTTGATCACATTTGTGTTGTTTCTGTTCTGCTTAACAGCAGAATAATGAGAGAGATATATTTAGAAATTGTTATAACTTCTCTTGAAAGTCAAGTTTACATACAATAAGATTATTAAGCCTCTGAAAAAGCTCAGATGATGGTGTCGAGGTTTTGGAAGTTTCTGATTGGCTAATTGACAACATTTGAGTTAATTGGAGGCACAACTGTAGAATAGTATTTAAGGAAAACCTCAAACACACTGCTTCCTTGTGTGACAACATGGGAAAATCAACAAGCCAGAATCAACAAAAAAGCCAGATTACAATTTGCTAAATTACACTGGGAAAAAGAATAATGTTTGGAGACATGTCCTGTGATCTGATGGAGCTAAGATTGAACTGTTTGGCCATAATGACCAGTGTTACATTTGGAGGACAAAGGGGAAAGCTTACAAGCTTAGGAACACCATCCCAACTGTGAAGTATGGGGGTGGCAGCATCATGTTGTGGGGCTGTTTTGCTGCAGGAGGGACTGGTCCACTTCACAGCATAGATAGCATCATGAAGAAAGAACATTATGTAGAAATACTGAAGCAACATCTCAAGACATCAGCCAGGAAATGAAAACTTGGCCACAAATGGGTCTTCCAAACAGACCATGACCCTAAGCATACTGCCACATTAGTTAAAATGTGCTTTAAGGACAACAGAGTGAATGTTTTGGAGTGGCCATCACAAAGCCCTGAGCTCAATCCTATAGAAAATTTGTGGGCAGAGATGAAAAAGCTTGTGCGAGCAAGACAGCCTACAAATCTGACTCAGTTACACCAATTCTGTCAGGAGGAATGGGCCAAAATTCCTGCAAACTATTGAGAGAAGCTTGTGGAAGGAGACCCAAAACATCTGACCAAAGTTATACAGTTTAAAAGCAAAGCTAAAAAATACCAAGGAAATGTGTGTAAACTTTTGACTGTCTAGAAATTAATAAAAAATTCTCAAAAAATAATTCTCTCATTATTCTGGCATTTAGCAAATGTGAATGATTTAGGTAATCCTAACAGACCTAAAATAGTAAACGTTTAGTGTGATTTACCATCAGACATTTTTTTTAAAATGGTTATGTTCCAACATATTCTTTTGGGCTACTAATTTTTGAACCAATATTGTAAGTCATTTTGTTAGATGAGCTCCAGATTTAGTTTCAGACTAATGTATATGTACAAATGTAATATTGTATAGCATCCCTTACAAAATAATAATTTAAATGAGAGCTTTGTGGGGGGTGTACTCGTATATCCTGAGCACTGTACATATAACATACATAAAAATGTATTTAATGAACATTATTTTAAAAAATATTGACCCAAAACCTTTTTAACAGGTAGTATTACAGCTAATGATAGTTTAATGCATTGATTAAACACTAATATTTCTATAGGTGGATTTCTAAAATGATCACAATTTCACAGGAGGGCTAGTAATTTATTCTTTGAAGGGCACCTATGGTGACAAATCTACTTTTTAAGCTGTTTGGACAGACATATGTGTAGGTATAGTGTATAGACCATCATATTGGGGTGATATAAACACACCCAGTCTTTTTTTTTTTTCAATTTAACAACATAAAAACGGTGGACCAATTGGAGCGGTTTTGAGATCGACCGCAACTTGATGTAGGAGTGCGGTCCCCCCGCCCAATATTGATTGACAGGTGTGCATTACCATATGCTCAGTTTGTTTTCACGTCCGCCATTTTCAGCGTGTGAGTCAAAGCGACGTCACCAAAGAAACACCCTTGCTCTATTTTTAGATGTAAGGCTCATTGGGCTCAACACAAGATCAACATTCACCACGTTATCGCTCTCCTCGGCGCCAGTGTTTGTAACTTTAGGTGGGTTTGCATACATGTGTACTTTTCATTGCGTCTTCCTTAAACTTCAGCTGTTTGCATTTCCCGCGGTCACAGAAGCTCCCTGTCATCTTAACTAGGGGCAGCTGGAAAGTGCGAGCGAATTGCCTCACGTGCGTGTCCCTCCATTGGAAATAACAAACTTGCCTTTAGCAGGTCGCACACCACAAGTGCCGCTCGGCGACGCGCAGCGCCATGCATTTCAGAATTCTAAACATAGGTTTCTATCAGGGTACACACAACGGCACCGCAAGTCGGCGGCTGTCCACGGTGCCCACCCATGACTCAGGACACTTTCTGCCGCGCCACAGAGCGTTATCTGTTTCATTTTAAATAACATGCGAATGTGTGCGTCTGGTGTGCCGTGTCGCAGCTCTAAGCAGCGCATCCGGTGTATGACCCCCTTCAGTCAAAGTTAATTCAGTGTGCTTGGTTATTAGTCTCGGTGTACAAGCTCGGAGCTTTAAACTAGCACACAGTTGGCTGTAAAACTATACAAAGACACAAATGATTTTGTAGTCTCTGCTTGGTCTGTGTCCGAGTCGTACATGTACGGCTGAATGCTGGTCCCCTCACTCATGTTGCTTTTCTCTGTCCGCCTGTCTGTTGCCAAACACAAAGCGGGGGAGCTCTTGGCTCCGCCCCCTTGATAAGTTGGGCGGGAAGTCGAAACTAATTTTCATGTGAAGCAACACGCCCCTAAAACAACGAGCTGTGTACACGCCCCCTAAATCACACTTTTTAACACATCATAATAAACAAATCTGAATTGTGTTTTGAACTGAACCTAAACTGGCACACTCAGAAGAACCATAATATTAATATGAAATCTTAAAAAAAGGGGTAAAACAGGTGCCCTTTAACTATAATGTACAAATATAAGATACATAAAAATGTATTGAACAAACAGTATTTAAAAAAAAAACACTCACCCAAAATGTATTATTATTAGTATTACAGCTAATGGTAGTTTATTGTATTGATTAAACACTAATATTTCTATAGACGGCTTTTTAAAAATGACTTTAATGCTTCAGTAAATGTTTTCAAAACTCAATTCAAACATGCTCTCCCTTCTGTTTTTTGCATGTTGTATAACGTTGTAAGTATAGGTGGGCATAGATTAATTTTTTGAATCTAGATTAATCTAGATTAAAATGGCTCATTTGAATTCTGCCGAAGGCATTCAGAATATGTGTGCTACCCAAATTATACGTCTTTGAGAACGGGTTTCTCAAGCCAGGTGACGCATTAGACCAGGGGCTCATCTCCTGTTTACAAAATGCATCACAAACTGCTTGAGAAACTGTTCTAGTATGATAATTGATGATGAAAATAAATGATGTTCAATAAGATGTACTTGTGTTTACTAACTGTTTATTCAGTTAAACATGAATGATGAACTGTAGGCCTACATAAGCTCCAAACAGCGATTTCATACTTGCTTTTGATGTACGTACATACAGAAAATGCTGCTTCACAAAGGCAAGTTCACAGAGCCCTGACGGTGTCAAACATTGAGTATGTTTACATGGGCAACAATACTTTAATACGATTTTAATATGATTAAAACAATACTCTGATTAAGAGTCACCATGTAAACAGCGATTTTTGATTACGTAATGTGACTAAAGTCATAACTGAACTAAACAGAAATGGAATTGAGACGTGGAGTATGCAGATATTAGTGGCAATACTGACAAACTATTCCCATCATGTAGGACTTTTCGCCATATTTTCCGACCAGATCCACACAGGCGGCTGTCAGTAATCGTGAAATGCGGAAGTTTTTTTTCTTTTCATTTGGCGTTCGTTATTAAATTCCATAACACTCTCACCTGTCCTTACTCATTTATTTACGTCTAATACCCCAGTTTGTCACGAAGGCATGAATTAAATGTTCGTGAGTTAAAGTGAAACTGCCGAACTGCAGTTAGAGTCAGGCATCCTGCTGATTGGATTCAGAAGGGCACTTCATTCCCAGACGGCTCACCGGTCAGGTATACATCCGCGCTAAACTATCAAGGTGAAAGTCATCATAGCTTGCGTAGAAAAGACCCAGCTCTCACCCAATTTTGAGAATAGATTAACGGCCATATTTTTTTTATCGCGCGATAAGAGTCTCACGTTAACGCAGCACGTTAACGCCGATAATGGCCCACCACTAGTTGTAAGTGAAAAGAAATGGATGATGTAATTAAGAAACCTTGACTGACATTATATCTAGACTTCAGGGACATCTTACAATTTTTCCATTTTTTTCCTCTTCATAGCAAAGCTGTGTTGCTAATCCAGACAGGTCTGGTTTTTAATAACATAATCTGAACATCAGCACAAACATTATATATATATATATGTAGGGGAGGGCGGGGAACAAAGTAACACGGGGTAATTGTAACACGGAGTTTTAAGGTATTTGCTCAGGGTTAATCATGGCATGCTTCAGAGGTTTTCACCGCAGTGTCGGCAGACGTCTTCCTGCCAATTATTGAAAAATTTTGGCGAAATTTGGATGAGATACACAGGAGAAACCATTTTTGCAGCATAAAAGTATTTTTTATTACAGTCGATATTGTTTATTTTTGAAAAAAATCAGTGAAAGTATGAACGTAAAATCTTATATTGTTCTGATCACCGTCTTCTAGGCTAAAAGATGAAACCATTTTGAAAGATGTATAAAACACACAGAGACTGCTAGCCAGCTTTGAGTAAAACATGACACAGCAAGGTTAGTTGTAAGAGGGTGTTTCAATTAAGCCACACACTGTTGAACACTAATTAAACTAACAAAATATTTTTTTGAATTTTGAGTGTAATGTTGAGAACTTTTTAAATAAAAATGTTTTTAAATGGAAAATATTTTTTTTATAGAAAAAAAAATATTTTATTGCTAATAATGCAAATAAATGCATTGTATAATAATAAATGGATAATAATGCAAATAAATTCAAATGTGTTTATCCAATAAACAAATAAATAAATAAACATACTGTGCTATGTACACTCTCAGAAATAAAGGTACGTGAGCTGTCACTGGGGTGGTACCTTTTCAAAAGGTACAAATTTGTACCTAAAAGGTACAAATTAATACCTCAAGGGTACATATTAGTACCTAAAAAGTACAAAAGTGTTCCTCTTAAAATTTGTAGGTACTAATATATACTTTTGAGGTACCAATATGGACCCTTCAAGTACCAATTTGTACCTTTTGAAAAGGTACCACGCCAGTGACAGCTCTCGTACCTTTATTTCTGAGAGTGTAGAATAAAAAAGAAATGAGCCAATTACTAAGGAAATACAGCTACTATTTAAAGTAAACTGAATTTAAATTAACTGTGTGAAATCTGCCTTTATAAGCATGTGTTACAACTAACCCTCTGTCTGTTACAACTTGCTCCGCATACAGGGTAAGTTGTAACATTTCACTCCTCGCGCTTTTGCCAATATTGTAAAGAAACGGTAAGTCCGATGGACATGCAAATTGTGCTAATTTGTAGGAGAGGCTTTTATTTTATCTGTATAAAAATATCATTTGTCTAACCCTATTACTTTTGGTCGATAATTGGTCAAAACAAAAAGTGTTACTTTGTACCCCGCACTCTCCTATATATATATATATTGTTCTAAAGGGCGACACGGTGGCTCAGTGTTTAGCACTGTGACCTCACAGCAAGAAGGTTGCTGGTTCGAGCCCTGGCTGGGTCAGTTGGCATTTCTGTGTGGAGTTTGCATGTTCTCCTCGTGTTGGCGTGGGTTTCCTCTGAGTGCACCGGTTTCCCCCATGTATTATTAATTTGTCCCCAAGCATGTTGAGGGGACTGATGAAATGTTGCTGATATGTGGTGTTCTTGTAGTTTAAATAGTTTTACTGTATGGCTGTTATCTTGTCCAGGTCTTTCATGTAAAAGAGATTTTAATCTCAATGAGACTTCCTGGTTCAATAATGGTGCTAAATAAATGTAACCAGAGCTAGTGTTGCATGTTTTTGGTCAGTCAGTAATGCGGTGGCACAGGGAGCAGATGGCAGAGGCAAACCCTGTCGATTTGTGCCAATCTGGCGTCGGATTGACAGAAAAAGCTGAATGCTGGAGCAGAAGCGCTGGTGTGGGAGGAGAAAATGTTCATCAGGAGGACAAACCGCACGTGTTTACAGGAAAAACTGAGGCTGTGACTCAGCGCTGCCTTCGCTTCGCAAATTACAATACCATTAACGCAACGCTCGGCCCTTATTTCCTAGAAAAATACTCATATTTCCTCTAATGGCTCGGAGTGCAGCGTGGTACATGCAGTTATTTGCACATATTCCCGTCATCCCAGCTAACAAAAATATGTTTTGATAATGTTACGGAAATGTTTTCGTTTTTTTTTATATACCCAAGGCTTCTTGTTTATGCCAAGGTTAACAAAAAACAATAAAGGAGCTATAATATAGAAGAATTAGCATTTATTAACCTTCAAAACACAAACAAACACACATTTCTGAAAATATTAGGAAATGTAATGAAATATATGGATGATACTGTACATAATATATATATATATATATATATATATATATATATATATATATATATATATATATATATATATATATATATATATATATATATATTCTTATTTAAATATATACATGTCAATTATGTATAATATTGTCAGAAATTAATGTTTTGCATTTTTAATGATAATAATAATGGGTGACACGGTGGTGCAGTGGGTAGCAAGATCACCTCACAGCAAGAAGGTCGCTGGTTTGAGTCCTGGCTGGGTCTGTTGGCATTTCTGTGTGGAGTTTGCATGTTCTCCCCGTGTTGGTGTGGGTTTCCTCCGGGTGCTCCGGTTTCCCCCACAGTTCGAACACATGCGCTAGGGGAATTGGGCCAGCTAAATTGGCCGTAGTGTATGTGTGTGAATGCAAGAGTGTGTTGGGGTTTCCCAGTGTAAAAATAAAAACAAATAAATAAATAAATAATTAATTAAATAAATAAACAAAATACAAACAAACAAAATACAAATAAATAAATATAAATAAATCATTAAATAAACAAACAAAATAAAAATAAATAAATGAGAAAAAATAAATTAAATAAACAAACAAAATACAAATAAATGGGAAAAAATAAATCATTAAATAAACAAAAAAAATACAAATAAATAAATGAGAAAAAATAAATTAAATAAACAAACAAAATACAAATAAATGGAAAAAAATAAATCATTAAATAAACAAAAAAAATACAAATAAATAAATGAGAAAAAATAAATTAAATAAACAAACAAAATACAAATAAATGGGAAAAAATAAATCATTAAATAAACAAAAAAAATACAAATAAATAAATGAGAAAAAATAAATTAAATAAACAAACAAAATACAAATAAATGGGAAAAAATAAATCATTAAATAAACAAAAAAAATACAAACAAATAAACAAACAAAAACAAATAAATAAAATACTAATAAATAAATAAATACAAATAAATAATAAATAATAAAACACAAATAATTAAAAACAAATAAAAATCTATTAAATAAACTAACAAACAAAATACAAATAAATAATTAATTAAGGGTGACACGGCGGTTCAGTAAATAGTGCTGTCGCCTTAGCAATAAGGTCGCTAGTTCAAGCCTCGGCTGCGTCAGTTGGCATTTCTGTGTGGAGTTTGCATGTTCTCCCCGCGTTCGCGTAGGTTTCCTCCGGGTGCTCCGGTTTCCCCCACAGTCCAAACACATGCGCTATAGGGGAATTGGGTAAGCTAAAAAATTGTCTGTTGTGAATGAGTGTGTATGGGTGTTTCCCAGTAATGGGTTGCAGCTGGAAGGGCATCCGCTGAGTAAAACATATGCTGGAGAAGTTGGCGGTTCATTCCGCTGTGGCGACCACAGATTAATAAAGGAACTAAGCCGAAAAGAAAATGAATGAATGAATGAATGAATAATAATAATAATAATAATACATTTTATTTACAGGCGCCTTTCTGGCAACTTAAGGACACAGTCCAATAAAACAAGAGCAATAAAACAACCAGAGAAATAATATAAAAGTATACTCAGCAATAATTCAGATACAATTAAGTATTAATGCCATCCTAAATAAGTGAGTTTTGAGTCCTGTTTTGAATAATGTAAGGGAGTCAATGTTTCTGATGGCAGGCGGCAGTGAGTTACAAAGCTGGGGAGCAGAGCGGCTGAATGCTCTACTGCCCATAGATGATAGGCGAATAAAGCAGACGATAGGTGAGCAGATATTTGCTAAATACTTAACAGCATTTTCATATTTTGGTCAGAATTAGATCTTTGCTCATTTTCATGTGTCTGATAAACTTTTTGAAAAATGAGGAACAAGATTTGAGAAAAAAATGGCTCTGAAAGATTTCACTGCTGAGGAACAGGGAAAGTAAAGGTTCTGGAAATAAACTTTCCTCAAAAAATATAGTGCTCAATTTTGATATTCATGATACAATATTATAATAATTTAATATTTACTTAATGTGATGTTTGGGGTCAATTTGTTGAATAACATGCAATTGAAGGCAAATTTATTAGCCTTACTATAAATTTCTAATAATGAAAAAATTATTTCCTAAGTGCTTTTTTTTTCAATACATTTGAAACATAAAAGTTTTAATAACTAATGTCATTCATTCATTCATTTTCCTTCGGCTTAGCCCTTTATTTATCCAGAGTCGCCATAGCAGAATGAACCGCCAACTTATCCAGCATATGTTTTATGTAGCGGATGGCCCTTCGGCTGCAACCCAGTACTAGTAAACACCCATACACACTCATTTACACACACAAACTCATACAGTGCGGCCAATTTAGTTCATCAATTCCCCTATAGCGCATGTGCTTGGACTGTGGTGGAAACCGGAGCACCCGGAGGAAACCCACACCAACACAGGGAGAACATGCAAACTCCACACAGAAATGCCAACTGACCCAGCCAGGACTCGAACCAGTGACCTTCTTGCTGTGAGGCCACAGTGCTAACCACTGACCTACCATGATGCCCAATAGTGATATAATATAATAGTAATACATAGTAATATTAATGTCTTGAAGGTTTAAAAAACCCATGACATTTCACGTTACGTTTCTTAAAAAGTAACACATTTATTTACTTTAAGATTGTAATATTTTACTTTTAAAACAACTTTACCTAACACTGTGTATAAATGACTATAATGTTGTTTACAAGACATTAACAGCAGCTAAATTTAAAACATTTTTAAACAATTTTGTAAATCAGTTTATAGGTTTTAACCCATAAAACATTATATATATATACACACAGTTGAAGTCAGATTTATTAGCCCCCCTGTTTATGTTTTTCCCCAATTTCTGTTTAACAGAGCAGATTTTTCAACACATTTCTAATCATAATAGTTTTAATAACTGATTTATTTTATCTTTGTCATGATGACAGTAAATAATATTTGACTAGATATTTTTCAAGACACTTCTATACAGCTTAAAGTGACATTTAAAGGCTTAACTAGGTTAATTAGGTTAACTAGGCAGGTTAGGGTAATTAGGCAAGTTATTGTATAATGATGGATTGTTTTGTAGACAGTCGGAAAAAATATATAGCTTAAAGGGGCTAATAATATTGACCTTAAAATGTGTTTTTAAAAATTAAAAACTGCTTTTATTCTAGCCGAAATAAAACAAATAAGACTTTCTCCAGAAGAAAAAATATTATCAGACATACTGTGAAAATTTCCTTTCTCTGTTAAACATCATTTAGGAAATATTTGAAAAAAGAAAAAAAAATTCAAAGGGGGGCGAATAATTCTGACTTTAACTGTACAGTATATATATATATATATATACTACCGGTCAAAAGCTTGGGGTCTGTAAGATTTTTAAATGCTTCTCCTGCCTCCCAAAGCTGCATTTATTTAATTAAAAATACAGTACAAACTGTAAAATTGTGAAATGTTATTGCAACATAATTTAACTGTTCAAAAGTAGTTTATCATTTAATTTAATAATTTATTCCAGAGATTTTATAGATGAATTTTCAGCTTCATTAAAATTCAGAAATCACTCTAATTTTTATTATTATCATAATCATTATTAATTTTATTTATTTATTTATATTATTATTATTATTATTAATGGTAATAGTAATAAAAGCAATAATGACTGGAATAATAATTTCATTTGAATCTACATACAATAAGAAAGCAGTTATTTAAATTTTTATAAATATTTAACAATTCAACATTTTTTTTACATTTAATAAATGCCGTTTTGATGAACAGACTAATTTTATTTAAAAAAAAACCTGAAAAAAAAACTGACCCCAAACTTTTGACCGGTAGTGTATATAATTACTTTCCAAAAGTTTAAAAGCAGAAAGACACAGAAACCACAAACTGATTTGATAAAATAATACAATTCTAAAAATAAATACTAATAAAGAAAAAAAAAACACAAACTTTCACTTTTCTTTCCTTTCCTTAAAAAGTAACACAAATTTACTAATAAAATGTTGTATAATATAAATTTTTTTACCCAACATATAAGTGTTTATATATAAATTCTTAATTTAAAACAAACATTTCTAAACATTTTCGTAAAACTGTTTGAATTTAATCTACAAATATATATATTTTTTTAAATGACTTAGCTGATTCATTATAAAGCTTGTTTGGCATGCTGTCCCAGGAGAGAGCCCTGAGCTCAGAAGATCCTCAAACCCGGGGCTCCCTCTCGATAGAAGGGCAAGAGGGGAGTTTGAGCTCAGGTAGATCTCGAGAACTCCCCTGCTGTTTATAGCTAGTGACCAATCAGTGATTGCTATAAAAAAAATAACTACTTATAGGAGCACGTCTCTGGTGAAACCCCCACAAGCACGGGGAGGACATGCAAACTCTGCACAGAAACATCGACTAGCTTGGTAAGGACTAGAACCAGTGACATTCTTGCTGTTGGGCAACGGTGCTAACCACTGGGCCGCTGTGCCGCCCATCTAGGAAAGGAGGAGCAGCAGTGGTGGAAGGGAGGATTCTTCAAAACGAAGATGGCTGTGATATGGAACTTAGGTTATTTATGGTGACTTAGGAATCGTCTGATTGGAAAATCATGCGTCAGCTAATGTGGAACCAGCCATGGTCAATAATAAGCACGTGATCCTCTCGAAATTAGTTTATAAATAAACTTCACCTAAAAAAAGATTAAGTGCATATTTATTACTATTAACGAATTCATTTATTTTCTTTTCGTCTTAGTCCCTTTATTAATCTGGGGTCGCCACAGTGGAATGAACCACCAACTTATCCAGCACGTGTTTTACGCACATGTTTTTTCTTCAAGCTGCAACCCATCACTGGGAAACACCCATACACACTCATTCACACACATACACTACAGCCAATTTAGCTTGCCCAATTCACCTGTACCACATGCCTTTGGACTGTGAGGGACACCGGAGCACCCGGAGGAAACCCACGCCAACACGAGGAGAACATACAAACTCTACACAGAAACGCCAACTGACCCAGCCGAGGCTCGAACCAGCGACCTTCTTGCTGTGAGGCGATTGTGCTACCCACTGAGTCACCGCGTCACCTCTATTAACGAATATTTAACAATAAACATGAGCCTTAATGATGTTTAGCTCTTCACAGCAAAAACAACAGTGAGGTTTATAAACGTGTTAGTTGTAGTTCAGCCATGAATGTGAAAGTATTTATTTATTTCAGCAAATCCTGCAAATGTACATTCATAATGAGGAGCCGCGACACGTAATGAAGCCATTGCTCATTGAGAACGGCTTGTGTTCAGTGAGTCAGGGGCAGATGGAGACCTGTGTGTGTGTATATGTGGGCAGAGGCTCAGACGGACATGCTAATTAGTGCATGACACACTTCACCCCTTTGTACATGTGAATCCCAGAACCAACTTATAACACACATATTCTTGCGTATTTCACACACAAACACACATGCACGCACACACACACACACACACACACACGCACACGCACACGCACACGCACATGCACACGCACACACACATATAATAAAATAAAATAAAAATAAACCAACAAACAAAATACAAATAAATGAATAAATAAATAAAAATAAATAATTAAACAAACAAAACAAACAAGCAAACAAAACACGAACAAATCAATACAAATAAATAAATAAATAATAAAACACAAATAATTCAAAACAAATAAAAATTTATTAAACGAACAAACAAAATACAAATAAATAATAATAAAAAAATTTAGTAAATAAATAAACCAACAAACAAAACATAAATAAATAAAAATAAATAATTAAATAAACAAACAAACAAACAAAACACAAACAAATAGATACAAACAAATAAACAATCAAACAAAAGACAAATAAATCAATACATAATAAAACACAAATAAATAAATAATAACAAATAAATAAATAAACAAAATACAAACAAACAAAATACAAATAAATAAACAAAAATATTTAAATACACCAACACTATACAAATAAATACACAATCAAACAAAAACAAATAAATAAAATACAAATAAATAATAAAAACACAAATAAATAAAAACAAAAAAATTTATTAAATAAACTAACAAACAAAATACAAATAAATCAATCAATCAACAAACAAATAAATAAATAAATGCATAAATAAACAAATAAATATTTAAATAAACAAACAAAAAACACAAACAAATAAATAAACAAGCAAATAAAAGACAAATAAATAAATTACAAATAAATCAATAAATATAAATAAATAAATAATAAAACACAAATAAATAAATAAAACAAACAAATAAATAATTAAACAAACAAACAAAAAATACAAACAAATACAAATAAATAAACAAAAATAAATAAATAAACAAAATACAAATAAATACAAAATCAAACAAAAACAAATAAATAAAATACAAATAAATAAATAGAAATAAATAATAAAACACAAATAAATAAAAACAAATAAAAATGCATTAAATAAACTAACAAACAAAATACAAATAAATAAATAATTAAATAAATGAATAAATAATTAAATGAACCAACAAACAAAATACAAATAAATTAATTAATAAATAAACGAATAATAAATAAAAATAAATAATTAAAAAAACTAAATACAAACAAACAAAATAAAAATAATTAATTACAAAAACAAAATACAAACAAACAAAATACAAATAAATAAATTAAAATAAATAATTAAAAAAACAAACCAATTACAAATAAATAAGAAAAACTAAATTAAATAAACAAACAAAATACAAATAAATAAATTAATAATTAAATAAATAATTAAACAAACTAAATACAAATAAATAAATAATAGAAAATAAAATAAACAAACAAACAAAATACAAATAAATAAACAATCAACAAAAACAAATAAATACAATACAAATAAATCAATAAATAGAAAAAAAAAATATTAAAAACAAATAACAATAAAAAACACAAATAAAAATTAATTCAATAAATAAACAAACAAAATACAAATAAATAAATAAAACACAAATAAATACAAATAAAAAAACAAACAAACAAAATACAAATAAATAAATAATTAAATAAATAAATATTTTTGCCTCCTGTGTTATTGGAAGAATCCTGATCCTCCTGTGTATTGGATGGATTCAATAAACATCAGGTTTTTTTTTCAGTCCACTAGCAGTAAACTTATATTTCAAGAGTTCACACTTAGATATTGTGTGATAATTATAACAGGTTTGGCATGCTGTCCTGGGTGAGAATCCTGAGCTCTGAGATAATTGAGCCCAGGGCTCCCGCTTGGTCAATGAGCATGTAAGAGGGTACGAGATAAAGTAGGTCTCGAGAGCTCCCCCTGGTAAAAGAGGAAAAGGTGAGATGGGGTGGATGGGGGATTCTTCAAAAACGAAGATAAGGGGGTAATGCTAGTCGGGCTATTTAAAGTGAGTTTGGAATGATCTGATTGGCTTACTAAAGATTACAGATGAGAGACCAGCCACGATCAATCATATCACGTGCTCCTCTCGAAATTAGTTAGTGAAACTTCACTTATTAATATGTCAGTCTAGATTTCACATCATAAACGCAAAAGTCACTCACACACACACACACACACACACACACACACACACACACACACTTTTATTAATTAATTCATTTTTTTTAGGCTTAGTCTCTTTATTATTCTGGGGTCACCACAGCGGAAGGAACCGCCAAATTATCCAGCATATGCTTTACACAGCAGATGCCCTTCCAGCTGCAACCCATCACTGGGAAACATCCATACACTTTCCTTCACACACAATTTTAGCTTACCCAATTCCCCTATACCACATGTGTTTGGACTGTGGGGGAAACCGGAGCACCCGGAGGAAACCCACGCCAACACGAGGAGAACATGCAAACTCCACACAGAAATGCCAACTGACCCAGCCAGGACTCGAACCAGCGACCTTCTTGCTGTGAGGCGACAGCACTGCCCACTGTGCCACCGCGTCGCCCCTACACACACGTTTAGTTTCAGAAAAAAAAATTATTCAGTAAGTTAGCGTTAGGGTTTGTTATACACATTTGCGTCCTGATATGTCACAAAACACGCACATACTCACACACACACACACTCAGTCACTCATGCACACTCACACACACACACACACACACACACACACACACACACACACACACACACACACACACACACACACACACACACACACACACACACTCACATAGACTCAAACACACACTTACACACCAAACACACACACACACTCAGCCACACACACACATGCACACACACACTAGGAGAACCCATCATGAGTCAGTGAAGATCTCAGTGTTAGTGTGAGTTTGTGAAGACATTCAGTGACACATCGCAGTCTGCCAGAGCTCACTGGGACAAACAACATCATCCTGCTATTAAATATATAAATATATACACACAGTTGAAGTCAGAATTATTAGCACCCCTGTTTGTTTTTTCCCCAATTTCTGTTTAACGGAGAGCAGATTTTTTCAGCACATTTCTAATCATAATAGTTTTAATAACTCATTTCTAATAACTGATTTATTTTATCTTTGCCATGATCAGTGGCGCAATTCCCAGGGGGGACAGGGGGGACATGTCCCCCTCACTTTTTTTTTTAGATAGGCCTATACCACCTTACTTCATGCTATAATGTTCCCATGAGAGTCGAAAAAAAAGTTATTTTTTAAATCAAGATGTGTCCGCAAAATTAAGTTCGCCGTCACAAGTATCACCAACATTCCACAACTACAGTATCACCATCACTCAGATTTGGTCCCCCCCACCTCTTAGACCAGAATTGCACCCTTGGCCATGATGACAGTAAATAATATTAGACTAGATATTCTTCAAGACACTTCTATACAGCTTAAAGCATACCTGCCAACACTACCATTTTTCCTGGGAGTCTCCCGTATTTCAGACCCATCTCCCGTATTGTTTTGTCTCCCGGAAAACTACCGGAATTCCGGCCCCACCCCCCCGCTCCACAGCTTTTAGGTACAGTCCGGCCTGAAACCTGGTACATGTGCGCGTGCTCTTCAGTCCGCGCGCACCCCTCCCCGCTCTACATTTCTCGCGCACCTGTCCACCCTGCCTCCCCCTCCCTTCTTTAGTTCGCGCGCACCCATCCCCGCTCTACAGTTTGCGTGCACCTCTGCACCCCCTCTGCACCATCCTGCAATCTGGGATCATTTAAAGACACATGAAGAGTTCAGGTGCAAAACCCTCTAAATCCATCTGACCTCTTTTCTTGTAAATGAGCATTTTCTATCAGGCTCCTATAATTAGGTTTAGACGTTTCATTTAATATGTAATGAAAAGGTTATTAGCTAGTAAATAAAATAGCTTTTTTTTTCGAAAATGTCACTTTAGACAATTCTTTAGTTTTTAACAAAGTAGATTTTCTTTTGCGTCAAAACCAGCTAAATCCACTTGTGCTTTTTTAGCAAAAACCTCTAAATCCACCTACTGAGAAAAGACAGTGTAATGAGCTGAAAATCACTAAAGATGCAATTAGAAATTATTTTACCAAACATAAAACACCTTACACACACCACCTAAAACTAAAAATGTATAAATCTGTCAAGTAAGTGGCGGTTCATTCCGCTGTGATAAACCAGGGAAAAAGCAGACGGAAAATGAATGAATGAAATCTGTCAAGTGAGTAGGCATGGGCCGGTATAAGATTCTGACGGTATGATAACCTTGGATAAAAATATCACGGTTTCACGGTATTGTGATTACTGCTCTAAAATATATTCTTTTTAAATGTCTGGGTAAAAAACTAAAAGTTTGAACACAATATATTTTGTTTTGAGAAACATTTATAATATTTTGAAGCAGTAAACGTGCCAGGCTAAATAATGAAAATGAATCATTGAAGTCTGCTGTCTTCATTAGTTTCAAAAACACAGATTTACTTACAATTTAAAATGGCATCTTTGGATATCTTTTCTGCTGGAGATGCTGTTGTTAAAAAAATCTTACACATACCTTAGGAACTGTATTACAGAAATTTTTGGCGGTATGAAAACCTTGACTTTTCCAAACCGGTTATCGTCCCATGCCTACAAGTGAGTGCATTAATGAATAACATTAAAACTGACATTAATTAAATCTTAAAAATCTGTTGTCATTTCTGATATTTGGGATTTAGATTTAATGTACATAAGTAGAGTGATGTAAACATTGTAAACAATGTAAACTAAGCTTGTTAAATTCAAATAATGTGATGAAAACATTTGGAAATATCAATATCTGAGCATTATATAAAAGCTGATCAGGCGTAAAGGTATTATGAAGTAATATAAATAATGTATAGATTTATACATTATATTTATCTTTTAAAAATAGCTTAAATAAGCAGATAAAACACAAGGTAGGTCTACTGGGCTAAAGGTGATGCCTCTCAGACACTTTTAGAAGCTCTCATTCATTCATTCTCAGCATACTTAAGGACTTGGTCTCTTGCTTATCCTCATAGCATCCATGTGGGATAAAAGAACAGCATCTTAACTCTGTCTTTCGTGAAACACAGCTGCCGTTTAATGTATAGTAAATCAGACTCATTCAAAGTAGCGTCGCTGCGCAAAAGCATGCTACACTTCCGACTGTACAGTGTGTTTTCTTTTTCTTATAATGCACAGAGTTTTGAGGTACGGGAGGTTTTCATTTGCCATTCACTGACAGTCGGACAGGCTCATCCAGTTCATCAAACTCGATATTGTAAAATTGAAATCGAAAGCAGAATAAAACAGTCTCCTCATAAAGCCGGCGTATCATGCAGCGCGCCGCTAAATTGAACACATATGATTCGATTCGCGCTTTCTGATTGGTTCTCGGGATATATCGGCTTTTGCTGTCAAAGGCAAGTGACGTTTAGCGGCTTTTGCAAACAAACTGTTATTTCTGAATGTGCTGACGCTGCGTTTGGATGATTAGAAGCAAATCTATTTGTTGATGGTGTATTACGTGCCTAAAGCATTCACTCAATGCAGGGCCGGATTAACCAAAGGGCATTATGGGCACAGGCCCAGGGGCCCGTGCGCACTTGGGGCCCCTGCGAGGGGGGAAAAAAAATGCTGATTTTGGAGTGTCTATTTAGGCTAAGTGCAAATAGCGCACCTCGTTTTAATAAGCTAGTTAAGTGCTTCCCGCCAGCTGCGTTTGATCGACAGAGTCAACATAACTAAAGAGCGTGGTAGACAGCAGGTGGGAGTGGCGGAGCTCATAAAGAGCATGGAAATGTGTTTTGAGGCGATAGATCATGAACTCGGTTCGAATCCAGCGTCTGATGAACACGTTCTTCTTTTTCCCCCCATTACATATCAGATTGGAAATGCATTTATTTTCAATAGGAAGGAAATGTTTTTGTTTAAAAATTTAAATAAAGTAAATAAAATATATAAAATGAGTCATAAGGTATTTAATAAGGATAATTCATTCATTCATTTTCTTGTCGGCTTTGTCCCTTGCGGGGTCGCCACAGCGGAATGAACCGCCAACTTATCCAGCACGATTTTACGCAGCGGATGCCCTTCCAGCCGCAACCCATCTCTGGGAACTTCCACACACACATTCACACTCATACACTATGGACAATTTAGCCTACCCAATTCACCTGTACTGCATGTCTTTGGACTGTGGGGGAAACCGGAGCACCCGGAGGAAACCCACGCGAACCCAGGGAGAACATGCAAACTCCACACAGAAACGCCAACTGACCCAGCCCAGCCGAGGTTCGAACCTGCGACCCAGCGACGTTCTTGCTGTGAGGCAACAGCACTACCTACTGCGCCACTGGGTTGCCCTTAATAAGGATAATAATAATTATAAATATTCTATAAACAGTTATTTTCCACCTGGTGTTAAATGTAAGCGACATCTTAATATAATTAATCTGTATTTACAATGTTAGTCGGCGTGCTTCACCCATAATCTCCGACCTCATGTAGAGAGAGACAAAGAGAGAGACAGAAAAAGGCCCTGAAGAGGAGAGAGACAGGAGAGAACTGGTATAGTGTGTGATTTCAGATACTTTCAGCCTTAAAATCAAGTGCTTTTTGCCTATTCTTCATCACGAGGGAGACAGTAGGAATCATTAATCAGTGTGTGTATTATGGAAGATACATAGAACTGGACTGGAGAGGTGTTTTATACAAATTATGCATTATAAGTTTGTAGAAGTTATACATTAAAAATACCCTTAAATATAAATTTTTAGTACTGCTTCAGTGAACTTGAACAAGTATATTAAAAACCATTAATTTTCACTAGTTATATTGGTATTTTTATCAAAGTGTGCTTTAAATGCTTTTAAAATCAGGTAAATCTTTGTTGACTATAAATATATGTACTATGTCATTTATTTTAAAAATGTGGGCAAAATATTATAGATTAACTTTATTTAAAAAATATTATATTAATCTTATTTTTTAATTCAACTATAGAGGTGCGGCCTTGTAGGGAGGGCTACAAGACATTGTGCCCAGGGGCCTCTGAATTCTTAATCTGGGCCTGCTCAATGTCATTAGCTCATTTTTGGCGGAAGTGGCGTTTAGCGGCTTTTGCATCTGAACTCTTCACATCTTTTTGGTCAAGCTTTTAATCAACAGTATGGTGAGCTGGTTTTACATCAGGGTTTCTGTTGGATTTTTAACTTGTTTTAATATGTTTTTTGTTATTAATATGTGTTCTTTGATCTGTTTTTCGGTTTTCTTTTATTGTAAAGCACTTTGTGACTTAATGTCTGTGAAAGGTGCTATATGGATAAACCTTTACTTACTTACCAATTAATAATATTGACCTTAAAATGGCTTTAAAGCTGCTTTTATTCTAGCCAAATAAGACTTTCTCCAGAAGAAAAAATATTATACACTCTCAGAAACAAAGGTACATGGTGGTACAAATAACGTTCCTTAAGCAACAGTTTTGTACTTTTGTAAACGTTGTACCTTATATGGTCCAGAAAAGACCTCTTATGATACTGTTCTGCACCTTTTATGGTACAATTGAAATGAAGGTACACAATTGTTCTCATAAAAAAAGGTGCATAAGTGTAACTCCTTTATTACATTATCTATACAAATAAATATTACTGGAAAGCCAAAGTGATTTATGAATAATTTCCATATTAAAACATATATCATCATTTAAAAGCAAATGTTTAAAGAAACTCATCAACATTCATTATTAAGTTATATAATACAAAACAACTGGTAAAACAAAACTCTAGGTATTGTAAACTAAACATTCATTCATTCATTTTCTTCTCGACTTAGTCCCTTTATTAATCTGGGGTCGCCACAGCGGAATGAACTGCCAACTTATCAAGCATATGTTTTACGCAGCGGAAGCCCTTCCAGCTGCAACCCATCACTGGGAAACATCCACACACTCTCATTCACACACAAACCCTACGGCAATTTAGCTTACCCAATTCACCTATATCGCATGTCTTTGGACTGTGGGGGAAACCGGAGCACCCGGAGTAAACCCACGCGAACGCATGGAGAACATGCAAACTCCACACAGAAACGCCAACTGACCCAGCGACCTTCTTGCTGTGAGGTGACAGCACTACATACTGCGCCACTGCGTCGCCCGTAAACTAAACATTTAAGGCATTTTTAATAAACATTTGGTAGGCGTTTTCTGATAAATACATTTTCATTATTGATATTTGCACCCTTTGGAGTTTGCTTTCCACTACACACGTGAGCTGTGCTAAGTCCTGCATACTGTATGCAAAGTGTTCATGCAGATGTTTTAGTATTGTAAAACTAATCAAACATTGTGCATAATTTGTTACAATACTTTTGCATAATTCTATTACTATTTTAAAATTAGGTAAAAGAACTTTTAGATGGGGCAACCCAGTGGCGCAGTAGGTAGTGCTGTTGCCTCACAGCAAGAACGTCGCTGGGTCGCAGGTTCGAACCTCGGCTGGGCTGGGTCAGTTGGCGTTTCTGTGTGGAGTTTGCATGTTCTCCCTGGGTTCACGTGGGTTTCCTCCGGGTGCTCCGGTTTCCCCCACAGTCCAAAGACATGCAGTACAGGTGAATTGGGTAAGCTAAATTGTCCATAGTGTATGAGTGTGAATGTGTGTGTGGAAGTTCCCAGAGATGGGTTGCGGCTGGAAGGGCATCCGCTGCGTAAAATCGTGCTGGATAAGTTGGCGGTTCATTCCGCTGTGGCGACCCTGCAAGGGACAAAGCCGACAAGAAAATGAATGAATGAATGAACTTTTAGATGATTAGAAAGGTATTGTGTGAAAATTGGAGAAAACAATGTTTTATATTGTAGATGGGAGAATGTGTTTCTGTAACATTTCTGTGAAAAGTGTTGTGAAATGTTCAGCAAACAATAGATCTTTTGATTTATGTTAAAGTCTTTTTTATTCTTTATTGTAAATGGAAAAGCTGCATTTACACAAATAGAAACTTTTATTTAAAAACATTGTTTAAAAATGTATTTGATGTTTTACAGTATATTTACTAAAAATAAATTGATACAATTTGGATAAAGCAAAATGCCTTTAAATAGTTCTTAAAGGAAAACATTTGACACTGTTAAGGTACTGTGGGAATAAATTTAAATAATCTAGTTCCAAATTAGCAATAATCTATATACAACTAAAATGTTATGTTCTTTGGTTTTTTAGTGTGTGACAGACCTTAAAATCGTTTGGTTTCCTGAGCCCTGACTGTCTCCAAAGTAATGCAAATTGTTAGTTTTACAGCACAGCTGTGTCTATTGTCTAACAAATGGCTAAGTAACACGTTCGAGCTGGTCAACTAGCCGGACGGGTTCTGTAATGAGAAGGGGTGTGGTCTAATGACATCAACACCCTATATCAGGTGTGCATAATTATTAGACAACTTCCTTTCCTTTGGCAAAATGGGTCAAAAGAAGGACTTGACAGGCTCCGAAAAGTCAAAAATAGTGAGATATCTTGCAGAGGGATGCAGCACTCTTAAAATTGCCAAGCTTCTGAAGCGTGATCATCCAACAATCAAGTGTTTCATTCAAAATAGTCAACAGGGTCACAAGAAGCGTCTGGAAAAACCAAGGCGCAAAATAACTGCCCATGAACTGAGAGAAGTCAAGCGTGCAGCTGCCAAGATGCCACTTGCCACCAGTTTTGCCATATTTCAGAGCTGCAACATCACTGGAGTGCCCAAAAGCACAAGGTGTGCAATACTCAGAGACATGGCCAAGGTAAGAAAAACGACCACCACTGAACAAGACACACAAGCTGAAACGTCAAGACTGGGCCAAGAAATATCTCAAGACTGATTTTTCTAAGGTTTTATGGACTGATGAAATGAGAGTGAGTCTTGATGGGCTCGTGGCTGGATTGGTAAAGGGGAGAGAGCTCCAGTCCGACTCAGACGCCAGCAAGGTGGAGGTGGAGTACTGGTTTGGGCTGGTTTCATCAAAGATGAACTTGTGGGGCCTTTTCGGGTTGAGGATGGAGTCAAGCTCAACTCCCAGTCCTACTGCCAGTTTCTGGAAGACACCTTCAAGCAGTGGTACAGGAAGAAGTCTGCATCCTTCAAGAAAAACATGATTTTCATGCAGGACAATGCTCCATCACACGCGTCCAAGTACTCCACAGCGTGGCTGGCAAGAAAGGGTCTAAAAGAAGAAAAACTAATGACATGGCCTCCTTGTTCACCTGACTGAACCCCATAGAGAACCTGTGGTCCATCATCAAATGTGAGATTTACAAGGAGGGAAAACAGTACACCTCTCTGAACAGTGTCTGGGAGGCTGTGGTTGCTGCTGCACGCAATGTTGATGGTGAACAGATCAAAACACTGACAGAATCCATGGATGGCAGGCTTTTGAGTGTCCTTGCAAAGAAAGGTGGCTATATTGGTCACTGATTTGTTTTTGTTTTGTTTTTGAATGTCAGAAATGTATATTTGTGAATGTTGAGATGTTATATTGGTTTCACTGGTGAAAATAAATCATTGAAATGGGTATATATTTGTTTTTTGTTAAGTTGCCTAATAATTCTGCACAGTAATAGTCACCTGCACACACAGATATCCTCCTAAAATAGCTCAAACTAAAAACAAACTAAAAACTACTTCCAAAAATATTCAGCTTTGATATTAATGAGTTTTTTGGGTTTATTGAGAACATGGTTGTTGTTCAATAATAAAATTAATCCTCAAAAATACAACTTGCCTAATAATTCTGCACTCCCTGTATAGTTTTCAAGAGTTCACACTTAGATAGAGCTCAACTATAATAGCAGGTTTGGCATGCTGTCCCGGGGGAGAACCTTGAGCTCGGAGATACATGTAGATGAGCGCAAGGTTCCCGCCTGGTCAATGAGCATTAGGAGGGATACGAGATCAGGTATTGTGTATGGATGTTTCCCATTGATGGGTTGCAGCTGGAAGGGCATCTGCTGTGTAAATCACATGCTGGATAAGTTGGCAGTTCATTCCACTGTGGGAACCCCAAATTAATAAAGGGACTAAGCCTAAAAGAAAATGAATGAATAAATGAATGCATTAAGTGCTTGTGACTGTTGTTACAATTCGCTTATGTACATGTTTTTAGACTGTGGGAGGAAATCCACGCGAACACAGAGAGAACATGCAAACTCAGCGCAAAGAGTACAGACTGGCTCAATTAGAATTTGAACCATTGACCTTCCTGCTGCGAGGCAACAGCGCCAGCCACTGAGCCACCGTGTCACCATACCTGTCAACATTGGGATGTGAAAATAAGGGATACTCAATAAATAAATGAATAAATAAATAAATAAACAAATATGTTCATCTGGAGCTGTTTCATTGCAAATAAACTTCTGAAACGAGAGACAGAGCTGTCACTTTAAAACTGCACAGATCTATAATGAAAGCATTTGATTGTTTTCCTAACTGTTTATGCTCATTTAAGACAAAATTTGTTGTGATTAAAAGAAAACCCAACAAGATCGACATGTCTAGATGATGTTGTTATTGTTATTATTATTATTCATTCATTTATTTTCTTTTCGGCTTAGTCCCTTTATTAATCTGGGGTCGCCACAGCAGAATGAACCGCCATTATTATTATCATTTTTATCATTATTATTATTATTATTATTATGATGATGATGATGTGTATATGTCTGTTCAAACACGCACCCAAAACCCAGTGTCCACTTGAGCTCAGCATCAAATCGCATACGGACAGAATCCGCAGCGTCTATTGTCACTATGGAGCGCATCAGCTGACAGTCATGGATCTTTATATGAACTGACTGTTTTGAGGATTGCATAGGGGCAATGGCGCCTGTAATGAAAAGGAAATGAATTGCGCCATTTTTATGTTTATTCCAAAGTGTTTCCATGCCTAAATAAAATGAAAGCACAGAACCGATTCACATTTAAGAGCAAGGGCGGCCCCTGGTGGTTCGGCGGTATGGGTTGCATATAGGGAGGATCAGCTCTTCTCAGAAAGATAAAAAATACGGGAGAAATACGGGAAAATATATTTACAGGATGACAGCGGGATAGAACTGTAAAATACGGGAGAATCCCGGGAAAAACGGGAAGGTTGACAGGTATGCGTGTCGCCCGATCATAGAATTGAGAAGGAGGGAGAAGGGAAGGACAGAGGGGGGTTTTTCAAAACAAAGATAGCGAATATAGTTTAGGCAGGATATTTATAGTATTTTTGGAATGATTCAATAGGCTAGCTAATGATTATAGATAAGGATCTTAATGATTATAGATAAGGATCATAATGATTATAGATAAGGATCATAATGATTATAGATAAGGATCTTAATGATTATAGATAAGGATCTTAATGATTATAGATAAGGATCTTAATGATTATAGATAAGGATCTTAATGATTATAGATAAGGATCATAATGATTATAGATAAGGATCTTAATGATTATAGATAAGGATCTTAATGATTATAGATAAGGATCTTAATGATTATAGATAAGGATCATAATGATTATAGATAAGGATCTTAATGATTATAGATAAGGATCATAATGATTATAGATAAGGATCTTAATGATTATAGATAAGGATCTTAATGATTATAGATAAGGATCATAATGATTATAGATAAGGATCTTAATGATTATAGATAAGGATCTTAATGATTATAGATAAGGATCATAATGATTATAGATAAGGATCATAATGATTATAGATAAGGATCTTAATGATTATAGATAAGGATCTTAATGATTATAGATAAGGATCTTAATGATTATAGATAAGGATCTTAATGATTATAGATAAGGATCTTAATGATTATAGATAAGGATCTTAATGATTATAGATAAGGATCATAATGATTATAGATAAGGATCTTAATGATTATAGATAAGGATCAGGTATAGTCGATCATAACACGTGCTCCTCTCAAAATTAGTTTGTAAAACTTCACTTAGATTTTGAATAATAATTATTTTTAAAAATTTATTTTCTGTTTTCAGTTTACTGTAGTTGATGTTTTTGTAGATTCGTGTGTGTGTGTGTGTGTGTGTGTGTGTGTGTGTCTGAACCTGGAATTACCTTAAATGTCAACGATAAAGAGCTGTAAAAGACATTATAATGATCAAGAAGAATTAAACTCCATGTTACATTTTTTCCCATTTTTATTCTCCATTAACATTTCAGCTTTGGTGGACAAACATGTTAACATATAAACAATAATAAGGGTCCTAAAACAGGCTTTCATTTCATTTAAAGTTAACTTAATTCAAGTCATAGTTCACCCCATAATAAAAAGCAAAAAAAAAAAAAAAAAAGACAATCAGTGTATATAATATAATAAAAGTAACAAAATAAATAATCAGTGTGTACAGTTGAAGTCAGAATTATTAGCCCTCCTGTTTATTTTTTCCCCCAATTTCTGTTTAATGGAGAGCAGATTTCTTCAACACATTTCTAATCATAATAGTTTTAATAACTCATCTCTAATAACTGATTTATTTTATCTTTGCCATGATGACATAATATTTGACTAGATATTCTTCAAGACACTTCTATACAGCTTAAAGTGACATTTAAAGGCTTAACTAGGTTAATTAGGGTAACTAGACAGGTCAGGGTATTAGGCAAGTTATTGTATAATGATGGTTTGTTTTGTATTGAAAAAAAAAAATAGCTTAAAGGGGTTAATAATTTTGACTTTAAAATTTATTTAAAAAAATTAAAAAACGCTTTTATTTTAGCCGAAATAAAACAAATAAGACTTTCTCCAGAAGAAAAAATATTATCAGACATACTGTGAAAATTTCCTTGATCTGTTAAACATCATTTGGGAAATATTAAAAAGAAAAAAAAGGGGGGGGGCTAATAATTCTGACTTCAAAATTATATATATATATATATATATATAATATTTCAATGCATAATAATTGGATAAAAAAGACAAATATATATATAAATATCAAAGATATATTAAGTCTTGATTAAAGAGCCTCTACTTTGGGTTTTTGAAAATGACCTTTCATGCAGCGTGTAAGTGAATGTAAATATCCAGCTGAGGTTTAAATCTGAAAGTGCACCTTGTTTAAAACTATTAATTCTTTAAGGAAAGCGTCGACTCAGAGTGGAATGAATGATTTGCTTGTGTGTTGGGATCTTTTGCCTGTTTGTATTGATGTCGATATGACACATCGCCAAATATGAAGTGGCGGATCCATTAAAACCTGAACGCGCCATCAAACAGCGGAGCGCAGGGGATCATGGGATTGATCATGATGTGAAGATCAGCGCAGATCACGCAAAGGAGGGGTTTGGGAATAAATGAATCGCTGAACAAATCATACGGGAGTCGTTGGGATAATTAGATAATGCATATTATAAGACAATGAAAGTAGGTATGGCTGATGTGAAACCGACACAGTGTCAAGATCCCGAAGCACAAGTGTTTCGAAACACTGCACCGAAGCATGATCCCAAACACCTGGGTCACGTGACTAAAGCAATTCAAAGCATTGGCCATTTCAGAAGCGCTTCGAGACCTGGCAAATCTGCGCTTGATTGAAACCTCAATCTTATGTAGCCTAGAGGACTGCGCATGTGCTCAGAGTAACTGTGCTGCAAATGTCCTGAGTTCGAATCCCGACTGCAAATTCTCTGAAATTAAGACTTTTTAAAATTTATTTTATTAATGTTAATTGTTTTTATGACCAAAACAAGACATATTTATTCACAAAGTGTTCATTCGGATGTCAGACCAATGTTAAAACAAAACACGCTACAAGAACAGAGCATTTAAAGGTAACATCTCCAGCTGCATCACCCTGGATTCGAACCCATTATATCTGTCTGGAACTCTCACCACTCCACTAAGTCACTTGTAACCTCAATTCTACAACGTGGAGTATAAATCCTCAATTTGGGTAAATGTTTATTTACTGAAGCTGTTCCAGAATAATAAATAAAAATGTACTGTAGAGACGGGTTTCAAAATGTTTCAGTGTTTCATGATGCCTCACTCTGCCCACCACTAAATGAAAGTGTTTTTGGTCCCTTGTATGCATATCAGCCTGTTGTTGGAGACCCCAAAAACCCAAACATGACCTTTTAGAATGCATAACCGGGGCTCTTTAAGTAAAATGGTAATATTTGTTTTACTCTATGACGGTCTTATAACATTTCTTCCAGATTTAAAATAATAATAATAGTATTAAATAGTATTTTTCTTGCAGATCATTGTTTTTGTCGTGACTGAAAACTACTATGAAATACTTCAACTAGAGCAGGCTTACTTTTATTTTTACCAAATTTTGGAGTGAAATATAAAATGTTGGATGCCTTTTATACATTATTATCATCATATTTACTAAAGTGTATGTCAACAAAACATGATTTATGCTGCCTTACTTATCGAGGACTGTATAATCTAAATATGACCTAAATATGAATAATGTTGATTTAAACTGCTGTTCACACACACACACACACACACACACTCATCCGACGAAGACCTGGCTGTACTGTCCGCTGTTTTCAGAGCGGTTTTCTCCATTTTTCTCCACGTGTTCTGGAAAGTGTGGTTTAACGCAGGAGTTTACAGCTTCAGACAGATCTCCGGGGAGAGACCACATCTTCTTTGCATGTTCAGACACCGCATCTTTATTCAGCTGAAGAAGGAGAAGAAGAAAAAGTGGAAGAGAGACATTAATGAAACAATTCTGAAGAAAATAAATGCAGCCGTTGACTTCCATAGTAGAAACAAAACATACTACGTTTGTTTTTTAAAAAAAGAAGAAAGAAATTCATTAAAGTTGGAAACCAAGAGTAATAAATAATAATACTAAATAAAGCAATGTATTATGAACATTTATAAAATGTAAAAGAAAAAAATTCACACCTTAAAAATACTTATTTTCATTTTACATTTTTATATTTTAATTAATTATTGGTAAGCATTTAATTTTGGTTTTATTTTGTTTTACTTTTGTTTTTATTCTCACTGATTTGATTAGATATTCTGATTTCACTGCAAAAAAAGATGCTTTTCTTAATAAGAGCTTTTATCCTGTGTCTAAAATTCTTAAACCAAGCAGCATTTTCTAGACATGTAAAATATATGGTTTTGTTTTCGTAAATAATAGGTCAAAATTACATGAAAAACATGTTAATAATCTGCTAATGAGATGACAAGATTATTTTACTTACCCCACTGGAAGATAATTTTTGATTTTATATATATATATCACTACCTGACAAAAGTCTTGTCACCTATTGAAGCTTTAGGAGCACCAAATAATAAGTTGACTTCTAGTTGATCATTTGGAATCAGAAGTGGCTTATATGAAAGGCAAAGGCCTCTAGATTACGCTTATTTGAGCACAATAAAATATGATCATGCCTTGATTTTGAATGATTTCATTAGGACAGTAAGGTCTGACTTTACTTAGACAAAAGTCTTGCCACTGAACAGAAATAATGTCCAGTATAGAATATAAAGTCATGCTGCAGTGGAAACAGAATGAATATTGTGTCGGACTCCATCATGAGCTTGGAGGACTGCATCATACATCTCTGCAATGACTCAAATCACTTCTTAATAAAGTCATCTGGAATGGCAAAGAAAGCGTTCTTGCAGGACTCCCAGAGTTCATCAAGATTCTTTGGATTCATCTTCAACGCCTCCTCCTTCATCTTACCCCAGACATGCTCAATAATGTTTATATCTGGTGACTGGGCTGGCCAATCCAGGAGCACCTTGACCTTCTTTGCTTTCAGGATCTTTGATGTGGAGGCTGAAGTATGAGAAGGAGCGCTATCCTGCTGGAGAATTTGCCCTCTCCTGTGGTTTGTAATGTAATGGGCAGCGCAAATGTCTTGATACCTCAGGCTGTTGATGTTGCACATCTCTCGCATGCCCCCATACTGAATGTAACCCCAAACCATGATTTTTCCTTCACCAAACATGACTGGTTTCTGTGAGAATCTTGGCTCCTTGCTGGTTCCAGTAGGTCTTCTGCAGTATTTGTGATGATTGGGATGGAGTTCAACAGATGATTCATCAGAGAAATCCACCTTCTGACACTTTTACAAATGATCAACTAGAAGTCAAGTTATTATGTGTTGCTCTTACAACTGGGATCCACCACAAGACTCTTGTCAGGTAGTGTATATATATACAGTATATATGTATATATATATATATATATTTTTTTTTTTTACTAGAAAAAGCTTCTTAGTTTAAGAATTTTAAGGTATTTGCACTATAAACAAGACAGAAACTCTAAGTAAGAAATGTGTTTTTGCAGTGTATGTGTTCTTGCTCTTCAATGCAATAATGTGCATGCTCAAGCACAGTAAAAAGTATTGACCTGGCTGATGAGTTCTCTGATTTTGGCGAGTGTTGCAGCCTGTTTCTTCTTCAGGGTCTGTTCCTGAGGAGAACCTTCAGCACTGCTGCTCTCTGAGGCCTGAAATACAGAGAACATTGCATGCCTTATCATCAGTGGTGTAATGTAACTAATTACTCAAATTACTAAATCAAAATTACTGTAATTGAGTAGTTTTTCCCAGGTATTGTAATTTACTGAGTAGTTTTAAAAATGTGTACTTTTACTTTCCCTTGAGTACATTTTTAGTGCACTACTTTCCTTCAACCTGCAGTCACTACTCTATTTTTTATTGTCTATGGGGATTAGAAAAATCTGTCCTGTGATTCCTGTCCAATCAAATCACACATAGACGATAAATCACATCATATTGAACTACCTCAAGACATGGGCCATTTATAATTGCAGCAAACTGTTTGAAAGCATTAAAAGTGTTAAAGAAGATGGCCAAAATCTTTACACACATTGACCCAGAGACTGTTTAGATGCATGTCACTGATGAGAAGATGACGGATGTTTACTGTATGATGACCGAAATGGCCTTAAACACCCAGCAGGCTCAAGACGTCAACATGACGTCAAATTGACGTGGTACACTAACGTCATAGGGACATTTCATTCTGTTTGGAAATGAAAATCGGGTTGACGTCAGAACTCGTCAGGCCAACGTCAATGTCCAACCTAAAACCAACCAAATATCAACATCTAATGATGTTACAGCTTGACGTTGTGTGGACGTTACCACAATGACGTCTATCAGATGTTGGATTTTGGTTGCAGTACCTGGATGAGTAAATGTGAGTATTTGACGTCAGTATGACGTTGGATTTTGGTCACTTTCTAACAACCTAAAATCAACCAAATATCAACATCATTTGACGTCGTTATTGAACATCAAAATAACTTTGTCCTTAGACGCTGGCTAGACATTGAATTTTGGTCACCTGACATCACAACTTAAATCTAACCTAATATTAATGTCTCATGATGTTGTGTGCCTGCTGTGCAATAACTAAATGCACTACAGAATGTTACGTTTACACACATCCACAAATTACACGTAAATGCATCAGCTTTTCACAGCATAATACTCACTACTCCTGAGTACTTTTAAAAGGGCTACTTTTTACTCATACTTTCAGTAATATTTACAGCAGATATTTTTACTCTACTTGCACTACATTATTAGGCAAGTAATGGTACTTTTACTTGAGTATGATTTTTCAGTACTCTGTCCACCACTGGTTATCATGCAAATGGACACACATGCACACTAGGCATGGGCTGGTATAAGATTCTGACGGTATGATAACCTTGGTTAAAAATGTCATGTTATTGTGATTACTGCTCTAAAATAAGTTCTTTTAAAATGTCTGGGTAAAAAAAAAAAAAAAATTCCCCCTTTGAACACAATATGTTTTATTTTAAGAGACATGTAAAATATTTTGTAGCAGTAAACATTCATTCATTAATTTGCTTTTCGGCCTAGTCCCTTTATTTATCTGGGGTTGCCACAGTGGAATGAACCGCCAACTTATCCAGCATATGTTTTACACAGCGGATGCCCTTCCAGCTGCAACCCATCCCTGGCAAACATCCATACACTCTCATTCACACACATACACTACGGACAATTTAGCTTACCCAATTCACCTATAGCGCATGTTTTTAGACTTGTGGGGGAAACCGCAACACGGTGAGAACATGCAAACTCCACACAGAAATGCCAACTGACAGCAGTAAACATGTCAGGCAAAATAATTAAAATAAACCATTGACTTTTGCTGTCTTCTTTAGTTTCAAAAACACTGATTTCTTTATTTAAAATGGAGATCTTTCTTTTCTGTGGATATAAAGTAAAGCCACTGCACTGTTCAGCTCTACAGCATGCTGGATGTTGGTGTATAAGTGATTTGTATCTCAGATGCTTTCTGAATCATGTGCTGACCAGTAGCTTTTGATTATTTTCTGCTGGAGATACTGACTACGTTTACATGGACATCAGTGATCCTGTTTTACATGTTATAGTACTTACAGTGCATCTGGAAAGTATTGATAGCGCTTCACTTTTCCCACATTTGTTTATGTTACAGCGTTATTCCAAAATGGATTAAATTCATGTATTTCCTCAACATTCTACACACAATCCCCCATAATGACAATGTGAAAAAAGATTCTTTGAAATTATAGCAAATGTATTACAAAATAAAAAAGCTGATAAATCACATGTACATCAGTATTCACAACCTTTGCTCAATACTATGTTGATGCACCTTTGGCAGCGATTACAGCCTCAAGTCTTTTTGAATATGATACCACAAGCTTGGCACACCTGTCTTTGGGAATTTTTGCCCAGTCCTCTTTGCAGTACCTCTCAAGCTCTATCAGGTTGGATGGGAAGCGACGGTGTACAGCCATTTTCAGATCTCTCCAGAGATGTTCAATAAGATTTAGGTCTGGGCTCTGGCTGGGCCTCTCAAGGACATTTACCGAGTCATTGTGAAGCCACTCCATTGATATTTTGGCTGTGTGCTTTGGGTCATTGTCCTGCTGGAAGATGAACCGTCGCCCCAGTCTGAGGTCAAGAGCACTCTGAAGCAGGTCTTCATTCAGGATGTCTCTGTACATTGCTGCATTCATCTTTCCCTCTATCCTGACTAGTCTTCCAGTTCCTGCTGCTGAAAAACATCCCCACAGCATGATGCTGCCACCACCATGCTTCACTGTACGGATGGTATTAGCCTGGTAATGAGCGCTGCCTGGTTTTCTCCAAGCGTAACGCCTGGCATTCACTCCAAAGAGTTCAATTTGAGTCTCATCAGACCAGAGAGTTTAGTTTCTCATGGTCTGAGAGTTCTTCAGATGCCTTTTGGCAAATTCCAGGCGGGGAGTGTCTTCCGTCTGGCCACTCTACCATACAGGCCTGATTGGTGGATTGCTGCACTGGAGCTCAGACAGAGTGACCATCATTTATTGATCACCTCCCTGACTAAGGCCCTTCTTCCCCGATCACTCAGCTTAGATGGCCGGCCAGCTCTAGGAAGAGTCCTGGTGGTTCCAAACATCTTCCACTTACGGATGATGGAGGCTGCTGTGCTCATTGGAACTTTCAGAGCAGCAGAAATTTTTCTGTAGCCTTCCCCAGTCTTGTGCATCGAGACAATCCTGTCTCAGAGGTCTACAGACAATTCCTTTGTCTTCATGCTTGGTTTGTGCTTTGACATGCACTGTCAACCCTGGGCCCTTATATAGACAGGTGTATGCCTTTTCAAATCATGTCCAATCAACTGAATTGACCACAGGTGAACTCCAATGAAGCTGCTGAAACATCTCAAGAATGATCAGGGGAAACAGAATGAACCTGAGCTCAATTTAGAGCTTTACGCCAAAGGCTGTGAATACTGATGTACATGTGATTTTTCAACTGGTTATCATCCCAATGCACACACACACACCAACAAACACATAAAGACAACCACACACATGCATGCACATACAGAAAAAACACCATCACACATATGGACACACACACTTAAATGCACACGTAAAAAAATCCACATGCGCACACACATACACACATGGGCATATTCATATATTTGCAATCCCATGCATGCACACAAACACACAAATATAAATGCAAGTGAAAGTGCATGCACACACACACAAAAAAGTATGCTTGTCCACATACACACCCACAGACAAATACAAATGCACATACATGCGCGCACACACACACACACACACACACACACACACACACACACACACACACACACACACACACACACACACACACACACACACACACACACACACACACACACACACACACATTTATAGTCTCACACACATACACACAGATCCACACATGCACCACAGATAAACACACTTATACACAAACATGCACAAATACAAATGCACATGCATGTAGACGCACACTCACACACACATTCATTTAAAAACACACATACACACAAACAAACACACAACCACAGATGCACAAACAAACATACAGACATTCACGCACACAAAAACACACACAGATGCACACAAACAAACAAATGCACACACATAAGCCACCCCCTTCGAATGTGATCACAGGATTGAATAGGTGTTATCAGTGGTTATCGGCTGATCTGTGCCAGTAGGGGCCTTCTGCATCTACTGGTAGGCTCAGACGGCTGTTATCATCCATCCACATGGTTAATCAGCTATACTAGTAGAGAAGACTCCAGATCCAGATCTATTTTTTTTTTTGTTACTGTGACGGTTGGGTTTAGGGTTGGGGTAGACTTTAATAACATACAATTAATGGGAAATTAAAAAAAATAATTCTCGTTAACGTCCAGCCGCAGCCGTATGTGATCTATAGCTGATTAGCCATGTGGATGGATGATAACAGCCTTCTGAGCCTACTAGTGGGCGCAGAAGGCCCCCACTGGCCCAAATCTATCAGCTGATAACGCAAGTCAAGTGATAATCAATCAAGTGATAATATTCAAATCGGCTGCATAAGCACACACACACACCACACGTGCACAAACAAAAAAACACACACTAACACATCTTGACGTCATGAATGTTTAAAGCACATGCATACAAATGCAACATATGCTCAACAAGCGTTTCATGGCCCTCGTGTTCATGAATGTGACTGGCTGTGTGTGTGTATGTGTACGTGTGTGTGTGTGTTCGTTTGTCTGTGTGACGGACTAGAGAAAAGAGTCCATGTGCATCTTTTGTCCTCAGATCACGTTGAGCCGGCAGACACTGGAGAGATTCTGAAGACTGTAATTCAGCTCTGAGCCTCATTTACTGAGGAAAAAACGAACTCTGTGAACTTCAACTTTTATCTGGAGGCTGTTTGAGCTGCTGCTGCATCAGAATTACTGTACTGAGAATCTGGACAAAAGCCTCGTTAGACAGGAGAGACTTGCGTAAACCATCTGCAGAGAATGTCAAGCCTTGATTTCTATGTATAGTGCTTTATACAACTGTAGATAGTGTTAAAGTCTGCCTGAAATCAACATTGTGCTTATTTTGCTAGCTCACACTGTTATTCTAAAGGTGAACAATTAATCATTCAAGTGTGACTGATTGTTGTGTTACCATAGCAACTAGAATCTTGTTGTCACCATAGCAACAATAGAATCACCACAACATTTTAATTACTATAGTTGTTGTGTTACCATACCAACTGTAGAATCACTGCAACAGATTAATTACTATAGTTGAAGAGTTACCATAGCAACTATAGAATCACCACAACAGATTAATTACTATAGTTGTTTTGTTACCATAGCAACTATAGAATCACCACAACAGATTAATTACTATAGTTGAAGTGTTACCATAGCAACCATAGAATCACCACAACAGATTCATTACTATAGTTGTTTTGTTACCATAGCAACTGTAGAATCACCACAACAGATTAATTACTATAGTTGTTTTGTTACCATAGCAACTATAGAATCACCACAACAGATTAATTACTATAGTTGAAGTGTTACCATAGCAACCATAGAATCACCACAACAGATTCATTACTATAGTTGTTTTGTTACCATAGCAACTGTAGAATCACCACAACAGATTAATTACTATAGTTGTTGTGTTACCATAGCAACTATAGAATCACTACAGCAGATTAATTACTATAGTTGTTATGCTACCATAGCAACTGTAGAATCACCACAACAGATTAATCACTATAGTTGTTGTGTTACCATAGCAACTGTAGAATCACCACAACAGATTAATCACTATAGTTGTTGTGTTACCATAGCAACTGTAGAATCACCACAACAGATTATTCACTACAGTTGCTGTTACCATAGCGACTATAGAATCACCACAACAGATTAAATATTGTAGTTGTTGTGTTACCATAGCAATTGTAGAATCACCACAACAGATTAATTACTATAGTTGTTGTGTTACCATAGCAACCATAGAATCACCACAGCAGATTAATCACTATAGTTGTTGTGTTACCATAGCAACCATAGAATCACCACAACAGATTAATCACTATAGTTGTTGTGTTACCATAGCAACTGTAGAATCACCACAACAGATTAATTACTATAGTTGAAGAGTTACCATAGCAACTGTAGAATCACCACCACAGATTAATTACTATAGTTGAAGAGTTACCATAGCAACTGTAGAATCACCACAACAGATTAATTACTATAGTTGAAGTGTTACCATAGCAACTGTAGAATCACCACAACAGATTAATCATTATAGTTGCTGTTACCATAGCAACTGTAGAATCACCACAACAGATAAATTACTATAGTTGAAGTGTTACCATAGCAACTGTAAAATCACCACAACAGATTCATTACTATAGTTGTTTTGTTACCATAGCAACTATAGAATCACCACAACAGAATAATTACTATAGTTGTTGTGTTACCATAGTAACTATAGAATCACCACAACAGATTAATTAATATAGTTGAAGTGTTACCATAGCAACTATAGAATCCCCACAACAGATTAATTACTATAGTTGTTGTGTTACCATAGCAAATTTAGAATCACCACAACAGATTAATCACTATAGTTGCTGTTACCATGGCAACTGTAGAATCACCACAATAGATTAATTACTATAGTTGAAGTGTTACCATAGCAAATGTAGAATCACCACAACAGATTAATTACTATAGTTGTTGTGTTACCATAGCAACCATAGATTTACTGCAACAGGTATATATATATCACTATAGTTGTTGTGTTACCATAGCAACTGTAAAATCACCACAACAGATTAATTACTGTAGTGTTTTTGTTACCATAGCAACTGTAGAATCATCACAACAGATTAATTACTGTAGTTGTTGTGTTACCATAGCAACTATAGAATCACCACAACAGGTATATCACTATAGTTGTTGTGCTACCATAGCAACTGTAGAAGCACTACAACAGATTAATTACTATAGTTGTTGTGTTACCATAGCAACTATAGAATTACCACAACAGGTATATCACTATAGTTGTTGTGCTACCATAGCAACTGTAGAATCCCCACAACAGATTAATTACTATAGTTGTTGTGTTACCATAGCAACTGTATAATCACCACAACAGATTAATTACTATAGTTGTTGTGTTACCATAGCAACCATAGAATCACCACAACAGATTTATCACTATAGTTGTTGTTTTACCATAGCTACTATAGAATCACCACAACAGATTAATTACTATAGTTGTTGTTACCATAGCGACTATAGAATCACCACAACAGATTAATTACTGTAGTTGTTGTTACCATAGCAACTATAGAATCACCACAACAGATATATCACTATAGTTGTGGTGTTACCATAGCAACTGTAGAATCACTACAACAGATTAATCACTATAGTTGTTGTGTTACCATAGCAACTATAGAATCACCACAACAGATATACTGTAGCTGTTGTTACCATAGCAACACTAGAATCACCACAACTGATTAATTACTATAGTTGCTGGGTTACCATAGTACTTAAAGTACTTCAAGTACTTAAATACAGTATGATTTAAAAACACTAGTATTTACTATAGTATTTTATTCATGTGGGCTGCTGCTGAATTAATGGAAAAAGAAAACTAAATGAGTTTGGATGAAGGACATTAGAAAAGAACTGTGTGTGAGTCATCATAATAACACATTTCCTTCACTGCTGTAAACATCATGTTGCTGCATTTTTCACTGTGGTATTTTACCTGAGGGCTGTCATTGTCCAGCTGCTCCGTACTCTTGCACTTCTTCATTCTGAAACATTTATTAAAGATTCATTAAAACAATGATATTAGTCATGGGAATCTAACACAATTGAGTGTAAATAAAGCATAAACACCATGAAATGTTATAAAAATTTGATATAAAATAATTTTATTTATACAGTTCTATATTTAAATAATTCTTTACAGTGTTTTTAACGAAATTAACAGTTTTATTCGGGAAAAGCTAATTAGATTGATCAAAAGTGATGGTACGGATATTTATGATGTTACAAAATATTCTGTTTAAAATAAATGTTTTAAGTAAAAATAAATAATTTAACTTTATTTTAATATAAGAATCCTAAAAAATAAAATGCACATATGTACACAAAGACATTAAAGCCTGGGGCAATGATGCAAAAAATTCAGCTTTGAAATTTTCATTTAATTTCCTTCGGCTTAGTCCCTTTATTTATCAGGGGTCGCCACAGCAGAATGAACCGCCAACTATTCCAGCATATGTTTTATACATCGGATGCCCTTCCAGCTGCAACCCAGTACTGGAAAACACTCATACACTCCCACATTCATACACTACGGCCAATTTAGCTCATCAATTCTCCTATACTGCATGCGTTTGGACTTTGGGGGAACCTGGAGGAAACCCACGCCAACACGGGGAGAACATGCAAACTCCACAGAGAAATGCCAACTGGTCCAACCGGGGCTCGAACCAGCGATCTTTTTGCTGTGAGGCCACAGCGCTACCCACTGCGCCACCGTGTTGCCTTTTAAAAATATATTATTTAAAATAAATAAAAAAACTATTATTTCCGGGGCCGTTTTTCCTCCAGCTTTTCCAGGGGGGACCCTAAGGCGTTCCCAGGCCAGCCGGGATACATAGTCCCTCCAGCATGTCCTGGGTCTTCCCCGAGGCCTCCTCACGTCACGGTGGGACATGCCTGGAACACCTCCCTAGGTAGGCATCCAAAACAGATGCCCGAGCCACCTCAGCTGACTTCTCTCGATGTGGAGGAGCAGCGGCACTACTCCGAGCTTCTCTCGGGTGACAGAGCTTCTCACCCTATCTATAAGGGTGCGCCCTGCCACCCTGCGAAGGAAACTCATTTTGGCCGTTTGTATCCAAGATCTTGTCCTTTCGGTCATGACCCAAAGCTCATGACCATAGATGAGAGTAGGAACTTAGATTGACCAGTAAATCGAGAGCTTTGCCTTTCGGCTCAGCTCCTTCTTTGCCACATCACTGCTGCCGCTGCACCAATCCGCCTGTCAATCTCACGCTCCATCCTTCCCTTACTCGTGAACAAAACCCCAAGATGCTTGAACTCCTCCACTTGGGGTAAGGACTCTCCTCCAACGTGGAGATGGCAAACCACCTTTTTCTAGTGGAGCACCATGGCCTCGGACTGTGTGATCGGACTCGGAGGTGCTGATTCTCATCTCCGCCACATCACACTCAGTAGCAAACCACCCCAGAGCATGCTGAATGTTCATGTTCGATAAAGCCAACAGAACAACATCGTCTGCGAATAACAGAGATGAAATCCTGTGGTCCCCGAACCAGACCCCCTCCAGCCCAAGGCTGCGCTTTGAAACTCTGTCCATAAAAATTATGAACAAAATTAGTGAGAAAGGGCAGCCCTGCCAGAGTCCAACATGCACTGGAAACAATTCTGGCTTCTTGCCGGCAATGCGAACCAGACTCCTACTCTGTTCATACAGGATTGTGACGGCCATTAACAGAGCGCCTCTGACCCCATACTCCCAGAGCCCCCTACACAGAATGCCACGAGGGACACGGTCGAATGCCTTCTCCAAGTCCACAAAACAAATGTGGACTGGTTGGGCATACTCCAATAAACTCTCGAGCACCCTGGTGAGGGTGTAGAGTTGGTCCAGTGTACCACAGCCTGGACGAAACCGCATTGTTCCTCCTGGATCGTAGGCTCAACCACCACAACACAAAATTGTATTATTTTATTTAAATTTATTTACCATGTATTTTTAAAACAATTAATATATATGAGCTTAAAACATACAAAATTTAAATCATTTCATAAAACAAAATATTAATAATAATAATAATAATATTAATAATAAATAAATAATAATACATAATAATAATAAATAATAAATAAATATAAAATAATAAATAATAATAATAATAAATAAATATAAATAATAGAAATAATAATAATTATAAATAATAATAATAATAATAATAATAATGACAGTAATAATAAATAATAATAATAATAATAAATAATAATAGAAATAATAATAATTATAAATAATAATAATAATAATGATAGTAATAATAATAATAATAATAATAATAATAAATAATAATAATAATCAATAATATTAAATAATAATAATAATAATACATAATAATAAATAAATATGAATAATAATAATAATAATAATAATAATAATAAATAATAAATAATTATAAAATAAATAATAATAATAATAATAATAGTAATAATAAATAAATAAATAAATAATAATAATAATAATAATAATAATAAATAACAATAAATAATAATAATAATAAATCGAATAATTAATAATTAAATTGTAGATTCATATGAAATGCAAACCTTGTACAGTTTTAATAACTTTTCAGAAACAAAAAAGAAATCTTACTTGTCCTTCTTTTTGGGTTCACTGAAAAAGAAAGAAAACAATAGATTTAGAAGCCAGTGAGAAGCTCAAAGTGCTACTAAAGCCCTGTGATGATGGTCTAGTAGTGAGCTTGGGTTCTGTAAAGAGCTAGGGTTTGTTAATGGGTTGAGCTGCTGAATCCTTCCCACTCGCAGCACTGATTGACTCTGCTTTACACTCTCAAAACAATAGTGATTAGCAGAATAATGATCAATTCCATGTAGAAAAGGTCACGACCCCTGCTTCTGTTAGACATAAAATCTCATTATACTGTAAACACACACACACACAGACTGATGCATTAAAAAAACAACAGCTCACAGCACTCAGTGATTCATCTCTGCTGTGGCTTTCTTACATTATATCTCTAGGTTCAAATGTCAAAACACACACGCACACGCACGCGCGCACACACGCACATACACGCGCGCACGCGCACACACACACACACACACACACACACACACACACACACACACACACACACACACACACACAAACACACACACACACACACACACACACGCACACGCACACATACACACGCACACGCACACATACACACGCACACGCACACACACACATGCACACATGGACACGCGCGCACACACACATACATACATACAGACACACATTTATTTACACATGCACACATATACGTACACACACTTGCACATACACATGCACACATTCACTCACTCACACGCGCACACACACTCACTCACGTGCACACATGTGCACACACTCACGCACACACTCACATGCGCACACTTGCACACACACACAAACACTCACTCACTCACACGCGCGCACACACACACTCACTCACGTGCACACATGTGCACACACTCACGCACACACTCACATGCGCACACTCGCACGCACACACAAACACTCACTCACTCACACGCACGCGCACACACTCACTCACGTGCACACGTGTGCACACACTCACATGCGCACACTCACTCACACACACACAAACACTCACTCGCACACACACACAAACACACACTCGCACACACACTTGCACTCACTCACTCACACACACACTCACTCACGTGCACACATTTACTCGCACACACTCACTCGTGCACACATGCACACACTCACACACACTCACTTTCACTCGCACACACTCACTCACACACACTTACTCATGTGCACACACAGTTACTCGCACACACTCACTCTTGCACACATACACACACACACAAACACACACTCGCACACACACTTGCACTCACTCACTCACACACACACTCACTCACGTGCACACATTTACTCGCACACACTCACTCGTGCACACATGCACACACTCACACACACTCACTTTCACTCGCACTCACTCACTCGCACACTCACTCACTCACGTGCACACACACTTACTCGCACACACTTGTCCACAGATGCACACTCTCACTCGCACACACACTCACTCACCTGCACACACACTTACTTGCACACACTCACTCGTGCACACATGCACACACACACTCACTCGCAAACACACTTACTCGCACAAACACTCACACAAACACACTCACTTGCACACACACTCACTCACGTGAACACACTCACTCGTGCACACACACACTCGCTAACAAGAACACACACTCTTTCACTCACACACACACACACACACACACACACGCATGCACTCACACATTAGCACATACACCCCCAACAAACACACTAACACACACACTCACTCACAGACACACACACGTGCACACACACATTTTTACACACACACATAAACGTACACACACACAGTGCACACACATTCACTTGCACACACACTCACTCGCGCACACACACTCGCTAACACGAACACACACTCTCTCACTCACAAACACGCACGCATGCACTCACACATTAGCACATACACCCCCCAACACACACACACACACTCACTCACAGATACACACACGTGCACACACACATATACGTACGTACACACACAGTGCACACACATTCACTTGCACACACACTCACTTATGCACACACACTTACTCGCACACACTTGCACACACTTACTCTCTCACACAAGCATATACTCACACATTAGCACATGCACCCCCCCCCCCCCCCCAACACATACACACAGTCTCTCTCACACACACACATGCACACGTTTCCTCCTTCACACTCACCTGTTGAGCGCCTTCATCTCGCTGCAGTGTTTCTCAGTGGCCGTCTCCAGCAGTTTGGTCAAGCGCTGTGACAGGAAACACAGGAGAGGAAACAGGAAGTGTCACTTACACAGATCAGATCAGAACAGAACAGAAAACACCAGCTGGCCTTCAGAGCCGCCTGTGATCTGCACCAACACACGGGAAATGAGCACAGACACTTCCTGTCTTCACTTCTGAGAAGTAATAATAAAGCACCTGTTCATGAGCCTGCAGGTGAGAATAGTGCACATGATCAATCACCAGTGGTGTAAAGTAACTAATTACAAATCCTCAAACGACTGTAATTGAGTAGTTTTTCTCAGGTGTTGTAATTTACTAAGTAGTTTTAAAGATGTGTACTTTAGCTTTTCCTTGAGTACATTTTTAGTGCAGTATCTGTACTTTTACTGCACTACTGTCCTATAACCTGCAGTCACTACTTTATTTTTTCTTGTCTATGGGGATTAGAAAAATCAGTCCTGAGATTCCTGTCCAATCAAATCACACATACAGTAGAAGATAAATCACCTCATGATGAACTACCTCAAGACGTGTGCACTTTATAATTGCAGCAAACTGTTTGGAAGTATTAAAAGTGTCCATGAAGATCTTTACGTGCATTGACCCAGACTATTTAGATGCATGTCACTGATGGTAAAGATGACGGCTGTTTACTGTATGATGACCGAAATGGCCTTAAACACCCAGCAGGCACAGGACATCAACATGACGTCTGATTGACGTTGAACTCTAACGTCGTGGGGACTTTGCATTTTGCTTGGAAATGAAAATCGAGTTGACGTCAGAACTCAACGTCAGGCCAATGTCAATGTCCAACCTAAAACCAACCAAATATCAACGTCTAATGCTGCGTTCACACCAGATGCGGAACGCGCGGCTAAATCGCGCTATTCGCGTGTAAATAGACGCGTGAACATTTGAGTTTACTCGCTTCATTCGCGCGTCAGACTTCGCTTCATTCGCGCGTCAAATTCACTTCAGAACAGACGCGGATTCGCGTCATGGGCAGAGCTTCTGTCTGCCCGGTGACTGTAGCTTCGTTGCTAAATGGCTAACATGGATTTTATTAAGAAAATGTGCTTTATAAAAGCTGAAAAACAGCGTCGATACGTTTGGAGCAGTGTCTGAGTCCACTCGATACTTTCAGAGACGCACCCAGCTCTGTGAGCTCATAAACTCCTCCAGAAACTTAACCTGGATGACGGAGGCTTCCAGCTAAATGGCTAACATGGATTTTATTGATAATATAACTGTGTTTATGTGCTTTATGAAGGCTGTGAAACAGCGTCGATACGTTTGGAGCAGTGTCTGAGTCCACTAGATTCTTTCAGAGGTGCACCCAGCTCTGTGAGCTCATGAACTCCTCCAGAAACTTAACCTGGATGACGGAGGCTTCCAGGGGTGCTTCTGACTGAGCCGAGCCCAGTTTGATGAACTGTTGTCAGTGTCGGCTGGAGGATTTCCCCCGGACACCAATAACAGGTGCTACGTCACAATCATGCCCCCACAAGAGCAAGCTCCTGATTGGTTAACGTGGTGCGAATGTCCGCAAAACTTCAGATTTTTGAACTCGAGCGATTCGCGCGTCAAACGCGCAAAACGCTCAATTCGCGCCTACGCCATTCGCGCATATCGCTCCATTCGCGTCATTCGCGCTACGCCATTCGCGTGTATTGCGCTGCAGGATGCCTATTCGCGCGTTTGCATTGACTTAACATGTAAATCACTCGCGCTTGACGCTTCTTCCGCGTCTGGTGTGAACGCAGCATAAGGATGTTACAGCTTGACATTGTGTGGACGTTACCACTATGACGTCTATCAGACGTTGGATTTTGGTTGCCGTACCTGACAAATAAATATCAGTATTTGATGTCAATATGACGTTGGTTTAAGATGTTGGCTCGACAATGGATATTGGTCACTGTCTAACAACCAAAAATCAACCAAATATCAACGTCTAATGATGTTGCAGCTTGACATTGTGTGAACGTTACCCCTATGACGTCTATCAGATGTTGGATTTTGGTTGCCGTACCTGACGAATAAATGTCAGTATTTGACGTCAGTATGAGGTTGGTTTAAGATGTTGGCTCGACAATAGATTTTGGTCACTGTCTAACAACCTAAAACCAACCAAATATCAACGTCTAATGATTGTGTGGACGTTACCCCTATGACGTCTATCAGACGTTGGATTTTGGTTGCTATACCTGATGAATAAATGTCAGTATTTGACATCATATATGACGCTGGCTTAAGATTTCGACCGTTTTGGTCGCATATGCGCCCGAAATTTTATCTATGCGACCTCAAAATATATTTGGGAGCATTTGTGCGAGTGCATAAAATAGATGTCGTGCGACCAGTTTTCACAGCAAAATGTTCACCACATGCGCGGAATTAGGAGGCATTCACGCATTAAGCGTCTTTGCACCTAAGAACACCAAACGAAGCGCTCAGGAATAGTTTAAACCTGTTGACATGTCAACTTGCTGCAGTAAACAAAGCCCGCAATGCTTCCCCCGCATTCAATCCCTTCTTATTGGCCCACTGCGCTAGAACAGAATGCGAATGGATTGCTTAATGTCAGCTGTCAATCACTCGGTTCCGACGACAGGGAGCTATAGCTGCCAACGAGAGAATGAAAACAACACAGACAGATTTAGTTTCAAAAATCACCTAAAGTTACAAATAATGGCAGATCTGATTAGTGATCATGTGCTGAATGTCAATCCAGCATTTACACTTTTCCAAGAGTGGATAAAAGACTTCCAGTGTTTAAAGTCGGCTCTGAAAATGACTAAAGCATTCACCGTAAAGCCGGGGGGACGGAGTTTTCAGGTAACAGTGTTTGCCACTGAATCTACACATTAAGCGGGAGATGTTCTAACATTATTTAATCCTTCATTTAATCGTCACAATGCTGTCAGTCGTGCGACTGACACCGCATTCACCATCGCTAAAGAGCACGCATTCACTGAGACGAAACTAATATTGCAGCTCATGAAAAGACCTTTATTGCTATTAAGATGAGGTATGCAAATAATAAGTCATATGTCAATATCACCCGTGCAATATCAGAACAGCACAGTTATTATTGTTAATTCAGTTCATCTCGTTCACGTCAAGCAGTGTGTGCAGGGCCGGTGAGCGCATGCAGATTTTTGTTTATTTGTTAGTTGTGATTAGAGTGTTAATATATAATAGAATCTGTTAATATAAAATGTGTAGTAACGGTGCTCATAATTTTTGGTGGGTGCGACTAAATTTTGTCTGGTGCGCCTAAATTTTTGAAGTTAGGAGCACCGGTGCTGCCAAGAAAAAAGGTTAATTTTGAGCCCTGGATACATTTCAGTAGTTCAGCTCTTTCTCCTTCATTGTTATTACACACAACCTATTTTACAGATTTGTTTTGTTTTATTTGTATGTTTGTATTGTTTGGGTTTTTACCAAAATCTAGTTTAATTCCATGTCAACAGCTCCTTTAGAATATCTCTCACATGTTCAATACTTATTTACCCTGCTGTATGTATGAACTGTGCATGTCACGGTTGTGATCTATCTGTTCGTCTTGCATGTGTGTGTGTGGGAAGTGGGTGTGTTTGTTTGGGTTTTCACCGCGTGGTGTGTGTGTATGTGTGTGTTTACATTCATCAGCTGGGTTGTCACGTGTCTTGATACCACTCATACATCTCAGCTGTTAATCATTTAGCCACAGCTGCAGCGCGTTACCGCGCCTTTAAATGTTCAGGCTGCGTCCGAAACCGCATACTTCCATACTATACAGTACGCTAAAATCAGTATGCAAGCCGAGTAGTGTGTCCGAATTCATAGAATTCGAAAATCAGTATGCGAGAAGTACCCGGATGACTTACTACTTCCGGCGAGATTCTGAAGTGCGCATCCCATGCACGCTGCGCTATCCCATGATGCCCCACGAGAGAATTCATAAATGGAAGTAAATCGACGCAACTGATGCAGGTAGGTCACGTGACCATGACAAAATGGCGGATGTAGTACGTCCGAATTCCATTCATACTTCTTACAGTCATATAGAACGTACTTTTCTAACGGCCGAGTAGTACGTTTAAATTCAAATGCAGTACCTACTGAGTAGTAGGCGGTTTCGGACGCAGCCTCAGTGTTTTGTATCTCGTGTCATCGGTCCGTTGTTTGTTCACTTCTGTGTCTGCTCTCTGTTAGACTCTATCGCTCAAATTGGTGGAAGCTCTCCGATATAGCCTGCTTCATTTGGACCTTATGCTCGTCCCCATTTCTTTGATGTTGTTACTACTGCCTGCTCTGAAGACAACATTATCTGTGAGAGACTACACCCCAAATCCGCTTCTTTAATGAACTTTACCGTGGGTAAACTCGACGATTTCCTTGAGAGCTGCTCCATAGCGCTACCATTCCCTTCCCTTGATATCTGGTGAGATATCCATGAGAGACTGCTATACGACATTGGTTCACGGACGAACCATTACCACCGTTGGCGTGCCGTATTCTGTTGTGGGCATCCTTGCCCTATTATATTCGGTGAGATCTATACCAGTTGTGACTCTTTTAATAAATAATAAATCATCTTGTTTTTACTTGCATTTGGGTCTCCTGTGTATACCTTTGTGACAGTGCATGCATTTGTATTGCAACCATTGGCATTTAGTCAATCTATGTTTTACAGAATATTACAAAATCGTGATAATTGATCGTGGTTTTAAAGGGCACCTATTTTACCCCTTTTTCAAGACTGAAGTCTTTTGTGTCTTCAGAATGTGTCTGTAAAGTATCAGCTCAAAATATTTATTAGATTATTTATTATACCTGTCAGAACATTGGAATTTTCTGCTCTGAACACACTTTGTTGCCTGTGCCTTTAATGCTAGTTCTCCCCGCCCACCATTCCTATGTGCCTGTCTCCTGCTGCATCAGATAAACAGCACAGTGACAGACACGAAGGAAGCAGATCTCGCGTAACGTTTATGAGAAATGCTACAGTAAGAACTTTACCAATGATTATATCATGTTTTTGTTGTGGAGTTAATTCTGCAACGATGAGTCACACACAATGTCGGTACAAAGTTCACGCGCACACACACAGACATGCAGCAAAGACACAAACACACACATACACACAGCGTGCATTTAACTTTGCACGGCAAATGTGACAGGATACATGATAATATCCACTGCTGTATGGATATCTGTTATGTTAATGTACAAAATAAACCTGATCCAACGTCTACAAACCGATATTGAAGCGTCGTCTTTTATAACTGTACTGACACATGGCTGTGAGGGTAAAATCGCTCTAATTAATTACACACATGCACTGTTTTATAAACTTTTTAAACTTGTGAAACTCACTCTTGATCACATTTGATGATGATTGATGATCACAGAGAGCTCCACAGATCTTTTAATCCCAGTTGCTTTGTGCACGTCCTGTCTTGTTGATATGATTATACGAGTTACTACGGAGACATGTTAATACGCGGCTGTCAATCAGTTCAGTGGCGGGGAAACCGCACTCCTATGTCACGTTGCGGTGGGCCTCAAAATAGGAGGGATTTGGATGCTATTTTAACATCAGGAAATTTTTAAAAATAGACTTATTATCTTTATATCACCCCAGTATGACAGTATGACACCCTATACCTACACACAGTTCTGTCCAAACCGCTTACGAAAGAGGATTTTCATCATAGGTGCCCTTTAATGATAATGATTCAAATGGTAAATCTAACCATCAAAAAATTTACAGTAGTTTACCTTAAAACTAGTAATCATAACACTAATGCACTGAATCTGGTAATGCAATTACTGTCCACCAAAATCAAATCTGCTGTTCTGTGAAATAAAAATATCTGCATGGTGACTGTAATCATACTAGTGCTGAGTGAGAGGATATAAGCAGGAGGTGTGTGTGGGTGTGTGTGTTTATCTCTGAGCCGAGCACAGTGAGTACGGTCGTTATGAGTGTAAGATGTGTCGCGGGTCGGTCAGGTTTAAAGGACATGATTGACCTCGATCCATGCAGATCAACTCACTATGCTGATGGGTGATCAATACCTGGAGAGAGTCTTGGACAACAGCCAGCGGAACATGAGTGTGTGTGTGTGTGTGTGTGTGTGTGTGTGTGTGTGTGTGTGTGTGTGTGTGTGTGTTTGTACTGCTATATTTGTGAGGACCAATTCATGGCAAAACACCAACACAGTGAGGACACCTTGACAAAGTGAGGACAAAATAGCGGTCCTCACTTTGATTTTCTCAGTATTGACTCCAGGTGGGCTGGCCATTATGCTATGCAAATTTCTCAGGTGTCCTCATTTCTGTGGTAAATCTTGACAAAACTGTGTTTAGTTTATTCCCCTGAGCTCCCCGTGTGTTTGCTTTATTCTCCTGAGCTCCCCCTAAAGGCAGACGCGTTTACCGCAGCCTTTTCTCATTGGCTGCAAGAGTACATGACGCTATGACTCTTCACGGTTTCTGATTGGACGGTTCGGTCGTTGTCGCGACTGATAGACTGAATGATAGACCAATGGAATGTGCACATTTTAGATATTTGCATATGACCATGCGCTTCACGTGGACCTAAGCCAGATTAAACATGGATCGATATCAACTGAGACTGACATGGCTGCGTCAACACCACAGCACCTGTGAGGCCAGGTACATGAAAGGACAACACGACAGGGTAAGTCATGATTTTATTACTAATTCATGTATTTTTTAGCTCATGTGGTCATGCATTCTGAGTCTAATTAAGTGTTCAGGTATTCATTTGAATCTGAGCTCAGCCAGTCAGGTGTTCCTCAGTGAACACCTTCAGTCACAGGAGCTAATTAAGAACCAACATAGGAAGATACTCGGTTTAGTTAAGTTTGTTAGTGAGCTGTTTAAGTGTGACTGTAACTGACTGAGAGTTAATTAATTAATGATGGTTAATGAGAGAGAGAGAGCACAGCTCCCCTCCTTTAGCCCAGAGCAGTAGTGGGGGAGGGGGAGCCGTAAATATTAGTAGAAATTGAATTGTAAATGTTAATAGTGATTATGATTGTGCATTTGGTGTAAATCAAGTGTTTGCTGTTAATAAGAGTTTATTAATTGATGGTTGAGAAGAGAGAACATGGCTCTTCCTCTCCTCCCCCACCCCAGCAGCAGTGGGGGAGGGGAGCCATGTGCTCTCTTAACTATTAATTAATGAACTCTTATTAACAGTAAACACTTGATTTACACCAAATGCACAATCATAATCACTAATAACATTTACAGTTCAATTTCTACTAGTATTTACATTTTAAAAAATATATAAAACCTGTATTTATTCTTAAAGCAGCGTTGTGAATGCATCATGACTTAGACACAAGCTTATAATAATGTAGTATATAATATTCATAACAAGTTACAATACATTATAATACTTCATACTCTTAAATGTTATGACAACAAATATGTAGTTAAAAGTAAGATGCATTAAACACCAGAGGAAAACTTTACATCTGCTCAGCACTGAGCTGCATCATATTTTGTGCTTTTTCACACAACTCTTGATTTTATTTTAAGGCAAATGTCTTCAACAAGTGTTTTAGTGTGACTTTACATTGACTGCTAAGGCTTAACGAGTTAATTGGTGTTAGAGAGCGCGCCACCCCTCCCCCACTGCTCTGTGCTGCTCTCAACACCTGTATCAGGCCTTCAGCTCACAGTATTTAATACATCATTGAAGCTGTAGATGCTATTTTTAAATGTGTTTGTTGGTGATTATTAAGCCACTGATTATCAAGAAGTGGGACAAAATAGGAAGCAATATTAAAATAAATTACTAAACTAATAAGCTAAAATGTAATTAATGTAATTATATTATTATATATGATAAATTAAATGTTATTAGTGATTATGATTGTGCATTTGGTGTAAATCAAGTGTTTGCTGTTAATAAGAGTTTACTAATTGATAGTTAAGAAGAGAGAACATGGGTCTCTCTCCCCTCCCCCACCCCAGCAGCAGAGCAGCAGTGGGGGAGGGGAGCCATGTGCTCTCTTAACTATTAATTAATGAACTCTTATTAACAGTAAACATTTGATTTACACCAAATGCACAATCATAATCACTAATAACATTTACAGTTCAATTTCTACTAATATTTACATTTTAAAAAATATATAAAACCTGTATTTATTCTTAAAGCAGCGTTGTGAATGCATCATGACTTAGACAAGCTTATAATAATGTAGTATATAATATTCATAAGTTACAATACATTATAATACTTCATACTGTTAACTACATATTTGTTATCCTAACATTTAAGAGTAAGATGCATTAAACACCAGAGGAAAACTTTACATCTGCTCAGCACTGAGCTGCATCATATTTTGTGCTTTTTCACACAACTCTTGATTTTATTTTAAGGCAAATGTCTTCAACAAGTGTTTTAGTGTGACTTTACATTGACTGCTAAGGCTTAACGAGTTAATTGGTGTTAGAGAGCGCGCCACCCCTCCCCCACTGCTCTGTGCTGCTGGGGGGAGGGGTGCCGCTGCTGTGAACACTCATACAGCAAACTCTAGACCTGTATCAGGCCTTCAGCTCACAGTACCTGTTTGGATTTAATACATCATTGAAGATGTAGATGCTATTTTTAAATGTGGTTGTTGGTGATTATTAAGCCACTGATTATCAAGAAGTGGGACAAAATAGGAAGCAATATTAAAATAAATTACTAAACTAATAAGCTAAAATGTAATTAATGTAATTATATTATTATATATGATAAATTAAATGTTATTAGTGATTATGATTGTGCATTTGGTGTAAATCAAGTGTTTGCTGTTAATAAGAGTTTATTAATTGATGGTTGAGAAGAGAGAACATGGCTCTCTCTCCCCTCCCCCACCCCAGCAGCAGAGCAGAGCAGCAGTGGGGGAGGGGAGCCATGTGCTCTCTTAACTATTAATTAATGAACTCTTATTAACAGTAAACATTTGATTTGCACCAAATGCACAATCATAATCACTAATAACATTTACAGTTCAATTTCTACTAATATTTACATTTTAATAAATGATCAAACCTGTATTTATTCTTAAAGCAGCGTTGTGAATGCATCATGACTTAGACACAAGCTTATAATAATGTAGTATATAATATGCATAACATAAGTTACAATACATTATAATACTTCATACTCTTAAATGTTATGACAACAAATATGTAGTTAAAAGTAAGATGCATTAAACACCAGAGGAAAACTTTACATCTGCTCAGCACTGAGCTGCATCATATTTTGTGCTTTTTCACACAACTCTTGATTTTATTTTAAGGCAAATGTCTTCAACAAGTGTTTTAGTGTGACTTTACATTGACTGCTAAGGCTTAACGAGTTAATTGGTGTTAGAGAGCGCGCCACCCCTCCCCCACTGCTCTGTGCTGCTGGGGGGAGGGGTGCCGCTGCTGTGAACACTCATACAGCAAACTCTAGACCTGTATCAGGCCTTCAGCTCACAGTACCTGTTTGGATTTAATACATCATTGAAGATGTAGATGCTATTTTTAAATGTGGTTGCTGGTGATTATTAAGCCACTGATTATCAAGAAGTGGGACAAAATAGGAAGCAATATTAAAATAAATTACTAAACTAATAAGCTAAAATGTAATTAATGTAATTATATTATTATATATGATAAATTAAATGTTATTAGTGATTATGATTGTGCATTTGGTGTAAATCAAGTGTTTGCTGTTAATAAGAGTTTATTAATTGATGGTTGAGAAGAGAGAACATGGCTCTCTCTCCCCTCCCCCACACCAGCAGCAGAGCAGCAGTGGGGGAGGGGAGCCATGTGCTCTCTTAACTATTAATTAATGAACTCTTATTAACAGTAAACATTTGATTTGCACAAAATGCACAATCATCACTAATAACATTTACAGTTCAATTTCTACTAATATTTACATTTTAATAAATGATCAAACCTGTATTTATTCTTAAAGCAGCGTTGTGAATGCATCATGACTTAGACACAAGCTTATAATAATGTAGTATATAATATGCATAACATAAGTTACAATACATTATAATACTTCATACTCTTAAATGTTATGACAACAAATATGTAGTTAAGAGTAAGATGCATTAAACACCAGAGGAAAACTTTACATCTGCTCAGCACTGAGCTGCATCATATTTTGTGCTTTTTCACACAACTCTTGATTTTATTTTAAGGCAAATGTCTTCAACAAGTGTTTAAGTGTGACTTTACATTAGCTATGTTTCCATCCAAAAATGCGAATGAACTTTATGCGCAAAACTGGATTATCGCATAAAAGACGTGCGAATAAAGCAGCATTTCCATCCAACGAGACAAAGCGAACAAAATCGTCACTTCCTGATTAACTGGCGCCAAATATCAACAGTAAAAACGGAATTTGCTGCAATAGGAGAAACTTTATCTTTATCTAATAAATAACTTGCGCCTCAGAAGGCAATTCTGACATGCAGTGAACGTGCGGTGGCGTTTGAAGGTGTCAGACGCGGAGCACAGACGCTTTTGATTCTGGAGGTCATTAATAATATAATAACACTAATACTTTAACGGTAAGGCGTTTTTGAAAGACCAAAACAACATTTCGGATGTTTTACAATGTGCTCAGCCTGCTGGTTTGTCCATTTACACACATTTTTATCATCACATGATCTCTTATAACAAAATCACATGACCTTTTTTCATGCGCACACTGGAATTTGTGCGGTAAAAGTGTTTCCATCGCAGTTTAAGCGCATCTTCTCTTATCGAATAAAAAGTTTATCCTACTCATTTATGCGCATAAGTTTTTTATGCGCATTTTCAAAATTTATGCGCATCATGGCGTTTCCATCAACCGTTTTTTTTATGCGCACATCCAAAATGCGCATAAAAATAGGTGGATGGAAACATAGCTATTGACTGCTAAGGCTTAACGAGTTAATTGGTGTTAGAGAGCGCGCCACCCCTCCCCCACTGCTCTGTGCTGCTGGGGGGAGGGGTGCCGCTGCTGTGAACACTCATACAGCAAACTCTAGACCTGTATCAGGCCTTCAGCTCACAGTACCTGTTTGGATTTAATACATCATTGAAGATGTAGATGCTATTTTTAAATGTGGTTGTTGGTGATTATTAAGCCACTGATTATCAAGAAGTGGGACAAAATAGGATGCAATATTAAAATAAATTACTAAACTAATAAACTAGAATTTAATATAATTGTATATTAATATATTATTATATGTAATAAATTAATAAACTACATTTTTATATGTACTAAATTGCTAAGCTTGTTACAACCTCACAACTTTTTCTTTTTTTTTTTTTTTTTTTTTTTTTTTTTTTTTTTTTAAATCAAAGCATGTTTTTTACTTTGCGGCCACTTATTGCCAGCATCATCAGACAGTCACTAAACCGCTATCAAGGTGTTTAATCACATTCTCATGTTAGACATGACATTTTCACATGACCAACAATTCTTCAACCAATATAAAATATCAGTGAAATATTTCAAAATATGCATCTGATGGTGAGGAAAATCAGAATTTGTAGTCATTTTTTTACTATCAAATGCACTGAATCTATGAACAGTTATAATGCTTGTCATACATTGTAAACTCCAGTTGAAGACTGTTTGCTGTAGGTCTGCACAGTACTGGACTACATCATACTTTGTTTTTCCACACAACCCTTGGCTTTATCTAATGGGAACTATCTTGGCTGTTTAAGAGAATAATAAACTTCTGTTGCTTTACTTGAATCAGACAAATCCACTTCAAATGAATATGACCACATTACAGAACTTTTTGAATGTTTAAAAGAAGACTTTTGTTTTCTTATTTGTCAGTTTTAGTAGTAAAACACTGCTGTAATAGTAGTCGTTCAGCACTGTGTGCACCGTATGTAAACAATAGCCACGTTTAGATGTACACTTTTTTTTTTTTTGTAATTTCAATAAAAGAATTCTGATTGAATCATTTTCTGTTGAACACAAAAGAAGATATTTATTACAGATTTTCTGCTTTTCTTTAAAATACAGTATCTTGTGTTCAATAGGGAAAAACTTAAAGGTTTGGATCAAGTGAAGCTAAAGTAAATGATGACAGAATTGGTTTTTTTGGCTGAACTATCGCATTAAGAACAACCTTTTGATTGAATATAATGCAGCCTTTATCTGGTTGGTATAACGCATCATACTCTTAAAAGTTATGACCACAATTAGGCAAGTATTATAATGCATTGTAGCTTGTGAATATTTATCAGCTGAGATGCATTGTTAAATTATAAATATAGGTATGAAGAACTTTGAAGAATGTTCACTTTGCCTCTAATCTAGGCGTTTGTTTTTTTGCATGATATCTAGAAGACACATTTGCATATCTCTTATTATTTTTCTGTTAGGTTAACAAATTAATAGCTAGATTAATAGCTGTCATATTTGAGTTAATATAAAAAATGTTTGATTTGCAGATGACAAAAAATAAAAACAAGAGAGATGAGGACCAAGACGGACAGAAGAGTGATGAGGAGGATCAAGATGAACAGAAGAGTGATGAGGAAGATGAAACAAACAGTGCTTCATATTTTGAGGTAAATCATAAAGTTAGAAATGTTTCTAAAGTATGATTAAAAGATTACCCCCAAGAAAATGAAATTAGGAATAAAAATGAAGACCTCATTATGATCCTCTGTTACAGCACAACCCCAGTGCCTGTCAGTAAATGACCACAGATATGATTTTCTAGTGTCGTTACTTTTATTTTTGCTTTATAATAGCAGGTATAAAAAAAAATGATGGAAAATGGCAAATCAGTATAAACTCAAACCCTAACCATTTTTAATCCGCCATCTGGATATAGTTGTGAAGGCTGGGTCAAAACCAGAACTTATTACACATTTTAACAGAATATTGAAAGCATAGTTCACCCAAAATTGTAATTTACTAAACATTTACTCCACCTCATGTATTTTCAACCTGTTATGAGTTTTTGAACAAAAAAGAAGATATTTTGAAAAATGTTGCATACAGCAAGCTATTCATAACAGTAAAAAATCTGGAACTGCTAGTGTACAGCCATATTTACAGTTGCTCTGCAAACGTTAAAATCAGCACCGTGAAAGAAAAGCCTATTTTCTAGCAATATTTAGCTGAGCATTAATAAATTTGACCACACCTTAAAGGGATAGTTTACCCAAAAAAATGACAATTTCCCATTAACTTAGGTCGTACTCACACTATGTACAGTTGCATTGAACCGGGCCAAAGCACGCTTGTCCCCCCTCCCGTCTCCCCCGACGTCCCGCACTCACATTCGGGCCTGGGCGCACTTACGTCATCGATGACGTGCTGTTCAGAAGCGCTCTCGCTCAGCACAGTGGACATTTCTTTAGTTGTATCGTTTAAGTCGTTTGATATGTGGTGACACACAGTCAAACATTTCGCCGAACAGATCAGCCACTTTTGCCGCTCATAAACAATCATAAAGTCCTCGTGCTGCAGGAATTAGGAGGTTTTCTGAAGGCGCAGCTGTCGTGCAGTGAGGGGTTTGCGTCTTTAATAATCTACAACAGTTTGCGTTCATTAAACAGTAAGGAGGATTAATTAATCCATATGAAACTGTCGCTTACGTCACGTCTTGCTTTCAGTTTCGAGCTTGGGCGCGTTTTGCACTCACACACAAGCGTACCTCGCCAAAGCCCAAGTTAACCGCGCTCAGGCCCACCTCTTCCAACCGGGCCAGGGCTGGCCAAGTGAACCGTGCCTGAACCCGATTCAGAGCACTCACACTTCTCAAACGATCCGGGAAACGGGCCTGGGCACGGTTCGGATAGCATAGTGTGAGTACGTCCTTACTCTGCCACAGGTCATCCAAGATGTAGGTGACATTCGTTTTCAGTAGAACATTACAGAAGATTTTAAGCTGAATCTGTGGTGTTTGGTGCTTATAATGGCAGTGAATAGTGACAGGTTTATTAGATTAAAGGTAAACATACAAACCAGTCTAAATCAATAGCTCCTAATGACACACCGAGGTCTTGAGGAGTGAAATGATCGCTCCGTGTAAGAAATTGAACATGTTTTACAGGGTTAGCTATAATCCACAGCCTCGTCAAACACATCCACCACTTGCAAATGAAGTCAGTTAATGTTAATGTTTTATAACGATTGCCGCATCCAGGATAAGCACAGGTACAGACCATTTTGGCAAACTTGCACTGCTATTTGTCTTGTCAACATGCCTTTTGACCATTCCTTTACACTCTGAGGACACTTTTGCTGAGGCGTCTTCACCAGAGCGACAGGACTACAATCTGACTTCATTTGCAAATGGCGGATATGTGTTTGACGAGGTTGTAGATCATTAATATTGTAAATAATGTCATCAGGCGCTATGGCTATAGATTTACCCTCATTGGTATGCGTTTACTTTTAATCTAATAAACCTGTCACAATTCACTGCCATTTTATGAAGCACCAAAGACCACAGATTCAGCTCAATCTTCTTTAAATGTTATTGTTATATGTTATTGAAGGAAAAAAAGGTCACCTACATCTTGAATGACCTGTGGGTGAGCAAATTATTGGGAAATTTAAATTTTTGGGTCAACTATCCTTTTAAGGAGGAATTTTATACCAATTGACTTGTTGAAGCCCCCTTGAATGACAAATTAAAGAAATTGTATGAAAGTGTATTAAAATATGAAAATTCTCTGATTTACACACCATCTTCATCTGCATATTCTTTTCTTGGGAACAAGGGTTTGGCTTTGTGGTAAAATCTAGACAATGGAGGTTTTTTGCTTTGCTTTTAGTTTTTTTTTTTCAAAATTGTTTGTGTTAACAGGAGAAATCAAACCAGGGCTGGAGTCATCAAGAGGAGAGCAGCGGCTCCGTCTATCAGCCTTCAGCAGAGGAGGCTTCAGATGAGGAGGAGCAGAAGATGCTGGGCAACTCTGAGGTGACATTTAGCAGTAAGGTAAAAAAGACTGTTCCAGACAAAGTGTCGACTAAAGAGGTAAAGACGGCCAAGAAATATGTCCGAAGTCCGAGAAAGAAATTGATTAAGACAAGTCAGCAAACGGCTGAAGGAAGACGTGTGTGGGACAAGAAACAGTACTGTATCTACTGTGCCAAGGCACAGTTGAAGGTCTCTCGACATCTTGACAGATTTAATGCCAATCAGACAGAAGTGGCTAAGGCCTTGAGTAATCCTAAAGGTTCCAAAAAAAGAAGAATTCTTCTTGAACAGATTCGTAACCAGGGAAATTATCATCACAATGTTAATGTCTTAGAAAATGGTTACACTGTGATTGTCACTTGGCGACAACCAACTGCAGATGCCAAAATTTTGGACTTTCATCTCTGCCCGTATTGTCTTCTGTATTCTTAAAAAAGATTTATGGAGACACTCTAAAACGTGTAGGGGAGAGGTGAATCAAGAATGATATGACTCAAAGTTGCTATCTGTTTTCTTAAAGAGGAAATGAAGCACTTAGTCAAGTTTACATTATTTTGTACATTGGATTTCACTTCAATGAAAATATATAAACAAACTCGATTAATGTAACCATTAAGAAGAAAATGGCATGTTTTACTATAGCTATTAGACCTAGGGCGTCGCCATCTTGGAATGTCGCTGTGTCTGACGTCACCGGGTTGGTTCCGTGGAAGTAAAGGAGTGAACACGGAGACTGTAAAGCCTAATTTAACCCAATGTATGACGTTGTGGACGTGGAGCTGCTGCAAATACAAGCATCAGATGCGTATCTAATATAAAGTTTATATATATTTTATTTTACTTTTCCCCACTTTAATTATCGATCATTTGACCCACTTTGATTCACTCTCTGTATTATGCTGCCTGACTGCCTGTCTGGGTTTCATGGGTTTACGGACTGAACACAGAGACTGGACAGCCTAATTAAACCCAATGCATGAAGTTGTGGACGTGTGTCGCAGAGCTGGTGCAAATACAACAAATACAAGCATTTAAGTGTCTTAGTTGTGTTTTCATTTGTTAATACCTTTTGTTTGATGTGCTTGGTCGCACACCTTTTATTATACACCACTGCTAGCGCAGTGACCGCTCCCACTGCAGACGCACACATTATTATGCACCACTGCTAGCGCAAGTGACCGCTCCCACTGCAAGACACACAACATTATTATGCACCACTGCTAGCGCAGTGAACGCTCCCACTGCAGACGACACATATTATGCACCACTGCTAGCGCAGTGAACGCTCCCCACTGCTAACGCAGTGACCGCTCCCACTGCAGACACACACATTATTATGCACCATGCTAGCGCAGTGAACGCTCCCACTGCAGACACACGCATTATTATGCACCACTGCTAGCGCATGAACGTCCCACTGCTAACGCAGTGACCGCTCCACTGCAGACGCACACATTATTATGCACCACTGCTAGCGCAGTGAACGCTCCCACTGCAGACACACGCATTATTATGCACCACTGCTAGCGCAGTGAACGCTCCCACTGCAGACACACACATTATTATGCACAGCTAGCAGTGACTCCCCAGACACACATTATTACCACACGCAACGCGTGACCGCTCCCACTGCAGACGCACACCTTATTATGCACCACTGCTAGTGCAGTGACCGCTCCCACTGCAGACGCACACATTATTACACACCACCGCAAGCGCAGTGACCGCTCCCACTGTAGACGAACACATTACGCAGCACCGCAACCGCAGTGACCGCTGCCACGGGAGACGCACACCTTATAATGCACCACTGCTAGCGCAGTGACCGCTTCCACAGGAGACATACAGCTTATTACGCATCCCTGCAAGCGAAGTGACCGCTCTCATAGGAGACGCACACCTTATTATTATGCACCACTGCTAGCGCAGTGACCTCTGCCACGGGAGACGAACACATTATTACGCACCACCGCAAGCGCAGTGACCGCTCCCACTGTAGACGAACACATTACGCACCACCACAAGCGCAGTGACCGCTGCCACGGGAGACGAACACATTATTATACACCACTGCTAGCGCAGTGACCGCTCCCACGGTAGACGAACACATTACGCAACACCGCAATCGCAGTGACCGCTGCCACGGGAGACGAACACATTATTACGCACCACTGCTAGCGCAGTGACCGCTTCCACGGGAGACGAACACATTATTACGCACCACCGCAAGCGCAGTGACCGCTGCCACGGGAGACGAACACATTATTACGCACCACTGCTAGTGCAGTGACCGCTCCCACGGTAGACGAACACATTACGCACCACCGCAAGTGCAGTGACCGCTGCCACGGGAGACGAACACATTATTACGCAGCACCGCTACGCAGTGACGCTGCCACGGGAGACGAACACATTATTAATGCACCACGCTAGCGCAGTGACCGCTCCACAGGAGACAACACTTATTACGCACCTGCAAGCGAAGTGACCGCTCCATAGGAGACACACATTATTATGCACCACGCTAGCGCAGTGACCGCTGCCACGGGAGACGAACACATTATTACGCACCACCGCAAGCGCAGTGACCGCTCCACTGTAGACGAACACATTACGCACCACCACAAGCGCAGTGACCGCTGCCACGGGAGACGAACACATTATTATACACCACTGCTAGCGCAGTGACCGCTCCCACGGTAGACGAACACATTACGCAACACCGCAATCGCAGTGACCGCTGCCACGGGAGACGAACACATTATTATGCACCACCGCAAGCGCAGTGACCGCTCCCACGGTAGACGAACACATTACGCAACACCGCAATCGCAGTGACCGCTGCCACGGTAGACGAACACATTATTACGCACCACCGCAAGCGCAGTGACCGCTCCCACTGTAGACGAACACATTACGCACCACCACAAGCGCAGTGACCGCTGCCACGGGAGACGAACACATTATTATACACCACTGCTAGCGCAGTGACCGCTCCCACGGTAGACGAACACATTACGCACACCGCAATCGCAGTGACCGCTGCCACGGGAGACGAACACATTATTATGCACCACCGCAAGCGCAGTGACCGCTCCCACGGTAGACGAACACATTACGCAACACCGCAATCGCAGTGACCGCTGCACGGGATACGAACACATTATTACGCACCACGCTAGTGCAGTGACTGCTGCCAGGAGACGAACACATTATTACGCACCACCGCAAGCGCAGTGACCGCTGCCACGGGAGACGAACACATTATTACGCACCACTGCTAGTGCAGTGACCGCTCCCACGGTAGACGAACACATTATTACGCACCACCGCAAGCGCAGTGACCGCTCCCACGGGAGACGAACACATATTACGCAGCACCGCAACCGCAGTGACCGCTGCCACGGGAGACGAACACCTTATTATGCACCACTGCTAGCGCAGTGACCGCTCCACGGGAGACAACACATTACGCACCCGCAAGCGAAGTGACCGCTCCATAGGAGACGAACACATTATTAGCACCATGCTAGCGCAGTGACCGCTGCCACGGGAGACGAACACATTATTACGCACCACCGCAAGCGCAGTGACCGCTCCCACGGTAGACGAACACATTACGCCACCACAAGCGCAGTGACCGCTGCCACGGGAGACGAACACATTATTATACACCACTGCTAGCGCAGTGACCGCTCCCACGGTAGACGAACACATTACGCAACACCGCAATCGCAGTGACCGCTGCCACGGGAGACGAACACATTATTACGCACCACCGCAAGCGCAGTGACCGCTCCCACGGTAGACGAACACATTATTACGCACCACCGCAAGCGCAGTGACCGCTGCCACGGGATACGAACACATTATTACGCACCACTGCTAGTGCAGTGACTGCTGCCACGGGAGACGAACACATTATTACGCACCACCGCAAGCGCAGTGACCACTGCCACGGGAGACGAACACATTATTACGCACCAGCTAGTGCAGTGACCGCTCCCACGGAGACGAACACATTATTACACACCACGCAAGCGCAGTGACCGCTCCCACGGGGACGAACACATTATTACACACCACAAGCGCAGTGACCGCTCCCACGGTAGACGAACACATTACGCAGCACCGCAACCGCAGTGACCGCTGCCACGGGAGACGAACACATTATTATGCACCACCGCAAGCGCAGTGACCGCTCCCACGGTAGACGAACACATTATTACACACACCGCAAGCGCAGTGACCGCCCACGGGAGACGAACACATTATTATGCACCATGCTAGTGCAGTGACCGCCCACGGAGACGAACACATTATTACGCACCACCGCGCAGTGACCGCTGCCAGGAGACGAACACATTATTACACCACCGCAAGCGCAGTGACCGCTGCCACGGAGACGAACACATTATTATGCACCACCGCAAGTGCAGTGACCGCTCCCACGGTAGACGAACACATTATTACACACCACCGCAAGCGCAGTGACCGCTGCCACGGGATACGAACACATTATTATGCACCACTGCTAGTGCAGTGACCGCTGCCAGGGAGACGAACACATTATTACGCACCACGCAAGCGCAGTGACCGCTCCCACGGAGACGAACACATTATTACACACCACCGCAAGCGCAGTGACCGCTCCACGGGACGAACACATTATTACACACCACCGCAAGCGCAGTGACCGCCCACGGCAGACGAACACATTATTACACACCACCGCAAGCGCAGTGACCGCTCCCACGGGAGACGCACACATTATTACGCACCACCGCAAGCGCAGTGACCGCTGCCACGGGAGACGCACACATTATTACGCACCACCGCAAGCACAGTGACCGCTCCCATGGGAGACGCACCCATTATTACGCACCACCGCGAGCGATTCCACTGTGTCTGTTCAGCTGAAGGAATGGAGCCAACCCTGTGACATCAGACACGGTGACATTCCAAGATGGCGGCGCCCTAGGTCTAAAAGCTATAGTAAAACATGCCGTTTTCTGCTAAATGGTTACATTAATCGAGTTTGTTCATATATTTTCATTAAAGTGAAATCCAATGTACAAAATAATGTAAACTTGACTGAGTGCTTTACTTCCCCTTTAATTTAGTTGATGTGAGGCTTCTGGGCTCCTTTGCCACCGCATGTTTTAGAGAATTTTCTCACACAATCAGATCCACGGATGTGTTAAAGCCCCTACTCTAGCAAAGATATAAGGATTGTTTTTGCTGATGCCCACTTTGCTCCTACTTTCATTCAGCACATTCATGGTGTCAACCATGTTCATAGTGAGCAACACTGGGACTTTTTTCCCTCTCTTCCCTCAAATCTCTAATCGGGTTAGCTCATTATACAAATGTTGCTCTAGTTTTTGTCAGAGATTCGACCACATCTTCACTTGCGGGCTTTACATTTCTGTTTGTGTATGATGCAAGGAGCAATTTGGATGCCACACCATCACCTCTGCGATTAAGTCTCCGCCGTTAATTTCCAGTCTGCAGCATTAACATTGTCTTTAAGATTTTTGAAAGGGGAATAGTGTCAACATCTTCTGTAAGGGGAATGGTATCACCCTTGTTCCACTTGTTCTGCTGCAAAGTGTTGAGGGCCTGACTTCAAATTTGAGAGCGCCAATAAGTATCAATTAGCTTGATGAAATTCTTTAACTTTTTTTTCAGTGTCTCTGTCACCTGCCATTAAACACTGTCCTAAACTTATCTGACAGACTTTCTTTTCAAAGAGTATCCGATCTTAAGGCCTGTGGAGGATGCTGCTGCTGCTGCTGGTAGCAGACAGGCTGCAACAGACCTCACTCTCTCACCTTTCTTTTTTTCTCGATTCACCTGTCCTCTACACGTTTTAGAGTGTCTCCATAAATCTTTTAAGAAGGCCAGACAGTCTGGCCAGGGAAGAAAGTCTGAAATTTTGGCATCTGCATTTGGTTGTCGCCAAGTGACAATCTCACCGTAACCATTTTCTAAGACATTAACAAAGGAACCCAGATACCTCGCATTAACAAAAATGAGAAAACCGATAGCTAAAGACTTTTGTCTTTGGAAAAAGGTTCAGAATGCTACAAAGGGAAATCGCTGGACAAGATGACCTTTAGTGCTGATGGTGAGTAATATTAATTTGGTATTTGATTTATATATATTATCTGTGTTTTGGGTATTATTTTTTATTGGATTTTCATTTCTTAATTGTTTGCTTTACAGAGAGTGAAAATAACAGAAGCTCGCCTTCTAGACCCCTCCAAGAGAATGAAGTCCAAAGCGCAGAAAAAGGTGAGTCGCAAGCAGTGTTGGGCAGGTTACTTATCAAAAGTTATTAGTTATAGTTACTAGTTACTTTTCACAAATAATAAATGACTTAGTAACTTAATTTGATTATTATAAAAGTAACTCATTTCCAGGGAAATAAACTATTGCATTACTTTTAGAAGAAATATGTAAAAAAAAAAAAAAAAAAGAAAACAAACAAAATGTACAGGAGCATCTCAAATCAACTTTTCGATAACATTCAAATTTATTATTTCACTAATTCAATTCACAAACGGAAACTTATAACGTAACCTCTATATATAGATTCATTACACACAGGCCAATATATTTCAAGTGTTTATTTCTATTTCTTTAAATTTTGATGATTATGGCTGACAGCTAATCAAACCCCCTAATTCAGTATTTCAGAAAATTAGAATATAACTTAATACCAATACAAAAAAACATTTTTTATCACAGAAATGTTGGACTGCTGAACAGTATGAAGATGTAAAGCATGCTATACTTAATCAGGGATGCTTTTGCACAAATTATTGCAGCAATTTGACATGTCATGAGGTGTTGAAGCAATGGAACACCATGGTCCTTAACCCAGGTATTAGTACTTTTGGTAGTGTAGACAGTTGCAAGTCCTGCTGGAAAATGAAATCAGCATGTGTGTGTGATGAATATATATTTAAATAATGAGTAAATATTTGGATTGTTAGAAATTTCCCATTTAAAGATTTCTGAAATTAGTTGTTATGCACATGACTAGTCAATATATCTGGCCTATCCAATGAACACAATAATGCACAGTAATATTTTAAAGAAACTTTATTCAGATCAAATCTGCAAATGACTTTGAAGACCGACAACCAGAGAAAAATGATCACAATGTGAAGATCAGGCATCCGTCAAATCATCTTGGATGTATTTAGCTGTATTCAACAGACCCCTGGACTGGGTACTCACACTTAAATACAATAATAATAATAATAGAACACTTTTTGTAAATGTGGGTTGACTTATAAGCAGCATCACTTCTGCTTGGAAATTTTGTTATGATAACAAACCAATTCTGCCTATCAACATTCAGTTTTGATATATGATTAGGTTTATACTGCTGTGATTTCCAGAAGACTCTGATAATGAAGACATGCGTCCCAGTACCTCAAGTTCTGTCATCACTGTCCAGAATCAGGAGATCATTCAAATGTTTAGAGGTAACGCATAAGCATCACTCAGCTGCTCTTCTGCAAAACAAACACAGTCATTGGTCAGTTGTGTAAAGCACTCAGAATAGTCTTTAGCTATGACCTTTAACTATGAGACATTAGCCATTTCTTTTTTCCTAAGAACTGCTCATAACTTTAAATTCAGTTACCAAAATGTAGATTAGGCTAACTTGAATCTGAAAATCAAGTCTGATTTCCCCTTGTTTAACTGTTAGTTGGTGAAACTAGTATTCTAGAGAAAGTCTCAAGGGGCTTAATTCACCCAAAAGTATAATTTGCTGTTAGTTTACTCACCTTCAGGCCATCCAAGATGTAGGTGAGTTTAGTCCTTCAGCCTCGCTGCTGTGGTCAGTTATTTACAGAAGCTTCATCCACTGTTCATCGCTGACTCTAAATGCAGTAACAGTAGTTCTTGCATTTTGGTGATTGGCTAGTTGTTGTTAATGACTGATGTTATTGTGTAGTGTTAATGAAGGGTTTGTTGAGCACTAGTGTCCGTGCTGGGTTTAAACTACATCTAGGAGTTAGCTCTGTTGGAATGTTTACACTTTTTATTTAGTCATTTTAAACCTCTGTCAAACACCGTAATCTCTATTTTTTTCTACATCACATATTCAAACACCTCACATTAGTACAGCGCTCAGATAATTCATGAACAAAATTATTTATATACTCTATGACTTGACATACTGTTGAAACAACAAATACGGTATTATCGCACACAATATGTATAGCATATATCACCATATATGTGTATTCCCCTACTGTACCGTTTTTCTTGACCTTTAGTTTTATTTTTCAGGGCCGAAGGCTCCAAGGAGGCCTTGGACAGCTGATGAGCAGGCTGCAGTAAAGGCAAGCCTGGACAAGTTTTTTATTCTAAAAAAAGTTCCAGAAATCCAGCAAAAGGAGAGTAATTTGAGCACTTTCCAGTTTAATTTTCTTCTGTTACATGGTAACATCTGTTACGCTCTGTCATTTGCTTTTTGTTTTTCTGCTGTTGCTTTTATCAAATGCTTTCTGATTCCCTCATTGTGCAGTGATTCCAATAAGAACTCAGGAGTTAAACTGTCAGAATAAATTCATCTTGATCTTGTTGGATAACTGATAGAAATGTACACTGTAATGAAAATTAAAACTATTTACAAGTGTCAGTAGTTGATTCTCAATGTCAGCCTGTAGTGTCTGCTGTAAACTTTCATCAAAGCTGAACTTCAGTATTTTCAGACATCAATGAATTATAGTATCTTGTACTAACTAGTTATATATTTATATTAATATCTATATATTATTCAGACACCAGGTTTTATTTGTGTGTATATATACATTGGAAGTCAGAATTATTAGCCCCCCTCAATTATTCGCCCTCCTGTTTATTTTTTCCCCAATTTCTGTTTAACGGAGAGCAGATTTTTTCAACACATTTCTAATCATAATAGTTTTAATAACTCATCTCTAATAACTGATTTATTTTATCTTTGCCATAATGACAGTAAAAATTTAGACTAGATATTCTTCAAGACACTTCTATACAGCTTAAAGTGACATTTAAAGGCTTAACTAGGTTAATTAGGGTAACTAGGCAGGTTAGGGTAATTAGGCAAGTTATTGTATAATGATGGTTTGTTCTGGAAACTATCGAGAAAAAAATTAGCTCAAAGGGGCTAATAATATTGACCTTAAAATGGTGTTAAAAAAATTAAAAACTGCTTTTATTTTAGCCGAAATAAAACAAATAAGACTTTCTCTAGAAGAAAAAACATTATCAGACATACTGTGAACATTTCCTGAATCTGTTAAACATCATTTGGGAAATAATTACAAAAGGAAAAAAATTCAAAGGGGGCGAATAATTCTGACTTCAACTGTGTGTATATGTATATGTGTATATGTATGTATATGTATATATATATATATATATATATATATATATATATATATATATATATATATATATATATATATATATATATATATATATATGGTGTCTGAATTTTTTATTACTATAAAAATGTTTAGTAAAATGCTGCTTTGAACATTCTGGGCATCAAAGTACAATTTTCAACACTGATAATCATAAATGTTTCTAACTAAATGGTATATACATAAATGGTTATAAATATATAGGCTACAGATAGAGAACTGTGTGGTAAAATATAATTAACTTAAAACTAACAGGCATATTATGAAATTGACTTTAAATGTTAAGAACTCAGTTAAACTCTTTAAATGGATATCATGCTTAAGATACAATCAATGCTTCTCATTTACAAATAAAATATTTTATTTCTAAATGTACATCAAAATTCATATCAATAAATGAGCTCAAACAGCAGCTTTCATTCAGATTAGATTACAGTTTTATACTGATAAAAAGTTTAGATCATGAAAAGTTGTTCAAAGTCCCTTTAAGGCTAGATTAATATACTATAGTCTTTGGTCTAATGTTAGCATGCTATGCTATGCTAACGTAGCATAGCATGCTATGCTAGTTAGCATCAGCGGTACCTCACTGTGCTGCATTTTGTCAAGTGTGGTGTCGATTTTCTCGTTGGAGAGTTTCCCTGATTTAAAGTGATTTTGGGGCTTCTGGGGCCATCTAATGGTGACTGATGCCTTCTGCATGTCTCTACAACCTTCAGATGCCCCGGCCCTCACTAGTGCTGTGTCCTGCCATGGTCCTCACAAGTATAGCGAAACGAGTATGTGTGTGGTGTGGTGTGTGTGTGTGTGTGTGTGTGTGTATACGTATCACTTTGTAG